>RPFO01000276.1:3184192-3404192 GCA_009746045.1 Mesostigma viride
CCTCCCTCCCCCCTCCCTCCCTCCCTCCCCCTCACCTCCCTCCCTCCCTCCCTCCCTCCCTCCCTCCCTCCCTCCCCTCCCTCCCTCCCTCCCCTCCCTCCCTCCCTCCCTCCCCTCCCTCCCTCCCTCCCTCCCTCCCTCCCTCCTCCTCCCTCCCTCCCTCCCTCCCTCCCTCCCCCTCCCTCCCTCCCTCCCTCCCTCCCTCCTCCCTCCCTCCCTCCCTCCCTCCCTCCCTCCCTCCCTCCCTCCCTCCCTCCCTCCCTCCCTCCATGATGAAATTTTGTCGGGTAAATTGCAATAGACTCGCCTTTTGATGACGAACACGCCGATCTAATTTTTGGCAGCCATCGCCAGGATTTCGCAAGTTATCGCCAGCGGCCTGCCCAGCAGATCTCGCTATTTTCTGCACATTATGGCGGCACCACGCACGTGATCAGTGTGCCTGCGCCCCTGCCCTCGTCTAGGTGCTATTAAACGTAGCTATGGAGGTCCCCGCATCGTCTTCAGCTCTTGCCGCCGATTCTATTGATGCCCAGATTGCTGCAAACAAAATCGCCCACGACATTGTCGTCGCCAAGAACGCCGCTAACAAGCGATCCAAGACTTCGGAAGCAACTTCGGAAGCAACTCCGATAGCTGCTGAAACCTCCTTGCCGGACGCCATTTCTTCCTCATTCTACATGCCAGGCCAGCGTTTGAGCCTGGCAGACATCGATACCTTACTCGCCTACAATGACGCCGCTGTGACAAGCGTGCTGAAGCTCCGCAACGACAACGACGCCCGATTCGCCACCCTAAGAGCGGCCAGGTTATGGAGGCTGCTCGGATGAATGGCCTCATAGGGATGAGCGCCAGCGTCGGCTTGCCTGTCTTATTTCGTGCTGCCCTGAACTTGTCGAGCTGCGGCCGACGCCATCGCCATCTTGTGTAAGTAGGGTCTTAGGGGCAGTGCAGCTTGTCTGGACGATGATTACTCTGATGATTACTCTGATGATTACTCTGATGATTACGCATGATTACGCATGATTACGCATGATTACGCATGATTACGCATGATTACGCATGATTACGCATGATTACACCGGTATTACATAGGTAGGAAGGAGTGACTATGTACTCCACCCTATGTACTCCAAGAGTACATAGGGTGGCACACTATGTACTCCAAGAGTACATAGTGTGGAGTACATATGATCCGGGATTTCCGAATAGGGGACTGCCGACGCGGTGAGACACGCCCGTATTACATAGGAAGGAGTGACTATGTACTCCACCCTATGTACTCCAAGAGTACATAGGGTGGCACACTATGTACTCCAAGAGTACATGTGTGGAGTACATATGATCCGGGATTTCCGAATAGGGACTGCCGACGCGGTGAGACACGCCGTATTACATAGGAAGGAGTGACTATGTACTCCACACTATGTACTCCAAGAGTACATAGGGTGGCACACTATGTACTCCAAGAGTACATAGGGTGGCACACTATGTACTCCAAGAGTACATAGTGTGGAGTACATATGATCCGGGATTTCCGAATAGGGGACTGCCGAACTCGAGGCCCCCAGAGTACTAACTAGAACTAGGCTGACTATGTACTCGAGTCACGACGCAGTGAGATACGCCAAGCCGCCCGAAGCAGATCTCTGCATGCGCCACGTGTAACGAGGGTTCTGCTTGCGAATTCGAATTGCGATGAGCCGTTGCAGACGCGCCGCCTAGATGTTTGAATTCATCAACGAGCCTTTTGAACATTGTTGCTGGAGGGAGTCAATCGACCGCACCCGTACATACAAGGGGCAATTATTGATGCGTCATACCCAAAACAGGAAGAAAATGTGGCACAACTAACCTTGCCATCAACATGGATGGACGGAGTTGGAGACCAACTGCAGCGCGGCATTCGCAAGGGCACAGGCTGTGTTGTTCAGCAGGTCCACCGCTGGACTGCCCGATGCCGAGTCCAGGTTCTTCCTTACACAAACTCTCCACAAGCGTGATTGTCGCGTCCTTGGCTGCCAACTGCGGAAAGGAGGCCAGTGCTCGCTTCAGCAGGAACTCGGCAATTGCAATCACGGTGGGCCCTGGCACGATTTGCAGGCCTACACATGCTTGCCCCGCATGTGCCTCCCCCACGTGTGCATCCACCGCAGTTGACGTGCTCGCTCGCAGCTCCCACTACCGCTGGCTTCGTTGCCATGTTCCTCCACCCGTTGCCTCTTGCATCTTAGCTGTTCCTCGCGCTTCTCCGCAGCCTCTCTTTCCCTCTCTTCCTCTCTCTTTTCTGCTGCCGTTCATGCCTTGCTCCAGATATAGATGTGGCTGCTTAGGCGTTCAATCTGCATCACAGAATTGGACGATATGCACGTCAAAGGAAAGCCAACCAAGCAGCAACATTACCAACAATGTAGCGGGAGGGTCAGTGCAGAGGCCAGCAACATAACTGCCTTAGTCTTGTACTCCTACCATACACATTAGGGAAGACTGCTGGCATGGCAGCCTGCATCACAGCAATGAATTGCCGCCAACTAAAATAAGAGAGTGACTCACCGCTACTCTTCCCTGAAGCCGACTGGTCACACCTCCATTGTGGCGTTGTTTTACCACTTTAAGCTCTTCCACAGCGTGCGATTTTGTTGATGCCATTTTCTCAATTCCTGTAGCATATATTTTGCCCCCGCCGCACGCTTCCATGGGTTGCCATGTACATCATACTTTGCTGATGCTGCAGAGAAGTCAAGCGGTTCTTTGCATTCCCTCACCTGTATTCAACGGCAACGCCAAAACGGAATGCCAACGAATGCGGAGCGGGGGAACAAGGCATAAATCAACGCATGGTGAACCGGCAGATGCTGAGGCAGACACGACAATGCACTGGGTGCATGGCAACCATGTGAACACTGATGGTAGCACTCACATGCCTAACAAGCATTTTCTTTGTTTCCCCTGGGTTAGAGTGTAAGGCCTATGCCAACCAAGGTAAACAACAAAACAACACATCCTAAACTGCCCTAACTGACATGGGCAACAAACATGGCCAATGGAGGACAAGGAACCAAGTAGGATCATCCAACAGGATCATGGTATTATGGCAGCTTGCATGCAGTAAATTACATCAAGCATGGTTGGCTCAGCACATTGAAGTATTGTCACATCATTAGAACAAGGGAAAGTCAGAAATCAACGCATGGTGAACCAGCAGATGATGAGGCAGACACGACAATGCACTTGGTGCATGGCAACTATGTGAACACTGATGGTAGCATTCACATGCCTAACAAGCATTTTCTCTGTTTCCCCTGGGTTAGAGTGTAAGGCCTATGCCAACCCAGCTAAACAACAAAACAACACATCCTAAACTGCGCTAACTGACATGGGCAACAAACATGGCCAATGGACACAACACCTTGAAATGGCCTTTTTTTTACATAAATTATGGCCCATGGCAAGTTTATTGTCCGATTGACCTAGGATTGGATCCCACCACTCCCCGGGATGTGTCTGGCTAGTGGTGGAGTAGTTGAGTCAAAATGTTAAGTTTACATGGTACTCCCTGCTTAAGTTAACTCCAGATCCAAGGCCAAAACTGGCCACCTAAACCACTTGCACTTGCATAGAAACAATAGTTGATCTCAGATTATGCTGTAACTTTGCAGTGGTGATGAATAATAGTTGTTCTGACCTTGTACAAAGTTCTACGCCATTTGGAGCCCTAGTTGGTGACAAATGCTAGCAAAATTTTGCTAGCATTTGTCATTAATGGCCATTTAAAATCAATATTTAACCCAAATAATGTCAGAATGCCACCAAAACTTATTGCCATCATGCCAGCACCTGAAGCAAGGTCTCAACAAGTCATGAGCAGAAATTCAGATCATGCAGAGCCCAAAATGGTGACATTTGCCAGCAATTGTCACCATTTTTTGCTTTTTTACCCACAATTTTAACAACATTACCCACCAAAACATTCTCCAAGCTGGGGCGCATCATTTAAATCTTTGCAGGCAACTCAAGAATGACTAGTACAAACAGTGTGCAAAACCTTGGTGCATGTGAATGCCTGAGTGGTGACCATTGCTAGCAGAATCCATCATGTAAGGTAGGCATTGCCAGTATGCCACAAAGCTGTGATGTGCAGTGCATGTCCATATGTATACCCCATGACACCGTGCCTCTAAACTACTTGGCACATTGCAAAATGGGAAGGAAAGGTGAATAATACATGCCACATCACTAACACAGCCATTTGAATGCTACCAACACGCACCATGCATGATATACACTGCGTGTACAGTAATACATGTCGAGAATATGCCGAGCGAGCATATCAAGGTGCAGTGACCCCAACGCTGGCACATGTCACCTGGCATCCACGTATGCTCACATGATATGGCATTGGCATATCCCATGTCTCCATCTCTTGCACTTTGTGCGCACCAAGCCACCCATGCAGTCGCCCACCCATGCAGCCACCTGGCCACCCACCCACACAACTGCTCACACACTCGCGCGCCCGTGCACCCAGACAGCCACCTGTCCTCCCACCCAGTGACCCACCCACCAAGCCAGCCGCGCACGTGCTTACCCAACTTATACAACCATGCGTGCACCTAGGCACCCAACCACCTACCAACCCACTTGGACATCCACCCACCCACCAAGGCACCTGCGCAACCCACACACCAACTAGGTAATAAGCAGGCATTCCCCCATCCAATGAGCCAACCACCCAACCACCCAACCACCTAAACACCCAGCCAGCTGGCCCCATATGCACCCGTCCGGCCACCCACAGTTGACCCACCCACGCACCTACCCACTCAACCATTCACTGCCCCCACACCCTTATACCCACTGACCCACCCACACATGCATTTTCTCAGCCAGCACCCCGGCACCTACCTCACCCCAAACCTGCACAGCCCTTCACCCGTGATAGGTGAGTCGGTCCCAACCATAAACCCATCCACGCATCCATATCTGTGCGCCCACCCGTCCATCTACCCGTCCCTTCGCCCACCCACCCACATCTAGTCATCTACACATCCACCAGCCACCAGCCACCAATGGCCCACCCACCAACCCACACACACACATACATCCCTAACCAACCAACCACCAACACACCACCCTCAAAAACGTGCAGTTGTTTCACTCATGCATCCAACAACCCACCCACTTCAAAGTCCCCAAAGCCTATCATCACCCAGCCACCTGGGCATCTGCCAATAACCGACCGCCCTTGCACTCATCCACCCACCATGACCAGCCAGCCAGCCACCCACCCTCTCCAACTGCCTGTGCTCCCACCTACGCAGCCAGCCATTTACCAAAGCATCCACCTATCAGCCACCCACCTGCCATTGAACCCACCCACGCCTAGGCATCCCTTGAAGCATCTATAGCCCAAGCCTCCCACCCAAGGCTCTCTGGGCAATCAAACAACCAAACAACCAATCACCCAGCTATACAACCACCTAACCACCTAACCACTCAACAACACAATCACCGAACCACCTAACTACCCAACACCCAAACCAGCCAGGCATGTGCCCGCCTCGCATGCCCTCACCATTGCAACACCCCATACACGCCCCGCTCACCTAGCCAGCCACACACCCAGCCAGTCTCCTGCTCAACTCACGCATGAAGGCAATATCAGCCATGCATGGCCTCACCTTGCATCACTTGCATTGCCTGGTTAATTTGCATGAGACAGTTTCCATCTCATTGTCAGCAACTGAAAAGGCTCTTTCTTCACAGTAATGAATAAGCTACAACGTTGGAAACGTTCTCCCATCCCTCTTTAAAACAGTCTTTAAATCAGAAAGACAAGGGCAAATCTTTGGACAAGGTGGCAATAACCACTGCACCATGCTCTTGAGAAAGTCTTAACAACCCAGCTTTCTACCCTTTTAGAAGCTGCCTTGCGTTAGCAACGATTCTGGGCCCTCTGGCTCGCTCACCTGGCTTAATCTGCGCTTCTTTATGGCTGCCGGGATATGCGAAGCTTGGGCCGAGGGTATCGTGGCGAGGTCGTCTGCCCGACTCATCACTTCTCGAAACCGCACTGCCGACTAATAAAAACGATGCCCCCCTTTGCCTTTTGTATCTGGCGTCAAAAGAACAATGAACTCGCTTGGAAACACTGTCGCAAAGAGCTTCCTACAGGCATTATAAGCAATTTTCGCAGCTTTTACCGCACTTACTGCACATCCGGAAGACCATTAGCGGCCTTCGCGCGGAATCTTGGGCACGCCATATCTTCTGCTGGCTCATTGCCGCAGGCTGGCAGTATAGGAAGGTCGGGCATAGCCTAAAGAGCTGATTATCTGACGACAAAGATATGCATTGCATGAAGCAAGAAACAGATGGATTTCGCACCCCCATATTTATTCACGTCAATGCCGGACAATTAAAAGCGAAACTCAAAAAACGAAAACACTAACGTTTTCGGGAATATTATAACGAACAAGCTGAGCTGCCAGCTATGTCGCGGTTTACGATCCAGTTAACGATAACGGCTCCGTAACCACCCCAGTGCCTAATATTGGGGCAGCTATGGCGCCGTAACCACTACCTGACCCGTCCCGTATACCCCAACGTAACCTGAACCGAAGCCGTTCACGCCCCCGTAAACATAACCGGCCCAGTTACTGGGCCGTACCGAATATCGGGGCCAATATTCCGAATGGTAGCGTAACCGGTCCGGTAACCCAAACCGCCAACGAATACGGACCCGTAACCTGGCCCGTCGAAGTTACCGGGCAGGTTACGGGGGCGTCGAAGTTACCGGACAGGTTACGGGGGCTTCAAATTAACTCCTAGTGCTGGGGGAAACGAAGGGTGCTTGACTACGACGGTGGACGGGCAGGAACCTTGCCACGTACCGCGCGGCTGTTCATCGATGTCCCCGTGGCTCGGCGGCTCTCCGGTCGCCACATCCTCCGGGCGGCTGTGGATGCCGGCGCTGCTGCCGCCAGTGGTACAGGCATACGCAATACGCAATCGTACGGGGCCGGCCCATGCATGGGTATTGGGTGTAATACGCTCGTACGGTACCTATTATACGCAATTCGTACGGCGACTCTTGAAAATATGCTGTTTTTTTAATGGTTCAGGAGGTAATTCCTCAACATTCTGACCAATCAGGCATGTTTTCTTTGTGTTCTTGCAATGCACGTACCACATGCCTATTATATGTATGTGACACATCATCTCGATCATGACATTCGCATTACCGTTGCTGCTTATACAAGTACAAGCATTGTCCTGTTTAATTATATCAAGTCTGTTGAAAGCACACCATAACAAAGTTGTATATGCACAATCAGTGCACACCTGAAAAGGATAATAACACAAGTAGATATGCATGCGTAATGACACTTGCGCAGAGGTATAGACATTGCTGCCACCATTACTGTATGTTGAACTTACAACCACGTCATCTCTGCCCTCTGGCAGCATGGATCTTGCTATATATATATATTAAAAATATAATTACTTACAGCAGAGTGAAATCACTCAAACCAAAGCAAACGCCCAGCTATAAACCTATATACAGAGCCATGTCAAAGCTCTATACTACGAAGTACGATAAGACCAATGGAAACGCCTAACGGGAGGAACCTAATAGCCCTGCTGCACCGCAAAATCAGCCCGCGTACGGCGGAGCATGATGTCCGCCATGGCCCGAGTCAGCGCCACCGACAAGCGCTGACGCCAATATGACGTCCAGGTCCGCGCCGACCATGGGGCCCGCTGGCCCTCCAGGTCCAGCCGGTCCTCCCGGAGCCGGCAACACTCCTTGAAGAAGGCGGAGGTCAGGGGCCCCATGGCCCCAAACTCCTCCAGGACAAAGGGCACCACACGATGGTGCCCGACGTCGCCGTAGGCCAGGAGCTTGGCCCGCTCCGCCCGGTCCGCCGTGTAACCTGCCGTGAGGGAGGCCCCAGCCACGTGGCTAAGAGCCAAGGGCCGCGCCACCGAAACGTCAATAAGCAGATGCCGGCCACCCCCCTCAAAGTCCAGCACCACGATGTCAGGCCGGTGGTTGGGGGAATAGAAGGCAGCGCCATCCGCATCCTCGGACCGGATGTTCGCGTGGGGGAAAACCGACCGAATCATGGCGAGCACCACCGTCAGGAGGACAGTGTGCAAATACAAATACCAATTCTGATTCTGTTGGCCCCCCATGCAGGCAAGGTAGTGAGTCCCCGTGGGATCCAGCGGCTGCCCACAGCTACCACAAGGCCGCCCGGCCGGAACAAGAGGCTGCGGGGCAAATAGCTGGTGCCGGAGCGCCACCGAGTAGTGGCTGGGAGCCAAGGCGAATGGGGGGGCCATGGGAAGAGCACGAAGGTACGCCGAGCCCACACTCCGCAAGGAAAGCGAGAACAGCCACGCACGTCCCTGGGCGTTGAGGTCCGCGAAAAGAGCAATCCAATCAGCCGTGTGCAGAATACCCGCGTAGGTTTTCTGGTGTTTATCGATGACGCGAGCAGGGAATGCGGCGGGAGATTGAACGGAGGCGACCGAGGGAGTGCCGCGAGGGAGGTGGCGCTGTACCGCCTGAGCGGCACGGACGGGAGAACAGGCCTGCTGGATCTCAGCATAGGCCTCCTGGATGGCGGTGACGAAGGGCAAAGGGCTGCTGGGGTCCAGGAGGTCAGGCGCTGCCGTTGCCAAAAGGGGCAGGAGCCGGCAGCTTTCCGCCCACGACTGAGCGACGGATCTTGCTATATATATATACTAGGCCGCGTGGGACGGCGGCCCCCGGGCCCACGCGTTCACCTCGTGGCCGCCCTCGCACATTGTCGGCGTGGTGGGCCGCGCCACCTTTTCTTGGGCGTACTGCCCTTTGTTGCTGGACGCGGTCGGGCTGACGGCCGCCTTCCCCTCGCTCCCTAGGCCCCCGGCCTTCCTGGCCCTCGTTGCGCGGGTGCGGGCGACATTTCTTTCCGCCGCCCCCCCGGTGACGGCCTCGACTCTTTGGGGGTATGTCTTGGAAGGATATCACGCCGGCTGCCGGCTGCCGTGGCATCTCCCGGCCGCCCGGCAGGAAGAGCTGCTTTCCCTGGACGAGCGGGTGGGTCAGGAGGTGGTCGAGTTCGTCACGGCGGTGGCTCGAGACGCACAGGTCTCGGTGCGGGCGGCCTACCTCGCGGGCGGCGCCGACCTGGGCCTCATGTCCCCGCGGCAGCTTCGCCTCTTCTTGGACGCCCAGGCCCCGCCTCCCGGCCCGGTTGCCAGTGGGGGCTTTCTCATCACCTCCCTCAGCCTGGCGCAGGCCGCCATGCTGCGTGTGGAGTTCGGGGCCCCCATCGCGGTTCAGGGCGGCCAGGCCATCTTGGTGGACTCGGCCGGGCGCGCCCAGCCCCTAACCGCGGGGACGCCTGTTTCTGCCTTCCTCCACGACATCCTGGAGTTGGCAGGCATCCCGCACGAATGGCACCCCGCGGCTGACCAACCGGTCGGCATCCTCTCGCGCGCCCAGATTGCTGCTCTCCCGGGTTGCTGGGAGGCCGGCTGGGACCCGCCCCCCCCTCATGTCCGGTCCCTTCTGGAGGGGGACGACCCCGAGTCGGGCTCCTGTGCCATCTGCCTTGAGCCCTTCCGGCCGGGGGATGGCTTGTGTCGCCTGCCCGCGTGCGGCCACACATTCCATCAAGCGTGCATCGCGCGCAGCTTGCTCCACTCCGTGCCGCGCTGCCCGTTGTGCCGGGCTGTTGTGCCGCCCCCTGGGACTGCGCTTCCTCTCGGCCCGCCCCCGGTCTCGCTGGGTCCCCTGCCGGGTCCCCACCGGGCCCCGGGGCCAGCTGCCTCCCCGACCCCTCGGCCGCCGCCCCCGGCCTCGTTGCCGGGGCCTGGGGTGGTCGCGGGCGCGCTGGCGAGTCCCCCTGGGAGGGGCGCCGGCGTTCTCGATCCCCCTCCGCTGGGGGTCTCCCCGGTGGGCACTGCCTCCTCCGTGGCCCCGGCGGGCATGCCGGGCGCTGGTCGGGTCGTGGTGCGCGCGCCTGCCGGCCCGGCTGGGGAGACGCCGCAGGCCCCACGTCCTGCCTTTGCTGGCGCCGCTCCCCGCCACTCAGCGCCCGCCGACGGCCTTCACCGGTGTGCCGTGCTGCTTCCCACGGGGTCCCCGTGTGCTGGTGTGTTCCACAACCGTAACCTCCTCTGCCAGCACCTTCGCGCTGTGCACCCCGATCTCGGCGCGGCGGATCTGCAGGCCATGAGCTGTTACCGGTGCCCGGAAGCTCACTGCCAGCGGGTGTACTCCATTCACGGGCGCGCTCAGCACGCGCGCGCCTGTGTTGCTCAACGGCCCCTCAACCGGCCAGCAGTCCCGGCCCCCTCCCCCCCTCCCGCCTCGGCTCCCACCGGCTCCCAGCCCCCGCCGCCCGACTACTCGGCCAGTTGGCGTTGGCTTGACACGGTTCCCTGGGATGCATGCGCCATCAACCCGACGTCTACCCTGACCGACCTCCCCCACCGCGCGCGTAGCCTTTTCGCGCAATGTGCAATCGTTTCTCTCCGGCGCATGCACGCCGCTCCGGACGACCCGCTGGGCTTTAAACTGCACATGGTGACCCCCCGCCTGCTCCTCACCCCTCTCGGGCGTGGTGTGCGCGGCCTCCAGGGTGCGGTTATTGCCCGTTGCCGACGCTTTCTGCAGGGGGACTGGGAGGGGCTGTTTGGCGTGCCGCCCCCGCGCACGGCCCGGCTGTCGGGGGAGGTCAACTTCGAGCGGGTGGCCGCCGACGTCATCCGCCTCGTCCGCGAGGGGCAGCTCAGCCGGGCCATGACCCGCTTGGAAATGGCCAAGCTGGCCCCCGCCAATGCGGCTACCCTGGCGGCCTTGGAGGCTCTTCACCCTGCGGAGCCCGGATTCCAGCTGCCCGTGCCGGACCCCCTGCCGGCCCCCCTCCGGCTGGACCGCGACTGCTTCCTGGAGGTGATGCGTGCGGTCCCGCGGGCTTCCTCTACCGGGCCGTCGGGCTGGCGCTACGAGCACTTGGAGGTCCTGGTGGGGCATGGGGGCGAGGACATTCTCTTTGACACCCTCATTGACCTGGCGGCTGGTCGCGTTCCTCCCGCTGCGCGCGAGTGGTTAGCGGGCGCTCGCCTCCTCGCTCTGCTCAAGGGTGTCTTGCCCCCCCCGAGGGCAAGGTGCGCCCGATCGCCTGCGGTGAGGTGCTCCGCAAGCTCGTGGGCAAAGTGATCTGCCGCCAAAAGGCGCCCGAGCTCCGTGCCTTTTTCTGCCCGCCCCTCGCAGCGGGTGAGACCTCGGTGGCGGCCCAGCTGGGGGTGACGACTCCAGGCGGGGCGGATATCCTCATCCATTCGGTGCAGGCCTACCTCGAGGCCCACCCCACCCACGCTGTCGTCAAGGTCGACTGCCACAACGCGTTCAACAGTCTGTCCCGCGCCAGCATGTTTGCGGCCGTCATGGAGTCCTTCGAGGACTTGTACGCTTGGACAGCCGTGTGCTACGGCCAGCCCGGCCAACTGGTTCACATCATGGAGGACGGCACTCGCGGCGGCCTGCTGTCGCGGTCGGGCACCCAGCAAGGGGACCCCCTGGGACCCCTGTACTTTGCCGCCCCCCTCCAGGGTTGCCTCCAAGCGGTCCATGCTGCCCACCCGGCGGTCGCTATTCAGGCCTACTTGGATGATATCTACCTTCTGGGCCCTGTGCCGGACACCACCGCGGCTCTGCTGGCACTGCAGACCGCGGTGGCCGACATCAACCTCCAGTTGACCCTGGCCAAGTGCGCGGTGTACTCGCCCCAAGGTGATTGCTCCGGCTTTCCGCCCCAGCTCTTGGGCCGGGACGAGCGCCTCCATGGGTTGGATGTCCTCGGCGTTCCGGTTGGCGACCCCGCGTTTGTCATCGATGCTCTGCGGGCCGCCCTCGAGGCACGCACTGAGGTACTGCCCTTGATTGCGCGCCTTCATGATTCGCAGACCAAGGGTCTGCTTCTGTGGTTTTGCGCTCACCCTCGCGTCGTTCACTGGCTCCGGGGCGCTCTTCCGGCTCAGGTCCGGCTGGCCGCCGAGGGCCACGACGAACGCATCCAGTCGGCCTTGGCGCAGCTGGTCCCGGGCCCCGACCTCCCGCCACATGCTATTCGCATTGCCTCCCTGCCTGCACGGATGGGTGGCTGCGGTCTGACTCGTGCCGCCCGGCTGGCCCCAGCAGCATTTTTGGGCTCCGTCGCTCAGTCGTGGGCGGAAAGCTGCCGGCTCCTGCCCCTTTTGGCAACGGCAGCGCCTGACCTCCTGGACCCCAGCAGCCCTTTGCCCTTCGTCACCGCCATCCAGGAGGCCTATGCTGAGATCCAGCAGGCCTGTTCTCCCGTCCGTGCCGCTCAGGCGGTACAGCGCCACCTCCCTCGCGGCACTCCCTCGGTCGCCTCCGTTCAATCTCCCGCCGCATTCCCTGCTCGCGTCATCGATAAACACCAGAAAACCTACGCGGGTATTCTGCACACGGCTGATTGGATTGCTCTTTTCGCGGACCTCAACGCCCAGGGACGTGCGTGGCTGTTCTCGCTTTCCTTGCGGAGTGTGGGCTCGGCGTACCTTCGTGCTCTTCCCATGGCCCCCCCATTCGCCTTGGCTCCCAGCCACTACTCGGTGGCGCTCCGGCACCAGCTATTTGCCCCGCAGCCTCTTGTTCCGGCCGGGCGGCCTTGTGGTAGCTGTGGGCAGCCGCTGGATCCCACGGGGACTCACTACCTTGCCTGCATGGGGGGCCAACAGAATCAGAATTGGTATTTGTATTTGCACACTGTCCTCCTGACGGTGGTGCTCGCCATGATTCGGTCGGTTTTCCCCCACGCGAACATCCGGTCCGAGGATGCGGATGGCGCTGCCTTCTATTCCCCCAACCACCGGCCTGACATCGTGGTGCTGGACTTTGAGGGGGGTGGCCGGCATCTGCTTATTGACGTTTCGGTGGCGCGGCCCTTGGCTCTTAGCCACGTGGCTGGGGCCTCCCTCACGGCAGGTTACACGGCGGACCGGGCGGAGCGGGCCAAGCTCCTGGCCTACGGCGACGTCGGGCACCATCGTGTGGTGCCCTTTGTCCTGGAGGAGTTTGGGGCCATGGGGCCCCTGACCTCCGCCTTCTTCAAGGAGTGTTGCCGGCTCCGGGAGGACCGGCTGGACCTGGAGGGCCAGCGGGCCCCATGGTCGGCGCGGACCTGGACGTCATATTGGCGTCAGCGCTTGTCGGTGGCGCTGACTCGGGCCATGGCTGACATCATGCTCCGCCGTACGCGGGCTGATTTTGCGGTGCAGCAGGGCTATTAGGTTCCTCCCGTTAGGCGTTTCCATTGGTCTTATCGTAGTATAGAGCTTTGACATGGCTCTGTATATAGGTTTATAGCTGGGCGTTTGCTTTGGTTTGAGTGATTTCACTCTGTTGTAAGTAATTATATTTTTAATATATACTAGGACTGAAATACAGCACACGGTCAGTTGGCCAACTTGCCATTTAAGTAATAAGACATTATGCCAGAAACAGACATCTTGCCTACTCGTCACTGGTAGGCCACCATGCAATATTGATCGATCTACATGAAGTAACTAGAATCCATGCGGGCTGCCAACAATGTGGCTATAGCTTGCAGGATACACCCTCCGCATTGGTAGATTTACTAAATTATTATGAGGCTGGGCGCCGGCCACCTGCAAACGATAAATAAAACAAAAGATGTTCAATTAACTAAAAGTGTACTCCCCTGTAGTTTTTGTAGCTACCAAACAAACAAAGAACGTGTAAATAAATATTCTTTGACTGCCAAGAGCTCTTCTTTTGCGGTAAAAAAACAAAGAAATATTAAATCTCTGGCTGCATGACAAATGTGCTTTTACTAGCCGTAAGAGCAGTGGCAGCATCCGGCTGGGTTATACAAAACAAACAAAGAATTATTAAATTTCGCAGCCAGTTCAACGGTTGTTTGGTAACCAACCAACCAAACTAATGATTAATTAATTGGGCGGGCACAGTAGCACTTTCAACCAATAAAACGCTATTGTCTAATCAGTCCGAAGGGCCTTTCGGCTGAACTGAATTAAAACTACCAATGCGGAGGGTGTACCATGCATGCATGCCAGCACCCTGACCCAGCTTAATTCCCTAAACCATTAACACATATGATACGGTGGCTGGGTAGCAGCAGCCTGCATGGCTAAATAAGCTAGGCATTTATGTGCATCGCGAGTCACACCAAATACCCCGCAGCCTGCGACGTACGTACTAATGCCTCTGGCGGCCTCTTGCACTCGCTCACTCTTGCCTCCTTCGCATGCATATACGTGGCGCCCATGATATGGCGGGTGCTAGCCTTGCTCGGGTGGTAGAACCCGAGAATTTTGCATCCAAAAGTGTGCACGTCACTTAGCTTGTAGTTACCTGTCGGCTGCCCTTTCTTGTTGATAGTCTAGCTGTTCTTTCTTGATGTGTCTCCAGACAGTCTCGAATACGGCCTGCATCTCGTCGGCCCCATCATCATCGTGTTCCATAGACCCACACCATCACCGTCGCTAGCCTTGGTGCCTGGATGTCAATTGTGCTACGATTAAATGCTATTAGGTGCCAGATGCGCGCCCTTGTTGGCAGACAACATATTTCGATCGTCACCTAATTTCCTCGTCCTTCGTCTTCTAGACCCTAGTCCGACACGCAGCAATCTGCTGCAATGCAAGTAAAAGTACAGTCGTACACGGCCAGCTTGGCACCTGCATCGGCCCGTTTATTTGTCGCGCAGTTACAGGTCGCCTCCTGATCGAAGTCTAGTTCCGGCTCCACGTGCCGTCCAAAATGATGCCAAAAGCTACTTCGAACACCCGTGGTTCATACGCGAAAAAATAAGCAAAAAATCCTTTCCCCTATATAAAGCGAGCTTCGTGACCGTTGGTTGCAAAATTAGGTAGAAAATCGTGGTACAAAAATCAGCCATTAGGGGGTACTCGGAGGTTGACGGAAGAATCGCAGATATCGCAGATACACTACGCGCGAAGCGCCCAGCGAGCGCAGCGAGCACCGTACTAATTATTCCTATCCGGACCGCAGCGAAGCCAGTAGCCACGGGCCACGGGCAACTAGCCACGGGGAAAAATTTTCAGCAACGGAGGGACGAAAGGAATTTCAACGGGCCACAACTCGCACTACAGTACTGTAGCCAGTAGCCACCGGGCCACTAACCAGTACAGGGCCACGGGCGCCGCGCCGGGCCACGGGCACTGGGCCACTGGCAGTCTGGCACCGGGCCACGGGAATTCAGACTCTGCGCAGCCGGGCTTGAATAGGATTCTCCATTAGTTGTGGAGTCCAAAATAGTTGGGGGCTTGGCCCCCGCCGGGTCTACTTGTACGCAATAATACGCAATACGAAAAAAATACGCAAAAAATGCGCATTGTTTTGCCCATTTTAAGACACAAATCTTGCGTCTGGCGTATACTGATACGCATCCGTACGGCGAATTATACGCCGTATGCCTGTACTGACTGGCTGCCGCTGTGGCTGTTGACCAGAGCGCGACAAGTTTGCCTCCTACGGCAATGTGGGGCCCCACTGGGTCATCCCCTTTGTCCTCATGCATGAGGAGTGACCGGGGCAGTGACCGGGGCCATCGGCATATATGATGGGCCCCAAGACGCGGCGGAGTTTTTCCACGAGTGCTGCCAGCGACGTGAACTTAATCAATTAATTAATTAATTAATAAAACTCGTGCTCCCGTCGGGGAGTCACGGAGCACCGAAGTGCTTTTAATCCCTGCATGTGCACACCAGGAAGAAAGGGCAGAGACCCCCTTTCTCCCTCATGCCAGAGGCATGCCACAGACAGCGGCAATCGCGGGACACGCCATAGATCGACGATCATCCGGCAAGTGCTGTGGGTGCAATAAGACCCATGTGAGCATCATATCATCAGTAACAAGTAGCGTGGCCGGCAAGTAAACTGATCATAGCCAGCTGGACGGTGAAGATCAAACGAGTTCATGGACGGTGCCCTTGCAACTGCATGGATGACACGCAAATGGCTGACGGCGGTATGGCTGACGGCCGAGTTCAGATCTTTTGCGTCTGAGCCCCAAATTCGATCAGACCACTTGAATTCGATGCGCTTTTTTTAGGCGCACACGCCAGTTTAATCGGTTACGGCTGCAACGCAGTATTGCCAAAGTTACGCACGTGACCAGCTAAGTATGACGACCCCCAAAGCAAGAGGGCTGGAAATTAAAGGAGCTGGTACAGCTTCCCAGCGCCCCGCCCAACCCTCTCGCCCTCACCATTGTTCAGCCGCCAGGCTTACCCGCCAAACCCTCGCCAAGCGCTTCGCCTGTGCACATGCAACCCAAGAAACCATGCCACGAACACAAATGGCGAAAGTGGCTACCAGATTACGACCGCTTTTCTTTTCAGCACTGGCTGCAGCTTACCACAGAAGAATGCGCCGAAATATATATATTAAAAATATAATTATACTTACAGCAGAGTGAAATCACTCAAACCAAAGCAAACGCCCAGCTATAAACCTATATACAGAGCCATGTCAAAGCTCTATACTACGATAAGACCAATGGAAACGCCTAACGGGAGGAACCTAATAGCCCTGCTGCACCGCAAAATCAGCCCGCGTACGGCGGAGCATGATGTCAGCCATGGCCCGAGTCAGCGCCACCGACAAGCGCTGACGCCAATATGACGTCCAGGTCCGCGCCGACCATGGGGCCCGCTGGCCCTCCAGGTCCAGCCGGTCCTCCCGGAGCCGGCAACACTCCTTGAAGAAGGCGGAGGTCAGGGGCCCCATGGCCCCAAACTCCTCCAGGACAAAGGGCACCACGCGATGGTGCCCGACGTCGCCGTAGGCCAGGAGCTTGGCCCGCTCCGCCCGGTCCGCCGTGTAACCTGCCGTGAGGGAGGCCCCAGCCACGTGGCTAAGAGCCAAGGGCCGCGCCACCGAAACGTCAATAAGCAGATGCCGGCCACCCCCTCAAAGTCCAGCACCACGATGTCAGGCCGGTGGTTGGGGGAATAGAAGGCAGCGCCATCCGCATCCTCGGACCGGATGTTCGCGTGGGGGAAAACCGACCGAATCATGGCGAGCACCACCGTCAGGAGGACAGTGTGCAAATACAAATACCAATTCTGATTCTGTTGGCCCCCCATGCAGGCAAGGTAGTGAGTCCCCGTGGGATCCAGCGGCTGCCCACAGCTACCACAAGGCCGCCCGGCCGGAACAAGAGGCTGCGGGGCAAATAGCTGGTGCCGGAGCGCCACCGAGTAGTGGCTGGGAGCCAAGGCGAATGGGGGGCCATGGGAAGAGCACGAAGGTACGCCGAGCCCACACTCCGCAAGGAAATCGAGAACAGCCACGCACGTCCCTGGGCGTTGAGGTCCGCGAAAAGAGCAATCCAATCAGCCGTGTGCAGAATACCCGCGTAGGTTTTCTGGTGTTTATCGATGACGCGAGCAGGGAATGCGGCGGGAGATTGAACGGAGGCGACCGAGGGAGTGCCGCGAGGGAGGTGGCGCTGTACCGCCTGAGCGGCACGGACGGGAGAACAGGCCTGCTGGATCTCAGCATAGGCCTCCTGGATGGCGGTGACGAAGGGCAAAGGGCTGCTGGGGTCCAGGAGGTCAGGCGCTGCCGTTGCCAAAAGGGGCAGGAGCCGGCAGCTTTCCGCCCACGACTGAGCGACGGAGCCCAAAAATGCTGCCGGGGCCAGCCGGGGGAGTTTCGTTTAAGTGGCCAGCCGGAGCGGCTGCTTAGGTTTTAGCGGACAAGTGTTCGAAGCGCGTCATTGGTGAATTACTTGGGAACTTGGGTTTCCCCGCGAAACTCCAACCGCACGTTCAGATTTCCAAATCTCAAGTAAAGTTCGGCGCAACTTTCTGAACGGGGGCAGTTGACGAGCAGCATTCCTCCGGACGAATGAATTGCGTTCCATACTTGCGCAAAATTTTGAAAGGTAGCTTGCGTGCAGCCCTACTAAAATTTGCGCGGACGTTCAGATTTCCAAATCTCGGGTAAATTTCGGCGGAACTTTCTGAACGGGGGTAGTTGGCGGGCAGCGTTCCTCCAGACGAATGAAATGCGTTCCATACTAGCGCAAAATTTTGAAAGGTAGCTTGCGTGCAGCCCTACTAAAATTTGCGCGAAGTGTGGGACTGAAAATTCGTAACGGAAACTTTTTGGTAGTTGCCGTCACTTCCTCTTGTGCAAACGTGTGGGAGTGAAAATTCGTAACGGAAACTTTTTGGTAGTTGCCGTCACTTCATTTTGCGCGAGTGTTGGGCTGAAAATTCGTAACGGAAACTTTTTGGTAGTTGGCGTCACTTCCTTTGGTTCGACTGAAAATTCGCTGAAATTCGCTGAATTCGTACCGTAGCCTAATTTTTAGTACCTCGAAGTGACGGGGCACCTAAAAATTTGCCCACAAGTACACTTGGCAGCGCGCTCACTGGGAAAAATTGTACAGCCGCTCCGGCGGGCCACTTGAACGAATCCCCCCCCGGCTGCCGGGGGACGAGTCAGACCGCAGCCACCCATCCGTGCAGGCAGGGAGGCAATGCGAATAGCATGTGGCGGGAGGTCGGGGCCCGGGACCAGCTGCGCCAAGGCCGACTGGATGCGTTCGTCGTGGCCCTCGGCAGCCAGCCGGACCTGAGCCGGAAGAGCGCCCCGGAGCCAGTGAACGACGCGAGGGTGAGCGCAAAACCACAGAAGCAGACCCTTGGTCTGCGAATCATGAAGGCGCGCAATCAAGGGCAGTACCTCAGTGCGTGCCTCGAGGGCGGCCCGCAGCGCATCGATGACAAACGCGGGGTCGCCAACCGGAACGCCGAGGACATCCAACCCATGGAGGCGCTCGTCCCGGCCCAAGAGCTGGGGCGGAAAGCCGGAGCAATCACCTTGGGGCGAGTACACCGCGCACTTGGCCAGGGTCAACTGGAGGTTGATGTCGGCCACCGCGGTCTGCAGTGCCAGCAGAGCCGCAGTGGTGTCCGGCACAGGGCCCAGATTAGGTCAGATATCATCCAAGTAGGCCTGAATAGCGACCGCCGGGTGGGCAGCATGGACCGCTTGGAGGCAACCCTGGAGGGGGGCGGCAAAGTACAGGGGTCCCAGGGGGTCCCCTTGCTGGGTGCCCGACCGCGACAGCAGGCCGCCGCGAGTGCCGTCCTCCATGATGTGAACCAGTTGGCCGGGCTGGCCGTAGCACACGGCTGTCCAAGCGTACAAGTCCTCGAAGGACTCCATGACGGCCGCAAACATGCTGGCGCGGGACAGACTGTTGAACGCGTTGTGGCAGTCGACCTTGACGACAGCGTGGGTGGGGTGGGCCTCGAGGTAGGCCTGCACCGAATGGATGAGGATATCCGTCCCGCCTGGAGTCGTCACCCCCAGCTGGGCCGCCACCGAGGTCTCACCCGCTGCGAGGGGCGGGCAGAAAAAGGCACGGAGCTCGGGCGCCTTTTGGCGGCAGATCACTTTGCCCACGAGCTTGCGGAGCACCTCACCGCAGGCGATCGATCGGGCGCACCTTGCCCTCGGGGGGGGGCAAGACACCCTTGAGCAGAGCGAGGAGGCGAGCGCCCGCTAACCACTCGCGCGCAGCGGGAGGAACGCGACCAGCCGCCAGGTCAATGAGGGTGTCAAAGAGAATGTCCTCGCCCCCATGCCCCACCAGGACCTCCAAGTGCTCGTAGCGCCAGCCCGACGGCCCGGTAGAGGAAGCCCGCGGGACCGCACGCATCACCTCCAGGAAGCAGTCGCGGTCCAGCCGGAGGGGGGCCGGCAGGGGGTCCGGCACGGGCAGCTGGAATCCGGGCTCCGCAGGGTGAAGAGCCTCCAAGGCCGCCATGGGGTAGCCGCATTGGCGGGGGCCAGCTTGGCCATTTCCAAGCGAAATATATATATACTAGATAGAGATATATCAAAGAGACAACCAGCGCAGGCCAGAAATCACTAGATAGAGATATATGTAGTATAGAGATTTGACATGGCTCTGTATAGAGGTTTATAGCTGGGCGTTTGCTTTGGTTTGAGTGATTTCACTCTGCTGTAAGTAATTATATTATTATAATATATATATACTATAGTGCGTTACTTAGCACAAGCAGGAACGCAAGCTCCATGGGGCCACAGGGCCCATGGATCCCCGCCGACAACCAGGATGCGTAAGTACTATACCAGGCCAGAGCCGCTCCAACAACGCCTCGCCATCCTGTGCAGCTTCTACCAGCTACCTATGGACAAAATCGCCGCCGGGATCCGCGCCCCAGCTCAGCCTGCGCAGCCGACAGCCACATCGGCTTCCTCCCTCTGCAAGGATGACATCCGAGCAGTGCTGTAGGAGCACGTGACCTGGCCGTTGGCCGAAAAGCTGACCTCGCTGAACACGACGCTCAACACGCTGTCCAGAGGCCCGGGTCTCCAATGTGGAAACCAAGGTCGTCCGCAAGCTCCAGCCCCAGTTCACGACGCTGCACACCGCGGCGCAGGCATCTGAGACGCACACTGCACTTGTCTCTCGCCTCAACCAGGTGGAGGGCAAGTGCGGCGTGCTCATGAAGAAGCTTGAAGCCATCACCGCCCACACCGAGGCCCTGGCCTCACAGGTCCCAATTAAGATAGCGGAGCAGATGGCCACCATCGCATCCCAGGGCTCCACCCCGGCTGGATGCTGGTGCATGACCTTCCGCCCCTCTCCTATGCGGACCTGCTGCGGACAGCGACCGCCTCCACCACCGACGCCATCGCTACGAAGCTCCAGGAGCTTGAAGAGCTCCAGGCTCAACAAAGGGAGGCCACCGAGGCACCGACCGCGCCCGCCGCGACTGCCGGGTGGTGCTGCGTCGTTTCCCCCAGAAGCCAGGTGAGACGTCAACCTCCCTTGCCAACGAGCTTAAGGACCAGCTCCTTACCCTCATGGGCCTGGTAGGTGAGGTAGAACTGCGTGGGTGCCACCGCCTTTCCCACTCACGGGACAGGGCGGCTCCCCCACCAGTCCTGCTCACCTTCCCCTCCCGGCGTCCCGTGAGGAAAAGCAGCGGTTAACCTCTCTCGTCGGAAGCGGTTGCACGACCTCACCTGGACGCTGGACGACGACCTGACTGTAGTATTCAACTGCTTTCTATCAGGCTGTAGTCGATACCGAGAAATGACATGGCACTTGCTCCCCTGTCGGCTGTCGGTGGCGGAGAAACACCAACCATGCCTGAACAGTACATAAGTTCACACTACCTGCCATACATCACAGACGTCACTGTGCTCGCGTTTGTCGACAGAGAGATGGTTGCAGCATTGGTAGTGGCAATTCATAATATACTGCTAAGTACTTCACCATTTTATGAAATGCATACATGTATACATCCACGGCAATTTTGTGAAGTCTTGACGCCTGACGGACCAGCATGCCAGGCAGGCGTTACGCTATTTTCACACCGGTGAACCGATACAGTGAAATATTGAACTAACGCTGGCCCTTCCCATGCCTATCATGCACTTTCTTGGTCCTACTTATGGTAGTTCGATCATTTTGTCGTACCGAGATAAACAGTACGGTCCTGCGATCATCTCGCGAGGTCAGCGAGGTGATTCGGTGTCTGTCGACGGTGCTATAGGTCAGAGCATGAGAGCATTCAAATTCCATGTTCACGCCTCTAAGGACGAAGCCCTCAGCAAGAATGCCTATTACGTAGCGGTTCTGCGGTGCCCCTGCCCAGCACGTCTCTCTCTCTCTCTCTCTCTCTCTCTCTCTCTCTCTCTCTCTCTCTCTCTCTCTCTCTCTCTGTCTGTCTGTCTGTCTGTCTGTCTGTCTGTCTGTCTGTCTGTCTGTCTCTCTCTCTCAGCTGACGCGTGGCGGATGCGGTTTTACAGGGGAGGCACCTCAGGCTAGGCAGACACACAATAAGAAGCATGGAGCTTTGTTGTCAGAGCGACGTTAAGCATGATATAAAAAGTGAATTCTCGCGCCAGGTGCAAAAAAGATTGGTGATGAAGAAACACAGGGCCCCCCACTTTCCCAAGGCAGGCCGCAACCTCATCTCCTGTGTTTTCCCCTTTGGCACTCTTCACTACCTTACCTTAAGGCCCTGCTACTTGTCATCTCCCGTGCACAGTTGCCACATTCGCATAGATGAAATATGACGTATCTTTCCGCACAAACTCGGTGTTTAGACAATGAATGAAGACACATGGCAAGGTCTCAACAACAACGGGATGACGCTTTAACCCAGGCTGATATTACCCCTCACTTCATAGATGGCCTAGCTGACTCCAATTCCTGACACCGTTGTGAAGGCAGCATCTATCGGGTTTACCCATCATATGGGATGGTGGAGTGAGGTACATGCTTTGATGGTCGATCCAACTCTCACTGCACAATAGACAGAAACATTCTATTATAAGGCGCCCCGCCCACGGTTATCACCCGTTCCCAAGGCTAGAAGCACCGCATGAGACAAGCTGCAGGGTGAAGAGTCGGCAACTTATCCACTAAAGAAAACAGCTTATAGTAGTCCGCACAGATTTGCATTTCAAGGAAGCCAAAAAGAAGAAGGCAAGGATGAACTGCAACCGAAAAGGAGCTTGTCACATACCAACACGCCTACTTTGAAATGCAAAACACTTCGCGGTGACGGTCAGTGTTGATGTAACCCCCTTCTTATCCGTCGCCATAGCCCGAGCCACGGCGTTGGATATACGATGGCGTGGCTAGCCGTATCACGCTTATGTGAGGGGTGAACGATCCCATTGAATATTATCGATATATCCGTGACCTTCCAAGGTAATATATCCGTGACCTTCCAAAGTACGCATGTTTTTTGTAGATGAGCACCGGCATCTAGGATCTGAAGCAATCATCTACTAATATGCCGTGAGGGTTCAAAGACCTGTACGGTATGCAGTAATATATTGCGTGACCTCCAGCTGAGCATAATTATAACAAAATTACTTTAATTTACGTTGTTACACCTAGCCGGCATCCAAAGACTGGAAAATCTAAGCGCCATGCTGTCTCTTCTACGTCAATGGCGCGATGGCTGCCAGGACTTCGGTTTTCTGCATTTTGTTGCCGGATTCTAGAGAGCTCTTTACGTGCAGTTTGATTTACGCGCCCATAAGCGCACGGGCGCATCTCAGTCTGGCCGGCGCGGCGCGCACACGGGTACAGCGCCTGGTCGGCGCAGCCCGCCATCGACATGATCGTCATCGGGTGCTGGCCAGCACCGGGTGCCAATTATTCCAAAACCCCAACCGGAAACCATCCCTGGTTTGGTGCCTGGTTTGATGTTGTTGTTGCCCACGCCGCACAATCATGCACCGATACTAAATATCTCCGGCCCTCGGCCACTATAGATTCTCTGCTGCCCTTGGGCGGCGTGGGACACAACAACAACAACAACAACAACATGCAGCGGCTTGGTACTGTACAGTAGGCGGGCACCGCCTACGTACCGTACTACATTTTAAGCATGGCGTCATTTTCAATGTAGTAACCACTATTACATTAGCACTTTTTTTCAACATACTACGGTCACCCTGCGGTCACCATCATTTGAACACGAAAATGTACGGCGTCCGTACTGTTAAAAATTTTGTGAGGTTTATATTGACCTTTTTCGACAAAATTTGATGCTTTCATTGGACATGTGCCCGAGTGGTTAAGGGGTTAGACTTGAAACGAATGATGTGAAATCTAATGGGCATCGCCCGCACAGGTTCGATCCCTGTCGTGTCCGCGAAGTATTTTTCTTTTTTCTTCTCCCGCCGTTTTTCTCTCTTTTTACCCCCGGCACTTCCTTGCGCATGGGCATAATTGGCAAATTTCAAGTGAGCCAATTATTCTGTGGCGAATGGCGGTTCAACGTCGTGTAAGGACTATACTTTCCAGTTTTGTTTTTTGGCTAAACCGTCTAGGTCTAACACTGAACGTTAGCCAGCCATCATTTCAACGTACAAGGCTACTCATTTCCACCTCCGGCCATTCCTTCCCATCATCCTGAACGACTCGACAAACCCGGATAAGATAACAGCAGACTCGAGCTACCATCGTCAGGATTCTCCAAATTTCTCAGGGGTGGCCTGCGCTGGTTGTCTCATTCATACAAGTTTCGAGTTTTTGTGTAGCATCAGATCACTTACGAAGGAGAGCCACCAAGCCCCGGCAGGGAACGTCGACCGACCGTGTGACTTGATGACAGTTGGTCGTTATTGGGATGCCGGGCATGACATTGAGTAATACCCTTTTCAGCTAGTGGGATCTGATAAAGTTGAACTTACCTACGTAACGATGGTTCATCGGGTCTGGGAACCACTTGCACGGGTACGACATTGAATAATTTGTTTATGGGGCAAGTCCTTACGTCAGATACACCATACGTGCGGATCTGTGGGTGTTCAGAGCTACCAAGAGGTCTGCTGACTTTTAAAGTAAATACTGAGTTGTAGCCTAGTCATGCACGAGCACAACGGAACCCTACCCTTTGACTGCACCAGACCAGCTGATTTGCCCAAGCATCAAATGCTAGTGCCTGATTGGGCCACTTCACTGGATGCGTTCCCGTTGTGGGTGGCAATGTTCATGGTGAATTGTAGGAAGTAAGACTGCAAGACATCATGTTGGGGTCAAATGACAAGACCTAGCTACTTGGGTAGCATTGAGTAAGACCACTACGTTATCAGTGGGTAACATTGCCACAAATTTGACAACCGATGATAGACGATCATTTCATTGTCTCCTTGATTTCATGAGCACTGAAAAAAAATTGAAGTTCGCATGTACAACATCCAACGTTATTTATTGCACACAGTAACTGTCTCATTGATCATCGGTTTGCGTGGGCACATCGTATGCTGCATGTCGTGATTTACATCATTCATGAGAATGTGTGTAGATTCTTATTAACATGAAAGCATGCTCACGTTAGGCACTCGATTTGTAAATTAATCAAGATTGGAGCAATACCACTAAAAGTTTAAGTATTACATGCAAAAGCTCAGCCTGACCGCCGACGCGTGGCCTCAAACACCCATGCCATTATTGGTGTGAGCCTCGCCTCAAGTGCTGTCGATCCGCAAGTAAAACCATGGGCTTGCCACACCTTAGCTCCTCCGACGTAAGATCGCATCGTCACTACCAGGCACCCTCATGCCCGAAGAGCATGTATGCAGGTGCACTGCAACAGCTCATCATAACACACAATAACTTCATGGCCAGTCCTTAACTCAGTCATCCCAAAGCGAAACCTCAAGTGCACATTCCTGGCACGATCAGGTCATCAAGACACCAACCAGATCAGCAGCCTTACTTACTCCACCTCCACATCGAAGCCGCGTGCGGCGTTGGGAGCCACCGGCGTGTTCGCCTCTGACAAATCCGAGCCCTCCGGTGTTGCCGCCCCCGACAAGTCCACGTCCTTGTCCTCCTGGCTAGAGTCATCCGAATCAACATGGATAGTGATCTCTGGTATGTCCCGCACTGTGCGGTGACGCGCCGTGGCCGCGCTGCTATCACTGCCAACCGAGGACCCCCCGCGCTTGCCTCCCTGCCGGTGGCTCCGGTCCAGATACGCCGCCCTCAGCTCTTTTAGTGCCGCCGCCGTTGGCGTCAACTCCTTGCCCTCGTCACCATCACCGCTTCCCCTCCGCGGCTTCTTATCTCGTGCCGACGTGCCCTTGTCCGGTGACGTCACGCCCGTGCTCTTGCGCCCGCCCTTGCTCAAATGGGGGGACCCTTCCTCGTGTATCTTAGGCACGCCTCTCTTGCCCCCACTCGACGCAGGGGAGTGAGAGCCCTCCACCGAGTGCTCCAGGTCTCGCACGCGCGTGGGTGTGGCCTGCGCGCCGCCCGACCTACCAGACACACGGCTGGCGTCCAAACTGGCACCATCATATCGGTGGGGCGAGCCGACGCCACCCAGGTGGACGTCTTCCAGCTGCATCTCGTTTGATGCCTCCTCCCCTGTAGGGCTGTCGCCGTCATACTCGTGGCTGTCCTCCCGGGTGGGGCGCAGGCCCGGCTTGAGCAGCGACAGCCGTGCCTGCGCGTTGCCCCCGCTGCGGTTGGCAGCAGAAACAAGGCGCGCAAGCACATAATGGGGCAGGCGATGCGGGCAGTGCAACAAAAGGGCAGCGCGGGGCCGAGTAAGACTTTACGAACAGACATAGTGTTGAGTGGCAGCGGGACAGATGTGGCACACACAGAGCATGGCCGCGCATCGGTTGCAAGAAAACAAGGTTTGGATCACAATTGGCGCGACAGTGAGGAGGAACAGTGACCGCAGCGGACACCATGGCATGGAACAGGCAACATGGACCCTGTGACCTTGTACGCCTTGTACACCAATTCTACCTGTATAAGACTGCGGGTACGAATCCACGTGTCCACCCGATGCGGCCGCAAGGCGGGCTGTCACGCTAGCCACAAACCGTACTGGCCTGGCCGCAACAACACTCGCTTTGCCGGCCATCCTGCCAATACCAGGGAGACAAAAATACGCTTGCACACACATTTCCGCATTCAATGCATCCATTATTGGCTGTCTCACTTACTATGCTGCAGGACACCACCACGGCCCCACGCGACCTCCACGCACCTGAACCGCGACCTGCTGCTCCCGCTGGGCCTCGTTTCCGAGTACGGAGCAGTGAAGGACGACACTTCACTGCTGTCATCCGCACCGCTGTCCTTCCCTTGTGCCGGTAGCAGCGGCTGCGTGGGCGACGCGGCACCGGCCGCCTCCGCCTCCGCGTCGCGAAACCCCCCCACCGCGTATGCCTCCAGGGGGGTGCCCAAGAAGGCGGTGCATGCGACAGGTGGCACCAGCCGCTTGGGTGGAGGTGTCGAGGGGACAGGGATGCGCAGCGCACGCAGGAACTTGCGCCTCTTATGGCGGGGAACCTTGCGGTAGGTGTAGTACGACACCGCGGCCACCGTCAGCACCGACAACACCACAGGCAGGAAGATGCACAGCCACTTGCTGCACTCGTCAGTGTCGATGGCCTGCGCGGCGCCCACGATGCGCCCCTCCAGCCCCGCACGGTCGAGCAGTGTAAGGTTGTAGTCTATATTTGGCACCTGGTCGGACACGCGGGGAGTCAGCTTGAGCGCCCCCTCGGCACGCGTGACCAGGAGCGTGTAGACATAGTCCCCCGTGCCCAGGCAGCCCTGGGCGTTCACGCCAGCGTCCGCGGCCATGCAGGCAGGAACCGCGGACGCCAGCACAGGGCCATCCGCACCCGCGAGAACCTCCTCGAGCTCACCGCTGATGGGGCGCCCGTCGATCAGCCTGGGGGACCCTGACAGGAGCGCCTCCTCCTCGTTGGCCGCGCGCAGCGTCACGCGCAGCGCCTCGCCGGGAGAGATGCGCCCCGAGGGCGGGTCAAAGGAAACGGAGCGGATCGCCGGGGCACCGTCGGGGTCTCCCACCAACCGGTTGGGCACGCGGCTGGGGACCGTCACGGGCACCTGCACCCAGTGGATGGAGAGGGGCGCATTGGGAGGATAGCCACGTGAGCGCCATGTGGCGTAACTATAGGCATCCCGCGGTGAGTGCCACGGGGCAGCTTGCGGGGGAATCTGTTAATAACGCGCGGCATCGCAACTACCTGGCGTGCGCACACGGCACAACATGTGCAGGCACGCCCGAGGAGTTGACGAGGGCCAACTGCCAGAGTGCCAGTGCCTACTAAGCATGACGTCAGAATGTGCCATGCTGCAAATCTGAAACAGAGACAAAACTTCCTCTCCTTGCATTCTCCCTACTCCATCACGAATATGTGGCCCCCTCGCCCCCATACCCCACCCCTTCTCCCGACTTCAAGGCTCCGGTCGATTCCACATACATCGTGCACCGCTCCTCCCAAAGCAACACAGTATCTTGGAACTTGGGGGCAAACGCCTCGGCAACGTGCCAAGGAGAGCAATTATCAGGAAGGCCCACCAACCATCGACGAGAAACATACCGACCGTGAATATGCTTGATGAGGATGAGGTGGCCAACAAAGCCAACCATGCCAGTTCACTGTAACACTGAAACCCAAACCACCACACCACGAATGCCTTGCGAACCAAATAAATTGCTGTAACCCCCCCCGCCATGTTGCCATCGCCACTTGCCTGATTCCCCATTCACCCCCCCCCGCCATGTTGCCATCGCCACTTGCCTGATTCCCCATTACCCCCCCCCCGCCATGTTGCCATCGCCACTTGCCTGATTCCCCATTAACCCCCCCCGCCATGTTGCCATCGCCACTTGCCTGATTCCCCATTAACCCCCCCCGCCATGTTGCCATCGCCACTTGCCTGATTCCCCATTAACCCCCCCCCGCCATGTTGCCATCGCCACTGGCTTGTTTCCCCATTCACCCCCCCCCGCCATGTTGCCATCGCCACTTGCCTGATTCCCCATTAACCCCCCCCGCCATGTTGCCATCGCCACTTGCCTGATTCCCCATTAACCCCCCCCCGCCATGTTGCCATCACCACTTGCCTGATTCCCCATTAACCCCCCCCGCCATGTTGCCATCGCCACTTGCCTGATTCCCCATTACCCCCCCCCGCCATGTTGCCATCGCCACTTGCCTGATTCCCCATTAACCCCCCCCCGCCATGTTGCCATCGCCACTTGCCTGATTCCCCATTACCCCCCCCCCGCCATGTTGCCATCGCCACTTGCCTGATTCCCCATTAACCCCCCCCCGCCATGTTGCCATCGCCACTTGCCTGATTCCTCATTAACCCCCCTCCGCCATGTTGCCATCGCCACTTGCCTGATTCCCCATTCACCCCCCCCGCCATGTTGCCATCGCCACTTGCCTGATTCCCCATTAACCCCCCCCCCCGCCATGTTGCCATCGCCACTTGCCTGATTCCCCAGGAAGTCCTGCAGGTTGATGGCCAGCTGGAGGCCGCCCTTGCCCCAGCGGGCATCGCCCGGCGCCACCCGGTAGGCGAAGACATACTCGCCGCCCCCCGCCTCGTAGAAGGATGCGCACGTGTCCTTGTTATTGATGCGACAGCTGGCGCCCGCCACCAGGTGGGGCTCCCCCTCGCCCGCGAGGATGGTCACGTTAACGACGGAACCACGCCGCGCGACCCCCCTCCAGGGTGTCACTCTGTCACGCGGCATCCAATGCACCCATCGTGCGCATATTTGTGAGCAAAGCAAGGGGAACATGACCAGAAGGGTGACCGGGAGATGATGCACAAAGCATGCACGATGGTAGTTGCACGATTCCCAGGAGAAAAAGGGCAGTGGCAAGAGGCCTCCTTGCGGAAGGGGATGGTGCTAGCTTCCTTTGCGACGGCACAATTATCGCAAGACGCCAGGTGGAGGGAAACCATTGTTGGTAGTGCGCGTCAGCGAACCAGACCACTTTGCAGCGCGGAGGCCCCGCTATTGACCATTGGCACGTCCACACCTAGACAATAAGTGTGTGGCCAGGCTAGGGAAAAGAAGTGCATGGAATTGCCACCGTCACCGGCACCACGGCTGCCAGCTCATGGACGATGACATCAATAATCTGCCAATCGCAGTAAGAGTGCCGATTGCTGTGGCCATGGTGGTGGCCATGGTGGTGGCCATGGTGATAGCAGAGATGGTGGCGATGGCAGAATCGGTGGTGAGGGCAGCTGCGGCTGGTGTTGCTGCTAAACATCACCGCAATCACCAAGACAATGTTAGCTATATTCAAAGTCATAAGCTCGACGCCTTCTTCCATATTGGCTTGACTGCTCACCTGCCGCAGCATAACAACAATTGGAATCATAAGACATATCAAAACAAAATCATGGACTATAATCCCATTGTGAACCCTACGGATCTTTGCCTTGTGATGCGGGATGCCATGGTGCTGGCGACGACGATGGTGACAATGGCCGTGAGGATGACCACCACCATGGTGTGACGCTTCCACCATGGGCACGCGCATAACGAACCATGAACGTCATGACAACAAAAAAATGGCAGGAAAGCCAATGACACGACAAGGATGACAGTGACAGCGACAATGGCACTGCGGAACATGTTTGCTGGAACAACGACAGCGACGAGGTCACCGACATGAAGACGCCAACAGACACCGAGGCGGGCAGCTGCTGACCTCGTAATATTAACCGATGACGCGTGCGACTCGCCGATCGCGGCGACGAAGGCGTCCACTGTGCTGTTCGTGCGGCCGTCCTGGCGCACGGCCCCGGATGTCAGCAGCGAGGGGGGCAGCGCGGGCGACCAGCCGGCGAACCAGGCGGCTCGACCACCGCTGGATGTGCGCACGCCCGACGCCATGTCATCGCCGGCGCCTGCAAGGGTGGCACCCCGGTCATGCGTCGTGCACACACAGAGTGCGCAGCCGCCCAGACTTTGCTCAGCAACGCGTCATGACCAAAACATGCACAGCAAGGACTACATGTACGTGCCGCTACTACCAGGCAAACGGGCATACACACAGTAAGTAAACATGTGGGAACAGATCTAGTAAGTAAACATGTGGGAACAGATCTACAAGAACACGGTCATTAGATGGAAGACAAATGACTCGGACACTTCATGAGGCTAGTGGACAATTAACGAGGTGCGGCCCACCACATGCCTACTCCGAACCGCACACACATCTCCACAAGCCCGTTGCCCAAGATGCCACCAAAACGTTACTCCACACCAGCGGACACGAGCGGCTAAAATGCCCCAAGCCAGACTATACCATTTGACCCGTTACCACCACGGTGCATGCCCCCCACAACCGCGCTGCATGCCCCTCCCCACCACGGCGCATGGGCCCCACCAGCACGCTGCATGCTCGTCGCGGCAACGGGAACGGCCCACAAGATTCGATGTAACATCTCTATATGCGTTCGGTATATCGCAATTAATATTTTAAGATCTTGATACATGTCAAACATACACAAAGCCCACTGAAACATGTCAAACATACACAAAGCCCACTGAAACATGTCAAACATACACAAAGCCCACTGAAACATGTCAAACATACACAAAGCCCACTGAAACATGTCAAACATACACAAAGCCCACTGATACATGTCAAACATACACAAAGCCCACTGAAACATGTCAAACATACACAAAGCCCACTGAAACATGTCAAACATACACAAAGCCCACTGAAACATGTCAAACATACACAAAGCCCACTGAAACATGTCAAACATACACAAAGCCCACTGGTACATGTCAAACATACACAAAGCCCACTGAAACATGTCAAACATACACAAAGCCCACTGAAACATGTCAAACATACACAAAGCGCACTGATACATGTCAAACATACACAAAGCCCACTGAAACGTGTCAAACATACACAAAGCCCACTGAAACATGTCAAACATACACAAAGCCCACTGAAACATGTCAAACATACACAAAGCCCACTGATACATGTCAAACATACACAAAGCCCACTGATACATGTCAAACATACACAAAGCCCACTGATACATGTCAAACATACACAAAGCCCACTGATACATGTCAAACATACACAAAGCCCACTGAAACATGTCAAACATACACAAAGCCCACTGAAACATGTCAAACATACACAAAGCGCACTGATACATGTCAAACATACACAAAGCCCACTGAAACATGTCAAACATACACAAAGCCCACTGAAAGCAGGAGCAACGCGTCAAGCGGCCTACTGCCGAGACACGGAACCGCGCGAGCACCCACCCCCAAAATAGCTCGTGTACTTGACCACCCCCGCACGGCTCAGACGGCCCAGCAGGCCGTCGCTACCGCCACCCGGCACATTCTGGGGTGGGTCCAACGGCCGGCCTGCCCCCAGTGAGGACGGCACCCCCGTCGCCGATGTGGAGCTGCCAGCAAACCAGATTCCCCCATCCAGCGTGGGTGCAACCGCACGAATTTCGTCAGTGCCATCACCACCCAAGTAGGATGTATACAGGAGCCGGCCCTCGCCGTTAAACTTTGCCACAAAGGCATCGCGGTCGCCCCCACCGTAGGCCGGCTGTTGGGTGGTGCCGCGAAGTGGGAACGATCCATCGCCACCAGAGCTTGTCCACCCAGCCACCCACACCTCCCCCTGTGTGGTCTTGGTGATCGCAGACGCGACGTCGTCCCCAGTGCCACCCAGGTAGGTGGAGTAGAGCAGCGCGCCCTCCGCGGTCACGTGGGCGATGAACGCGTCCACGCCCCCTGCCAGGGTGCGCTGGAATATGGGCTCCGGGTTGTTGCCCTTGACCGCCAGGTTGGTGGATGTCGTGCGCCCGCATATCCAGACCCCGCCGTTGGCGTCGAGGTCGTCGGTGATGGCAGTAATGGCGTCGTCGCCGTTGCCACCGAAATATCCGCTGTGGATAACCTCTCCCACGGAAGAGAAGCGCGCCCAGAAGCCATCAGAGCCGCCGCCGCCGAATCGCCGCTGATGTGCATTGCCAAACACCCACAGGTCGAGGAAGGATTCGGTCACCCCCACGACCCACGCGCCGCCGTCACGCCCGAGGGATAATCCAAGGCCGATGTCAAGCTCCGACCCGCCAAAGAAACCCGAGAACGTGGCGGTCCCGTTGGGCGCCACGCGGGTCACCAGGGCATCCCCCAGCCCCCGGTAGGGTAGCTCACGCTGGAAGACTTTGGTCTGGTTGTAGTCGTCCGAGTGGGTAACGCCCGTGAGCCATAAGCCCGCGCCGCGCGCGAGCGGTTCCTCGGCGGCAGCATTAGCAACGTCCACGTCCGACCCGTCGATTGTGACGGTGCGCAGGAGCGTGCCGGTGGAGGAGTACTTGATCGCCAGCACAGCGCCGGAGCGGACGTCATCGGATTCGTCGAGCGACGACACGCCGGCGATCCACATGCCGCCGTCGCTCGAGTTGGACACCGCATGCGCTCGGAAGTCTCCCCGGGTGTCCGCGGGACCGTACAGGGTGGAGAAGGAGATGGCGCCCAAGCGGACGGCGGAGGCGCCGCGCGGGCCGGCGCACGTCCTCAGCAGCAGCAGCAGAGGGAGCACGAGGCGGACGCGCTGCCACCATCCCGATGGGTGTTGTGAAGGCTTCATTCTAAGGGCGCCGTTGGCCCGACTGTATTGTCGCCTTTCCACTGGTCAGTGACATGCTCGGTTTCAGCCCGATGGGCGTGTTGGTAGCCTAGAGCAATCTCGATTCGCAGCCGGACGACGCAGATAACACAGTCACGGCGGCCATATAGATATTCACAAAGTTTGAGGCTGTATTCTACAGCAAGTTCTTGGCTCCCTTTCGAAAGGCATGGCGTCAAGCCTTCCTTGTGATTGTATGACGGACGGTAATCATACCGATTAGCTTGTCACGGGCAGCATACGGCTTGCCCAAATTCGTGCCGGCGGACTAAACATATTATTGTAGCAAATGCGGGCTCACTCTCGAGATCTATAGCCTCCTTCAAACGGATCTAAAATCTTATCCGTAATACATTCTGAGTTAAAAAGGAAATTCGGCTGGTACATCAGCACCACATCCAAAACGACGTTAATGACCAGAATTCATCTCCAGCCAAGACTGACCGAAACCAATTTCATTCCATACTAAATACCCGCAAGATAATGGCCGTGGTATAGGTGTATGCGCGCGGATAAAAATGCGTGATCCAAATTCTGGGATACAGAAATGCTACAGTATGCCTGGAACTTGTTGCCGCGAACAACTTGTTGGGCGCTGGCTAAGTCTCCATGGCTCGTTTGGCAAAAGCAAGGCGATTATGCTCGCAACAGGTGGCAGCCTACAGTACTGTATGAGCTCAGCTGGTATCCCAGGCAAAGCGACATCCCAGGGGCCAGGAAGGTGACAAATGTACGGCATTTTCTCGCTCGGCACTACAGTATGTACTGTAAGTGCATACTGTAGTTACTGTACAGTATGTTGCGCAATGCGCAGTTGCGCACCATACTGCCTTGCGCACCATACTGCCTGAAACCATCCCCGCGAAAAATATGTTATGCTGTAATCGCCACCGTCTATTTCCCGCGAGCCACATGGCAGACAAGATCTTTTAGCGCACGTTGCTCTGCAACTGGCGAAGGTAGATTTCGTGCGCATTTCTCAACTTGTGGCATCTGTAGCCAATTCCATTCCCAGGGAAGGACACATTGCTGTTATCATGGCGTCCGCCATTGCACAGTTTCCCTCCCCAGCACTTCTCGAATTGCCGCGCACGGTTAAAGCCACTGCAAGGGCGCAGGGGGCTGCATCTGTCCGGCCATCCCGATTTAATGGCCTAGTTCGTTCCGGTATGGATGAGCGCGCACCCACCATCAACTGGCTCTGGCTGAATCGGTTTACCAAGGAATATGATGTTCTATAAGTTTTCTACGTTGTGTCTTTAAGATATGTAGCCACCCTGCACTTGCAAGCGACTGTTGGAAGAATGAACAGGCGGGCCTTTGGTTCTGCGGCTGCTGACACGGCCGTCGACATTCGTGCAATTGTATTGATCTCCATCCTCTTGGTGCAGGCGGGTTGCTTCCCAAGAACCAAACAGTTTCAGCATTTCCCAGCTTTAAGAGATCCTCAACCGTCCATGCCTGCAAGAGCGCGAGGATGCCTACCGTCGCGGGTAACAAGAACTTGCCTCGATTTTGTCTGGCAATATTGCTTCCTGGTTACTTGGCCCACACCGTTGTCTGTTTACTACACTTGTACATGTGCTGCTGGTTCCCAGGTTGTGGGGCTTGTCGCCTCCCGCTCCCTGTGTCCTTCCTTGTTCTAGTGGATGGCACTACCATACATGCATGCTGGCATCCCCATGAATTGCGTGAACCCGGCCATGGGCCACATTCATTCCGTGGGAGCTGACCGGCAGCGCATGGGTTGCCTGCTTCCTCCTGCATCTTGCCACACCCCCACTTGCCCCCAGGCATCAACTCGCGCGTCCGCGTCTCCCTGATCACGTACAAGGGGTGGAAGGACTGCGTGGAAATCGTCAACGACGACTGCGGTGGGTCTGTGGACGAGCCGCCGGCATCAACACAAACTACCCTAGTCCAGTAGTGCTCCTGGCCCATTTCCTCTCTCGTCTCATTCTAGTTTGTGCCAAAGTCGGTAGGCATTTAACCCAAGTAAGCCTGTCAGTGAAGTGCTTCGCTGTGCCGCCATGGTGGTGGAGGAGCCGTGCATGCGCGTCACCTGCTTGTCACTGGTTGCCAGGGTCACCCCATCCCAGACTTTGGCCTGGGTCAACCCATCCCACAGTTAGGCCCCCTCCGCTCCGTGGGACTGTGCCATTGAAAGCGCGGTCCCAGGACAGGCACAGTGGATACGAGGACGGACGGAACCTGTGTGTGTAGGGGATGATCGCGTTGGATACGAGGACGGACGGAACCTGTGTGTGTAGGGGATGATCGCGTTGGATACGAGGACGGACGGAACCTGTGTGTGTAGGGGATGATCACGTTGGATACGAGGACGGACGGAACCTGTGTGTGTAGGGGATGATCACGTTGGATACGAGGACGGACGGAACCTGTGTGTGTAGGGGATGATCACGTTGGATACGAGGACGGACGGAACCTGTGTGTGTAGGGGATGATCGCGTTGGATGCGAGGACGGACGGAACCTGTGTGTGTAGGGGATGATCACGTTGGATACGAGGACGGACGGAACCTGTGTGTGTAGGGGATGATCACGTTGGATACGAGGACGGACGGAAACTGTGTGTGTAGGGGATGATCGCGTTGGATACGAGGACGGACGGAAACTGTGTGTGTAGGGGATGATCACGTTGGATACGAGGACGGACGGAACCTGTGTGTGTAGGGGATGATCACGTTGGATGCGAGGATGGACGGAACCTGTGTGTGTAGGGGATGATCGCGTTGGATACGAGGACGGACGGAACCTGTGTGTGTAGGGGATGATCACGTTGGATACGAGGACGGACGGAACCTGTGTGTGTAGGGGATGATCGCGTTGGATACGAGGACGGACGGAACCTGTGTGTGTAGGGGATGATCGCGTTGGATACGAGGACGGACGGAACCTGTGTGTGTAGGGGATGATCGCGTTGGATACGAGGACGGACGGAACCTGTGTGTGTAGGGGATGATCACGTTGGATACGAGGACGGACGGAACCTGTGTGTGTAGGGGATGATCACGTTGGATACGAGGACGGACGGAACCTGTGTGTGTAGGGGATGATCGCGTTGGATACGAGGACGGACGGAACCTGTGTGTGTAGGGGATGATCACGTTGGATACGAGGACGGACGGAACCTGTGTGTGTAGGGGATGATCGCGTTGGATACGAGGACGGACGGAACCTGTGTGTGTAGGGGATGATCACGTTGGATACGAGGACGGACGGAACCTGTGTGTGTAGGGGATGATCGCGTTGGAGCTGTGCATCCGTCGGAGCACAATAGTATCACAACACAAGCCATGACGACATCCTCATGGGTCCTGACCGCCACGACCACCACCGCCGCCATGACCACAATAGTGCCGTTGGCCTCCAGCCAACAGCTATGCGCGTATATGCATGGCGTATATTCCATGATATGATGCTCGTGTTTGACAACTCCACATCCCCTCCCCTTTCCCTCTCCCGTTGCGTGCCATGCTGCGCAGGCATGGTGGTCGTGCCGTCGATTGGCCGCGTCATGTACTACGGGTGGCACGGGGAGAACATCCTGTGGGACGAGCCAGCACTGCACGGGGTGGTAGGTGCTTGTGGTCGGCTCCGTGCGCTAGTGGTAGGGTCTGGCATGCTAGCGGTAGGCGGGTGGAGAACATCCTATGGGACGAGCCGGTTTTCCTTGGAGTGGCAAGCTACGCTCTGGTGGCAGGGTTTGCGTGCTAGTGGTAGGGGAGTTGCTTTGGTGTTATGGTACGTGCGCTAGCTGCAGGAGGCATGTGTCCCTGTCGGGGTCGGGGAAATGCGTAATATCAGTAAGGGCAGGGAATTAGCCGGGGCGCAGTGGTCGCAGCCTGTGGTCTTGCCTCCCGCAATCCTGGCGAATGTGTGGTGCTATAGACTACGTGACCGGTTCCACGTGACCGCCACCCCGTATTGGCTGCCGCATGCCTGTGTTGGGTTGTCCTACCGTCTGGCGGCACCTGACCAACTCAGTCTTGCCCAGAAGCGTGTGTGTCTCGATTACGTTCCGAACGGGAGCGCGTCCGGATTACGTCAGCGATGGTGGCAGTGTCCTCACGTGCCCCCTTTCTTCTCTGGCGCAGTGCCTGAATGCCCCCTACCCCATGGTCCCATCTCTGAAGTGAACCAATGCAGGGTGATAGAAGGGAGAGCTCGATCGCTGGTTTGGTTGGTGGGGGTATGTTGAATGTATGGTACTGGGGCATGCTTTGTTCGACACACAGCTAAAAAAAGAACTGTTTCTTGCCAATTGTGCCTTTTGTTCCTGATATAGGCTAGCCGGCAGCTTTTTTTCCTGATATAGGCTAACCGGCAGCCTTTCTCGCCCCTAGCTGGGAGCTAGAATGCACGCGTGTAGGGGTACCCACAAGTGTCGTAGTGATGGTTGTCTTACCGGCCCTTGCCGCCATTGGCCTTGCTGGCGGCGGCCCTGCCCCTCCCCCGTGACAGACGCTCAAGCCAGAGGACAAGTTCACCGACTGGGGCTCGTGGCGCAACTTTGGAGGTGACAAGGTGAGCCGAGACACTAGGCTGTTCCACGAGGGGCTCATGCACATATGGCCGCCATTTCTTCTGGCACGCCACCTCCTGCCCTCGGTGCCAGACGCGCCTACACCATCTGGAAGCGGCGTTTGTAGCTCTTCATGGTACCATCTGTTATCATGGTACAGTAACTTGTATTAGTATTTTTTAGAATGGTTTGCACCATGCCACCAGTGACCATGTCTGACCAGCAGTTTTCTGGGGTCGGAGCATAGGGCTGCCTGGGCTGCTTGACGCCTGTCACCCATCACCTTTTGTTCTCTTCGTTCCCCCTGGCCACCCCTCACACTCGTACTGCGTGCCTTGGCTTGTGGCGCCACAGGTCTGGCCCAACGACCAATCAGACTTCAAGGCTCTCATGGGCCGCGAGGGGCCGCCCGACGAGGTAGGCCTTGTGTGCTGGCAAATGCCCCGTTGCGATGTGGCTCGAGTGTGGCTTGGCCATCCCTTTTGGCAGTGGCTAGAGAGCATGGGGTGGCAGCACCTGATTTTGTTAGGATGGAGATTTTGGGTCGCTTGATTGCCCCACACTGAGCGCGTGACATGGTTGAGCTGCACGGCCAGCGTCGGAGATATTTGCAGTCAGCTCTCTTATTTTCCTGCCCTTCACCCTTTGTGTAATGTGCTCCATGACCAGTTTTGCACAGGCATCCCGTGGCTACGGGTCAAACGGCCGAAAAGGTTGACAATAGGATTCAGTGTGCGTTTGGTAAATGGATTCGCGCAGGCTAGTGGCACCCTCAGGCCAATGTGACAGGCCCGCGCGACCTGGTGATAATGTCTGGTCGGTGGCACCCCATGGACGCACCATTGCTCTGATGATGTGGGATGTGCGCTTGTATTGTGCGAGGCACTGGGCAACTTGATCTTTATCACCTCACCCTGCTGCTGCATATCTGCTAGCTTTTGGCTGGCCACTGGTTTTCCAATCAAACTGCTGCATGGCATGAGGATACCTGCGCTCAGCTCTCATGGGTAGACAAAACCGGGTGCCCAGGCGGTGGTGGCTGTCGTCACAGGGGTGCCTCCTGCAGCTGGCATCCCTGCAAGGACTGCCGCCATATATAGTACATTATAATACTAATAGTACATCATAATACTCTATCTTACTCTCTGTACTCGTTATGGTACATCATAATACTACTTTAAAATGTATATCTACCGCAACCCCTGCTGGGCAAACTGTCGCATTGGCTGCCTGTATACATGCTCAGTTGGTTAAGCTAGGTAAATGAAAGCTGATTTATTGAGCCTGTTGCCATGGCAGCCGAGCTTCTCGCCACTAACCCAACACCCCATGTGCGCGGTGCACCTGCTCTCCCGCGCCTCGCCCTTATGATGAGGGGACCCTCGTGATGAACGCGCCCGCGTGACGGACCTGCTTGTTGCGATGGGCGTGCTCCAGTACTTTGATGGCGGCGCCTGCGATGTCGTCTTGACCAACTCAGGTACGGAGCTTCTTGAATTGCATCGGCCTAGTCAGTGCTACACCTCCGTTTGTCTTTGACCTTTCCGTTGCGGTTTCAATGTAACTTTTTTGATTGTTTGTTTGTTTGTTTTGCCTTTTTTTTACATATGATCTTGTTGTGCCGGCCGGCCAGGCATCCCTCTATGTTGCAGTGGGGCCTTTGCCGACTGCTCACCACTTTTGGTCGTGGGATGAACACCTGGCGGTCATACGTCTTCCCTCGCTGTTGTCCCGCTGCTCCTTTGCCTTCCTGCAGATAAACCCATGCCGCCATGCCGCCATGCCGCCATGCCGCCTGTTTTCCTGACCCGTTTTTACCATAAGACAGCGCTTTCCAAACCATGATCTCGTCAAAGTACCTGAAATTCGCAATGCCTCGTGCTTGTATCTCCCTGGCGGTGCATCTGCAGAAACAGCCCAGGACAGGGCAGCCGTCTTTCTTCCGTCGTCGATTGGTTCCTAAACATAGTGCTAGCTCCCTGTGGTGCTTTTGTGCTTGTTCATCCTGCCACGGACCCCTGTGGGCCATCATTTGATCTATATATCATTCGAAATCTAGTGAACCGTCGCCGCACTGAATGCTGTGCCCATGTGCAGGGTGCATCACCACCAGCAAGGTCAGCCCCTACAACGGCGCGCGCATCATTCGCGAGTTCTCCCTGGCCCCCAAAGGAACCAGGTAAGCCAACGTCCAGTTTTCAAACGGCATGCGGCCGGGGTGGTTGGCCTTGGTCGTGCGTTTCGCTGTGTAACATAGATGGCATCGCATCATGGTGCTTGCCTTGCCACGCATAGGGATGGTGCTACGCATATGGTCGGGTGGCCCCTTTTGGCGTGCTTGCCTCTGGTCGCTTCGTCAAGAATGTACAATGTGAAGTCTCAGCATGACCTTGAAATGGAAGCTAGCGCATGAGTGTTGGAAAGCGGCAGGGTTGGGATGCGGTGTTGGCTGGGCTTGGCTGCAGGTGCAGGGCCACGGGGCCCCACACGAGGCATCACAGCAACCGCGCTGTCTCGCCAAGTGTTCTTGTTTTCGAGGAAGTTCTTGCAAGTGCTCAAGTAAGTTTGGTTTGGGGAACTTGGTAGCATTTCGGTGGGTAGGACATAATGAGGAGTTCGTTGCTTCATTCTGTGTATGTATGCATGCGTCCCGGTGCCTACTTCCCGGGGAGCCCCCTTTGTTGCCTATTAACACCACAATCCTGTTAGCGCGGCGTCTGAGGAACACCGGCCTGCTCGCTGCCTGCACTCTACCGCGTGCACTGTGCTTGTACTGCGTTGGTTGCACCTGCCGTCATCCGTACCAGCGTCACCATCCACCAGACGCTGCAGTACGTGACCGACAAGCGTCACGGGAAGCCGTTCACCATCTGGAACATCTCGCAGGTGAGTCTGCCGCGCCGTGGTCCTTTGTTGTCTTGCCATATCCACGCAACATTGAACGGTAACAAACTGCACGGGAATATTATTTACCTCGCAGGTGAATTCGCCCTGCTTTGGTCTTTCAATGTCCATGGCAATAACAAACATATTGCGCTGCTTGCCTGCCTGATTGTCCCACCGCCCGTCACGTCGCTCCTGTGGAGTGGTACATACTGTAGACCTTACCGCTGCTATCCTGTGTGGTGGTATATACTGTAGACCCCACCGCGGCTATCCTGTGCGGTGGTACATACTGTAGACCCCACCGCGGCTATCCTGTGTGGTGGTATATACTGTAGACCCCACCGCGGCTACCCTCGACACGAGCCACAGCGCGCGTCATGGTTCACTTGGCCCCTCCTACGGTAGCCCCCCCTGCATCCTTTTTGTTCTGAGCCCAGCACACGACACGACGCGGTTCCCGCCCCAGTGCCCACCATGCTGGCGCGTCATCCTTAGCACCCCATGGTGTGAAGGCTGCGCATTAGGTACCTGCCATGTGAGGGAGTGTGTTTGGATGCACAATAACTACAAGTACGTGTACAACTACAACTACTACAACTTGTTACCATCCACCGGGTGGGCCGGCGCCATCGGGATAACCCAAACACCTAACCATGAAACTGCCTGACGCCACCTTGATGTTTTATCGCATTTCCGTGGCTTGTTCATGGACCGCCCCACTGTGCGCCCATGTGTCGCTGATCCTTTGATTGTCTCCGTGGCCCTGCCCTGGTGCTTCTTTGGTGGGCTCTGTCGCCAACTCATGCCATGTATTGCTTGGGCCCCTGCCGCAGACGCGCGCGACGGAGCAGGTGCTCTTCCCCTTGAACCCACACTCCAAGTTCCCCCTCAAGTACAAGCTGTGGGACGGTGCGTGCCACGTCCATGGGGGCCTAAACGCTCTTGTGCAGATCCTGTCCACCAGAGGGAGCCGCTTCGCTTTCGGTCCGCTTGGCTTCTAGTCGCCCCGTTTAAAAAAAAACCGTTAACCTTGGGTTGGCCGCGACTGCCTGAGCGGTCCCATGGCATAGCGGAGCCTCTGCTCTGTATGATGAATCATGGAAGGTTTGGTAGTCGTAGTACATTCCCGTCGGTGAATATGGATACCGGCTCACCTGGCTGTTGAACCTGGCTACAGCTGTGACGAGCGCTACGACCGTGAACTGGTGGTCAGGACGGACTCCTTAAGTTGAGGAAACAGCTCTGTTTTCAACTGTTTTCGACGTAGAGAAGTGGAGACTAGTGGCGGTTTTGATAGCCATAGTGACCAAGGCTGAACTTACTGGAACGTTAATTGAAGGGCCTTGCCCAACGTCTGGGCTGGCATTGTATTGATGCATGTACGGTGACGTGTGTTTGGTATGTCACAGCGTGCCATGCAGCGTTTCCACCCAATCTCATCCTCTTCCACCCTAGCTCTTTTAGTTTTTTATATTATAAACCGGCGCCTTTCCACCCTGACCCACCTTCCCTGGCAATCACGTGCGTTGCTCACAATGAATGGAGCAGCTCAACTCACCGTTCCAAGTTGTGCGTTCCTGTGGACTCCTTGGCCACCATAATCCACAAGGCGCTTGCATACCTATAGCCCATGTGTGCCCTACGTGTCCTGTATTTCAAAATTACGCTTCATTACACGTTACCCCGCCACCTATACAAACTTACGTGTCTAATACCAGCACGCGCTATCGCCTGCATGATGTAATGCGTGTGCTGCATGATGACACACATGGCTGCACGATCGGCGCGCAGACGTGGCCAAGAAGAACATGAGCGTCGACAGCGAGACTGGCCTGGGCGTGTTCCTCACCGACGCCAAGAGCATGCAGAAGGTCGGCGCCGACAGCGACCGGTGGATCGCCGGTACGTGGCCGGCAGTGTTAATTATACAATGTATCGTACCTTGTAATACCAGTGTATACAGTATGTTGCAACTCTACCACTAAGTAGTACTGTTAGTACCATCAGTGTCTCCTGCACATTAAACATTTTGATTAGGGCCAATGCATGGTCCATTTTTTATTCATCATGCAGACACAATCCATAACACTGTGTATTGTGATGGAACTCAGGTGGCCTGACCCGCATGCACCAGCGCGACGCTGTGGTTCCTTAATTTTTTTTTTCCTGCGTCACATGCCATTGATGTGTTGTTTTCCTGTGTTGTGTTACGTGCCATTTGTTTTAAAATTAAATGAAATCAAATTATCACATGACTCCGTTGGGAGATCATGTAGCACGTATTCCATTGCTGGTGGTGGGTGGGGGTGAGCGGAGCCGCGAAAACTAAGTAAGCTAACTCAAATCTATTATAATCTAGCCTACCAAAATCCTAGCTACTCAGCAAAGCGCCCCTTCCTTTTGGGGGGGGGGGGCTTGCCCACAGGGGCTATCACGTGTGGGCCTGGACAATGGTCTGCCATCTCTTCTTGTCCTGCATGGCCGTGCAAGCTAGAGAGAGGGAGGAAATGCGGTGTTCAAACTGAGCTGGGACCACTAGGTCGGCCAGCAGCTGATCTGTACTGGCTGGTCTACCAACTCTTCTGGGTTTGTCGCTGGGGCCAGGCCACGTCAGAATATGCCGCCCTGGCTGGCCAAGCCGCTGGGGGCCGGCCAGACCAAGCGCGGTGTCTACCTGACTGGTACGAGCAAGATGTCCTACAAATGCTATTCTACGCTGCCTGACCTCATCAGAAATTACGTGCCATAACAATGACGTAATTTGGATGTTACGCTGTACCTCAAACATTCACGATGGTAGTCGTGTTTCCTTACGACATGTGATTGGCGCCACACAGGCATCGTCGACGACACTGCCATGGTGCAGTATTTCCGCCGGGACTCCACGTTCACCTTCCCGGATGAAGGGTGCAGCGCCGAGTGCTGCACGTTCCCCAACTACACTGAACTGGAGGTGCTCAGCCCGCTGCTCCCACTGGAGCCGGGCGCGCAGATGTCCTTCAGCATCGAGTGGGAGCTGTACCGGTTGAACGCCAGCGGGCCCAAGGCCAAGCGCCTGGCTACCTTGGAAGCAATCCGTAACAAGCTCTACCGCTAGAGATATTTCTGGGAGTTTTCATTTTCTTGCCCGCTCAGCCCCTGTTCCTGATATGTCGATGGCTCCATGATGACACTTCAATAAAACAGGCTTTTTGCAGTGGCATTTCAATATGCACTGTCAAGGCTTGCATGCATGCACAGCTAGATCCATAAGAAAGTAAGTTTTTAAAAGTACTTGCGTGTCATGCGCATGCGGGCATGCCACGGAGTACGGTATTCTTGTCGCGTTCGCGTGCCATATCATCCTGGACTGGTCATTACCGCTACTTGGAATGCATCCACTATCAGCAGTAACCATGTGTGTGATATGCCACCTCCCCCCCCACTCTTTAGCTCACAACAACGTGAGAGCAAAAAGTGAAAGAAAGGCATCTCACACAAAAGAAGGAAGCCCAAAGAGGGCGTCATTCCAGGCAGCAGCAAAAAGGAAAAAAAAATCCAGCTGCTCAAAGATGCTTTGCCAGGATCAGCAACAACCTTAACATGCATGCTTTTAAAGGCTTAGCAATAACCCCTCTGTCAAGCGAACACAAATATACAAGGGCAAATCTATCGGCTATGCCAGGCACCGCCTGGGCTTCCTTGCATTTGTGTCTGGTGTCCCACGTTGAAATCCTGAAATTGCACATCTGCTCAGTGCCTCGCCGGCTTGCTGTGTACCAGCATTCGGCAAACTGCCCTCGTGACGAATGTCAGTGAAATTCAGGTCCGCCCAAAAGTTCCGTCAGCAAATTCAGCGGACTTGGCGCGTAAGCCACAACTGAGATCCGCGGCGTCAGTACCGGGCCGCGGTATAGCAACCCGCACAAGGCTGCGGACGTCAGAATTACGCTAAAATCTGGTAGCTACTCGTACCATGGTAGCTAAAATCTGAATTGCGGACGTGATAGATCACGGACGCGACATTCTAATCTCATTTGAAGAATAATTACTACTGCTCCATGCGTCTATGAGTTTTATTCAATACAACAACGCTACAGGCGGCAGATTGAAATTATAAAGTACATGAACTTAGAACTTGACTCCGTTGGGAGATCATGTAGCACGTATTCCATTGCTAGTGGGCATGGGGGTGAGCGGAGCCGCGACAAATATTCAAAAAATCTAATCTAATTTAATCTAATATAGTCTACTGAAATCCTAACTAGCTACTAGGCGGCAGATCGCCCCAACATAACCCCGCCGCAACACAACTATACAGTCATTCACGCCTTAAGTTGGGTTTGATCGAGCTAGGGTTTCGGGGGTTAACCCCAACTTTAGGCGTGAATGCCCAACCTGCTGGTAGGGCCAGCGATGACCCCTCGACTTGCGCGCCTCCTGGGCTGACCTGCTCAAGAGCCAGGCAACCTCTACCACCACTGCGCCATCACCACTGACCAAGCTCCAGGAGCTGGAAGACATGCGCCGCGAGGCCGCTGACCGCGACCTTCGCCGCTGCCGGGTCATCCTCAGGCGCTTCAACATGCAGCCGGAGGAGACCCCAGATCGACTCTCTTCTCGACGAGCTGAATAACGGTTCTCTTGGCGTGCATGCATGGAGCTGCCAGGTGCGGCGCTGCAGGGCGCCTAGAGCTACCGCCTGCCCCATCCACGGAACAAGGCTGGGCCCCCTCCGGCCAGTGGTTCTCACCTTCAGCGACATCGCAGCCCGAGTTCGGTTCCTCTCTCGCCGCAAGAAGCTGGTGAACACCTCCTGGTCGCTTGACGACGACCTGACGCCAGCCCAGCAGCAGCAACGCCGCGGTCACTGTGGCCCGACTACATCCGCCACAAGACCAACCCCGAGAAGCCCCAAGTGTACTGGCGGGGCGGGGACCCGTTATGTCACCAAGAAACTGTGGAAGCCCCTCCGGGCTCCCCCGGGATAGAGCACTCAATCTAGTTTTCTACATGGGGGCGATCGATTATGGGATAGCTTTGACAGCACTTGAAATGATTATATTATGATTATTAGTGCACAGCGTTATATACTTAAAAATATATAATTACTTACATCAGAGTAAAGGCACCCCGGCACGTAAAAATAAACAAAGCCAACGCCAACAAGCTGGCCGGGTTGGTCTGTACGCCGCACTTTTGCGATAAAATGCGGGATAAAGCATATTATGGGCCTCGACGTATTTTACGCGTATTTTACGTCTGACCACGCGGTTTGGACTTAGAATTTTTCGGGGGTACCAGCGGGCAGCGGGCACTGGCGCGGTGCCCAGGTTCTGGGCGCGGCGCGCTCACTGCACATTTGAGATTTTTACTACTAGAAGTAGATGCGTACAGTTCTTTTCATATACGAAGGCAAAATGAAAAAAGTTAAAACGTTAGCCGCCGACAATCTGGAGCGTCCGATGATGGATCCCACGGACGCGATAAACCCGCTAAGTTAGCGGCTCGGGTCGTCCGTACAAATACTAAATCACCAAACAACCAATACAAAACAAGCAAACTACGGAAAACAAACGGCCTTCGGCCCCAACGGTCACAAATCCAACGGAAACGACCCGAAATCGATATAGTCTCAAGAAAAAAAATTATTAACGCAGCCGCAGGCCACGCCGCCGGACGAAAAACAAAGTGACGTGCTCCGCGAGCAATTTGCTGGCTGGCGATGGCAGGAAACGTACGCTAGAAAATTGGGATGGGGAATGCGCAGCCATGGTTTTATACGTCAAAATTTTATGTTTGAAGAGCAAGTACGAAATTTTCTGAGCTGGAGGTGCGTCAACGGAGTGATACCTGCGTGGGAGAGGTCCGCGTCGCTATCATGGCGACCTGTAAATGGAATGTCGTTGTAGATTTAGGTATTGTAGCATCATGCTTAATTGCTTTTCGTACTGGGTGCCTAGTAAAATCAGTTTGCTGTTCGTGGAAGGCGTGGGGCCGACGAGTTTCTGGTGTCATCATATTGGAAAGAACGCTGGATTTTTTGCCACGGGACGTAACTGGCGATGCCGATGGTGAGGCGTACTACCTACCGGGGTACTACCTGCTCTCTTTCTGATGCATTTTCATGGTTGCCTTCTTTTCCATTTCTCCGAATCCACCTAGTCGCAGACATAGCGTAGCGTTGCGTTTTATTTTCTTAGCCGTGCAGGACGCCATCTTCCTGTGTGAACGTCCGTTGCCCAAGGATCTGTGATGCTTTTTTCTGGAATATACTAGGCTTGGAAAGCCCCTCTGGATGCTTGCCTGGTCACGGGTTTGGGGCGTCATTTACATTCATGGTGCTTTCTGCGTAAGCTGACTTGCTTCGCACGTGGATTTTCTGGACTCTTCACTGGACTGAAGAGCTCGTCTGCTAGCATGTTTACGTGGTGTATAAGGTGATCAATCAACTATTTGTTTATAGAAGGTGTGACAATAGAAGGTGTGTTAATTATTTCTTCATCAAGCATGTCAAAAGTAATCTCCACTCGCTTACAACCAAACAAAAATTTTGCTTTGCTGGGTCTGCTGTGTTTGTGTCTCACGGTGCAGGCTATCCCCTTGGTTGATCAACCAGGTGCTGGCCAGCGGGGCCATATACTCTTCTTGGCGTTTTTCATCCATGGCATGTCAACCAACGCATGCATGCCAGCCCCTAAACAAGAAAACACTAAGTCACCAAAGAATGGAATTCAGGGCATGGTCATGAGCAGGGTAACAGCAGCATTAATATTAAATGGGCATGATGTCAACAGGAAAACACTAAGTCACGTGAGGAAAGTCTTTTTATGATCCCAAACAGCCTGGACGTGGCCGTGTGCCAAATTAATTTGTGTAGTCCGCGCATTTCCGGCGCAAGTCGCCGGCCGGACCTTGTGACAGCGCCAGAATCATTATTAACATTGTATGACTTTTGTAGGTAGAAAAATGTCTGTGGAGACGCTGTGCGTCGCGCTTAAATATTTTAATATAATTTTAATGAAAAGTTTGAAATGTTTCGTAAACCTTACCTAAGCTTAGCCGCTAGGCGGCTAAGCTTAGCCAAACCACATGTGCACATCGATATAGTCTCAAAAAAAAAAATTCGCAAGCCTTGCAAAATGTTTGGCCGGTAGGAGACAGCTAGGACTATAGGTACATAACGCATAAATTTAACAGTGTGCCAGCAAATGCCAGCTGTGCTACTGACGGTGTAATGCAATATAGCGACGACGAGGCAAGTGCGACTGTGCGACAGTGTGCAGCCATTTTCGATTTGCAGCCATGAAGAAGAAAGGGCCTGAATGGGATTTCGTTCTCGAGAAGAAAGAAGCAGTCACAGATGCTGTTAGTAACAAAACGCAGTTTGTGTCGAATAAGTTCTGCTCATTTTGCAACAAGAAGTTCTAGATCTCATACGGGGCGGGGGCAATCAGCGTATTCCGAGTCCGTGCACACTTTGCCGGAATCGCAGGGGAAGGGATGTTACCCTGCGACAAAATTCCACCGAATATCCGGAGCAGGTTTCTCAGGATGTATAACAACAAGTCGCAGCAGTCAGACGCCAAGAAGCAGCACAATTTGAACAGGGCAATGGCGGAGATGGGAGGGGCAGCTGCGCCGGCTGACTTGTCGTCGGTTCCCAGCAAAGGCCAGCTGAGCATCACCAAATGGCTGGTTCCCGTCGACGAGAAAGGTGTCCAGCTGCTGGCTGCCGAATTTTTTATCGAGAACGGCATTGCTTCAATGCGGCTGAGAGCGCCTCTTTCAAGCAGATGGTGGCCGGCATGATCCAGTACAAAGGAGGGCACGTCACCCCTCCTTCTCGGAAGTTGTGTCTTATGTCCTCTCTCATGCATTATATAGTGGATGGCTTTCCTTACAATCAATTAATTAATTGAATCCTTACTATTCCCGTTGCAGCATGCTCCCCCCTGCATTTAACAAATCATAATCAGATAGGATTGCAGGGCATAAATGGAAGATGTTAATAAATAAGCATATACACCAAATTTCAGTTGTAATAACTGCATGACCATCATCAAGGAGCGTGCTAATTGGGTGACTGACAATTGGACCACAAAAACTGTCGCGCATTTTACCACCGCGTATTTTATACCCCCCACGTATAATACGCGTATTTTAAGTCCACGTATTATACCCCGCACACGTATTTTCCAACCTGGCAAGCTGGATGGACGAGCCACGAGGTAGCCATGGCTGACGGCGGAGCTCATATAACTTTCACGTTTGAGCAACGAACTCAGCTGTGAATATCACAATCGCTTCGTCTTTCTAAGACTACATGCGCTGATATACTTTTCCGAAGCTATTACGCAATATATGACGAGCAAACGCTCCTCGACGCAACGCAGCCTGGCGGCTGCGCTCGGCCATGAAAATACGTCTGCAGCTCTGGCTGCAGCTTCGCCCTCAGGTCCGGCAGGCAGCGGTGACACTAGTCGCGCACCGGCTGGTGGTCGCCCAGCACCCTCCCGGGCTTCATGCCCCGCCTTCAGATTCGCCTGAGCCCGAGGGCTCAGGCGAATCGCGTTTGGAAACGCAGCCGCCCAACCGAACCTAGCTGGTCTGAGTACGTGACTTTGACGTTGACGAGTTATTTTCCACCTTCGACGTCGCGCCTCTCGCCGCATGCACTCCTACGCGGACCTGCTGCAGTCAGCGACCGCCTCGACCACTGACGCCATCGCTATACGAGACTGCCAACGCACGGTACACAACCAGCCATAGCCTTAGCCTAGTCCTAGTACAGCCATGCTACGCCCTGGCTATGTTCAGATTACTTGCCCACGCTCCTTGCTATGATATGCTCACATGGGTCTTATTGCACCCACAGTTTGCCGGATCGTTAGCCTGTCCTTTTAGCTAGCCGCGCCCGATTGCAGCTGTGGCATGCCTTTGGCATGAAGGAGACTGGGGGTCTCTGCCCTTTCTCCTGTAGTGCACACACAGGGATTAAAAGCACTTCAGTGCTCCGTGACTCCCCAACGGGAGCACGAGTTTAATTAATTAATTAATTAATTATACGAGACTCCAGGCCGGAGCTGCTGGAGGACCACCGCCAGGCCGAACAACGGGAGGCCACCGACCGCGCTCGCCGCGAATGCCGAGTGGTGCTGCGTCGCTTCCCCCAGAAGCCAGGTGAGACGTCACCCCGGCACCCTTGCCGACGAGCTCAAGGAGTCATCAGCTTCTTACCCTCATGGGCTTGGTAGGTGATTGGTAGAACTGCACGGGTGCCAAGTTGCCTTCGGCCGGCCCACTCACGGGACAAGGCGGCTCCCCCACCAGTCCTGCTCACCTCACCCCCTCCCCTGAGGACAAGCAGCGGTTCCTCTCTCGTCGCAAGAGGTTGCACGACCTCACCTGGATGCTGGACAACGACCTGACCCCCGCTCAGCAGCAGCATGCAGTGATGCGACCTGTGGCCTGCATACCTTCGCCACAAGCAGGACTCCCAGAAGCCCAAGGTGTACTGGAGGGGCGGGGACCTGCATGATGATCAACCACAAGATGTGGACCGGCGCCCCCTGCACAGGCTAGATTAGCCCTAGCTTGAATCATTGGTAGTCACGGCCCGGGCAGGGCATGCCTGGAATGTTTGCCTAGCCGTGCCACCATACCTAAGTAGTCACGTGCACCGCTAACGCACGATACACAACCAGCCATAGCCTTAGCTTAGCCCTTGTACAGCCATGCTACGTCCTGGCTATGATCAGATTATACTCGCCCACGCTCCTTGTTATGATACTAGTATGCTCACATGGGTCTTATTGCACCCACAGAACTTGCCGGATCGTCTATCGTGTCCGATTGCTGCTGTGGCATGCCTCTGGCATGAAGGAGAAAGGGGGTCTCTGCCCTTTCTTCCTGTAGTGCACATTAAGTAAATAAATAAAAATAGACACGTGACTGCGTCACGTGAGCATAAGTCCTCAGTGGGAGGGGAACATGGGATGGAATGGATGATGTAAGCTATCTAGGTCCTAGTTACAGGGGTGTGGGTACCGCGGCGCGAATCGCTATGAATGCCATACGCGGTCACACGCGGAGCCCCCATAGACTTCTGGGTTGGTCTCCTTCATCACTACTTGCCATCTATCCTTGCGTACCATCTGCCTCCATATTACAGACAAACCAGGAGGCTGCGGCGCGGGCGTGAGCCCGTCGCGTCTAGTGTAGCACGTGTCCATGCCGAGTCTATCACGAAAAGTCCACGGGTGCATCATTGGCGGCCCTGCCGCGCGCGGCCTGGGGCACGCCAGGCGGGTGAGGACATATCGCCCGGCCAGGCTGGGCGGGTTTGGTGCCAGCTAGTCTATATCTGATCGATGTGTAGACCTACCTGATCTGTGCGGGCCAGGTGCCCGGCTAGTAGGCCCAGGCCGGCCCCTATGCCGAAAAATGTGGGAAACATAGGGCAAATCAGCGTACAAATCCTCATTACTAATGTGCAATTAACTGAAACTGAAAGGGGATGTTAAGGGCCTTGCGCAGCATCTTGGTGACGTTGCAGTCGAGGCGTTGCTCCAGCTCCTGCGTCAGTGTCCAGGTCTCGGCGCCGTAGGTCAGGATCGTCAGAATGACGACCTTGAAGAGGTCACGCTTGACGATCCGGGGTACTGTAGGGCGGGGTTGCTCCATGCACCAGCGGCGGTGGTCATGGAGGTGCGCCCACGCCATGCCGATCCGTGTCGTCAGGTCGTCCTCGCAGTCGGGAAGCCAACTGCCGAGCAGCTTGAAGCGGCCTGAAGTAGGGTAGGGGACCTCGGTGTCGTCTAAGAGGCGGAGTGTGGTGGGTGGGGGCCCTGCCATGCCGAGGGCCAGGGCCTCCGTTTAATTTGGGGCTGATTTCTAGACCAACCGCCCGAGCCTCGAGCGCCAGGCAGTCCAGCAAAAGTTGGGCAGACTCCGGCTTCTCGATGAGCGTGATGTCGTCGGCATAAATGAGGTCAGCTAGTAAATTCTGCTTGTGCACATGTATACAGGGATTAAAAGCACATTGGTGCTCCGTGAATCCCTAACGGGAGCACGAGTTTAATTAATTAATAATCGGCCGCGTGGCCCGGGTCGCTGACAGGGTGGTTGGGTGTGGCGAGAATGGTGGTTGGAGGATGCATCTGTTTGACTACGTCCAAATTTGTTGAATTGAGTGGCAAGTTTCGGGGGAATTGGTCTTACTGACCTGTTGGTGAACAAGGATTGGGACATAGTACTCAGGTATAGTCAGCAGAATGCTGTCCAATGTCACAGTTGTATAGCCAGAACTTTGGATGATGTGTATTTTCCTTTCATTGACTGCGTATTACTTATCCTCGTATGACGGTAGGGACTATCGTCCCCCGGGAAGCCTGGGGAGGAGTGTTGCGGGCCCGACCCTTGGAACGGGCGCAACAACTAGATTAATAAATTAAGTCACGTGAGCATGCGTCACGTGAGCATAAGTGCTCAGTGGGAGGGGAACATGGGATGGAATGGATGGTATAAGCTATCTAGGTCCTAGTTACAGGGGTGTGGGCACCGCGGCCCGAATCGCTATGAATGCCATACTTGGTCACACGCGGAGCCCCCACAGGCTTGGGGTTGCATGGTCTCCTTCATCACTACTTGCCATCTATCCTTGCGCACCATCTGCCTCCATATTACAGACAAACCAGGAGGCTGCCCGGGGGTGAGCCCGTCACGTCTAGTGTAGCACATGTCCATGCCGAGTCTATCACGAAAAGTCCACGGGTGGCGGATTTAGATAATTGTGCATTTCTAGTCCGTCTCCAAAGTCTGTAGGACTTTAGGGTTCAATTTGGGACTCTCAAGGAAATTATCGGTAATTTGGGACTTTCGTAGGTAAGTTTGGTACTTTGTATTGTTTGGACTAATTATTTTGGGGCCTAGAGGACAGTACAAGATCTTCTAAGGGCCCGGGCGGCCCGTCTAGTCCTACCGAATCTTGTATCTGTCGTTCCGTAGCTTCGGGAAGGTCGGCGCCACCTTTCCAGCTTGCTGTCTAGGTGAAATTGGTCTGCATAGGACGAGAGTCTCGTCCTCTTGGTTTGGAACAAAGTGTGTGTTGCCACCTTTCTAAACCCGGGGCACTTTCCAATTGCTCGATCTGGATGCTCTTTCCTAGTGCATATTGAGTACATTGATTCATTCAATTAATCACAGTGAGCGCTGTGGCAGCGCAAGATCCGCGGCTGCTTCGTTAACCCCACTCCCATAGAGTGGGTCGTGGTTTATCCCGATTTCCGTATTAGCCTGACAAAGGATCTTTCGCACGTCCCGGACGAGCACATTATATTCAGCAGCATGGCGGAGACCCATATAGCCGCAGAATCATGCCATCTCGAGGTTCTAGTTCGAATCAGTGTTGGAGCTACTTGAAATTTTCGCGTTTTTCGCGTCCCAGCGCGCTTGGCACCATTTAATTTACCATTTGTTGCTTGCCTCGACAAAAGACTGGTCACTCTTCTCATCGATACCCCGTTCCCACATGGAAACAAAAATACCAGTGCTAACTTACAGAGATCAAAAGCTGATAAGTCCCTGTCACCTTTTCATGAATTCAGGGAATGTACGGTACTCTCGAGAGCATCCCGTACCCCAGGATTCTTCCAACAGAGGCTCACGTGCAGGGCGAAGCTCAACATGAATTGTACGGAGGCACGCTTGCTGAGATACTGACGGAAAAAATCGTCGTAATCGCTGATTGTCTTTCCTCACTGGTTGTCTCATGGCCAGCCACTGGCATGACGATGACGGTGAGCATCACAACTCACAGGATGACTTCAGCTCGATTTCATAATAAGATAGCCACTCTGATGATAGAGCATCAAAATTGGCTTCCATCCAGGTGGACGCTTTCTTGACCGCCTTCTGAGTGCGATCGTTGGAAGCGTGTTCGTTTGCCAGCATGTTCGTGCAAGCCTCCATCTTGTCCACAATCAATTCTTTACGGAGTACCTCCAGCTGGTGCTCCTTGAACGCCGTGTACTCTTTCACCAAGCGGGTGATCTCATATTCAGACCATGCCACGTGGTAGTCTGCTTTTACGTTGAGGCGTTTGCCAAGTCCGGCATCCTCGGCTGCAAGCTGCAAGATCCCGCTGCGATCCATCCACATTTTGACGAGAAGCATGGGCACGCGGGCAGGCGCAGCGTGGATGCCCTCCACCACATACGTTCCCACTCGATGATTCTGAGCGGCCTTGTTATCTTCTCCGACTTCGAACAACTCGAGAACTGCGTTCGGCTGGTTATCGTCTGCAGTCGTAAACTCATGGGTGACGGGGACCAGCAGCGGTGTGTTGGCCTGTATCTTCTTAGCAATGTCTCCATTCTTCAGCTTGAGCCCCACCGCATGAGGCGCCACATCCAATAAAAGAGCATCTGCATTTATCGCACCGCGTTTGATTCAAAAGCACAGTCGCACACATGCATGCCAAAATATACAGAAGATGTTAGGATGGTCAGGACGAGGAAAGCGAGCCACATGGCGAAGCCAACAAATGTAAGGCCGAAATATACCATGGCTCCTGAAATACCTACTGCTACCCCTCACGCCAGCAAACCAATCAACCACCCTTGCCCATAAACACGCATACTGCATCCCCTAAGTGCGCAGCTGGGATATTGCACCCCCCAAGATTCCTGCCATGTTCCCGTGATTCCACCGACCTGCTTCTCCGGCTGCCTAGCATTTATGCGAGCGCACATACCGGGTGAGAAAGCATCAAGGATTGGCCTTGCTGCATGATGATCCACGCATGCGTCATCCATGCCAGCAGATGCCCTCAGATATCACCACACGAGAAAACAGGATATTTGACCCCATCCGCACCATCAAATGTTGCAGTAGCCTCGCCTTCGATAAAGCCAGCAACATACCTGCCCACCCCATTTTCATATACGTCCAGCTTGTTTGTTTGTAGCCAGCCAGGCTCTAATCCTTCATGATCCTACAGAGGCCTTTGCATTCTGATTCTCCCAGACCTGCCTCCAATTGTCTCGGATGTTAGCAAACAACGCACCATCACCCAGGTATCCTTTTTGCTCAAGCACGCCCTACATTACTGGCGGCGCCGGATGCATGTGCTGTGGTAATAACACCACCGCATGGGAACGGCTGGTCCCTTACTGAGAAGGGACGGGAACGATGCCAAGGGGCCTGTTGAGAGGATAATGGATTTGTAACATTAGTATAGGACTACATGAGTAGAGGACTCTAGTGTTGGACCACAGTAGAGGACTCTAGTGTTGGACCACAGTAGAGGACTCTAGTGTTGGACCACAGTAGAGGACTCTAGTGTTGGACCACAGTAGAGGACTCTAGTGTTGGACCACAGTAGAGGACTCTAGTGTTGGACCACAGTAGAGGACTCTAGTGTTGGACCACAGTAGAGGACTCTAGTGTTGGACCACAGTAGAGGACTCTAGTGTTGGACCACAGTAGAGGACTCTAGTGTTGGACCACAGTAGAGGACTCTAGTGTTGGACCACAGTAGAGGACTCTAGTGTTGGACCACAGTAAAGGACTCTAGTGTTGGACCACAGTAGAGGACTCTAGTGTTGGACCACAGTAGAGGACTCTAGTGTTGGACCACAGTAGAGGACTCTAGTGTTGGACCACAGTAGAGGACTCTAGTGTTGGACCACAGTAGAGGACTCTAGTGTTGGACCACAGTAGAGGACTCTAGTGTTGGACCACAGTAGAGGACTCTAGTGTTGGACCACAGTAGAGGACTCTAGTGTTGGACCACAGTAAAGGACTCTAGTGTTGGGCTACCCACGCTATCCAACATCGGTTGCATGTCTTGAAGCTCTTTAGAACGTCCCTTAACCCTCCCAGCGACGGTGCGGATGTGCATGGGCCACATCAAGGGAGGAATGCACCCACATACCTTCCGGTTGCTCACCCCCTCGGTTGCTCACCAGGCAGCCCAACCATAGCTCCACCGGGCATGTGTGCCCGAAGGATGAAATCGCTCCTTAGGGTAACCTCGACCGTTGAACCATGCACAGATGCGCCTAATGCCAATGAGGCGCGGCCATCTCTGAAGCTGCCAGGGCCCGCCTAGGCTGACACACCTGGGCAAAGGCATGCAGTTTCAGTGACACCCGATGATGTTATCTGCTAGCGGCTGGTACCCAACTACTCACCTGCGAGAGCATCGTCCGCCTGGTTGGTCATCAGAGCCGCCTCCATCGCAGCGCCCACCACGGCCGCCTCGTCCGGGTTGATCCCCGTGAAGGGCGGCTTGTTGAAGAACGCGTGCAGCAGCTTCCTGATCTTGGGTATGCGCGTGCTGCCGCCCACCAACACGACGTCGTGAATGTCATCCTTGCCCACGCCCGCGTCTGCTAGAACCCGGCGCACCAGCACCATGGTGGCGTCATACACGGGCCCCGTGAGCGCCTCGAACCGCTCCCGCGTGAGAATACCCGACAAATGGAAGCCCTTGGTAAATTCTGGCACCTCCACCACCGTGGAATCCCTGCCAGGTTCGCTCAGATCCCTCTTGGCACGCTCGACCTCGCGTTGCAGCTTCCTCTTCGCCAGGTCATCCACCTTGAGCTCTTGCGTCCCAACCTTCTTGCGGGCGATGCCGGTAAAATGCTCCACCAGTACCCTGTTGATGTCCCTCCCTCCCAGCGACGTATTCCCCCGAGAGGCGAGCACCTGCAGCACGCCTCCCTGGACATCAATAACCGACACGTCAAATGCCCCACCACCTAAGTTATACACGAGGATCGTCTTGCTTGCACCAGATGTCGCCACCTGGCACGTGTAAGCCAGTGCGGCGGCCGTCGGCTCGTTCACTAGCCGCATGTTCAGCCCAGCGACCTCTCCTGCGAGCCTCATTGCCCGCCGCTGGGCATCCGTGAAGCGCGTTGGCACCGTTACCACCGCGTGCGATACGGGCACACCGAGGTAAGCCTCCGCTAATTCTTTCATCCGCCCCAGGAGCACGGCGGTGATCTGTTCCGGGAAGAGGGCCACAGTGCGCCCCCCGATGGCCTTGGTTCGGATGTAGGGCTTGCCTGACTTGCCATATACTTGGTACGAGAGGTCTTTGATGGCTGCCGCCATCCCATGGTCGTCAAAGCTGCGCGCATGCGTGCACAGATGGCGACCAAACAAGTGTCAGTAGTCGGAGAGTCATAAACAGATTTCTGGTACTCCCATTTCAGTAGTTACAAAAGCCAATGGTCCGCATCCTCAGCTGGCGGTGCCACAATACAGCTCACGTACGTTTCAAGTGTCAAGTCCGCTTCCCATGGGGTCCCTGGCTGCCTCCCATGGCTGTGAGCTTGTGCCAACACGCAGGACTTGTAGTATTATGTCGAGCCGTGGTCGTGGTCCATCCTCAATGCATTCCCTTCTCATCCGGAGTAGCTGCCCGCAAGCCTCTGCAGATAACTCAGTATCAATCAAGAGGTTATCTGAAGCTCCCTAGTAGCCCGCTTGGCTATGTGTGTGCGTGTGTGTGTGTGTGTGTGTGTGCACGTGTGCGTGTGTGCATGTGCATCTGAGGGCATGCCTGCATGTGCAGACGTGGGTGCATAGCACGCATGTGTTTGCAGGTCTACTGGAACAAACGAAATGCAAATCAACATGCCAATCCATACATACGCCAGTACTTATATTGAGGTTATGTCTAATACGTGACGTTTACTTGTATCCTGGATCATGGATGCGTAACCGAGCGTATTCCTCGCCTCACAGTCACCCCACTTCCCGACATCAAACATCTGCACATGTCACAACACTGAACACTGCGCTAATGACAGTACAGACATGACGACCACATCATAACCACCATCATCCGCTGCCTACAAAGGTGGTGGGTACACTGCCCGGCGTGCGTCAGCCACAGTACACCTGATGCTGGCAACGAGACTGACTAGAGCCTCTTGACAGGGACGCAGGGTTCCCATAAATAAAACGAGGTCAAACGGAGACCACTTATACTACGTTGTGAGTACGCTGAATCGCCAATTAAGTTCACATCAACAGCTGTTTAATGTCCACGCCAAAGGCTATTTGGTCGCCATGGCATTGCATGGGAGGCAGAAGCTTAGAATATCGGGGCCATTTTCGTATGAGCAACCATTTCTTATAGACGGCTCCCGCAACAGTACTAGTGACATATGATGATTGGCTGAATGACAGTCCCATGCATGCGCCCTACCTTCTCCCAATCAGCCGCTTAGTTTCGTATATAGTGCGGTTCAAGGGAGGGCCCCCACTGAAGAACCCTCGCTTCACAGCCGGCTCTCCAATCAGCATTTCGCGATCTGTGAACGCGACGACCGACGGGGTCAGGCGGTCCCCTTGCTCGTTCTCCAGCACAGCCGGGCCCATGTTCCTCCGGTAGACCGCGACGGAGGAGAAGGTCGTCCCAACGTTGATGCCAATTGCAAAGGCGCCGTCAGGCACTTTATACTCACTATTTTTGACAAACTTGTCCCATCCGCTGCTGTCAGCCTGGCGATCCTGGGTCCCACGCCCCTCCTTTATATCCTCGATAGTGCTGCCCGTCCACATGAACATGAACAAGGCAGCGGCGCCGATTCCAATACCTGCGAGCAGGGTGCAGCGGCAGCAGCCACCATGGCCAGCGGCATATATAGGTTAGGCGTTTCCATTGGTCTTATCGTAGTATAGAGCTTTGACATGGCTCTGTATATAGGTTTATAGCTGGGCGTTTGCTTTGGTTTGAGTGATTTCACTCTGCTGTAAGTAATTATATTTTTAATATATAGGTACATCGATGTTGATCAAGTAAGGCTTTGGAAAGTGTGCATGTGCTCCCAATTAGCTACTACTCGTCGACTAGCATACGTGATGGATTACCAGTAATCGCTTATTATCACGTATGATGGTGTCGAGTACTTGGACGTACCGTGGAACGCATGATCATGCGCCGGCGACGAATATTTAATCCCTGCGAGCGAATCTAGCGCGGCACGGAGAGTGAAAATAATTATTTTTAGATGATACATGCTCATGTACATGCTCACCTAGGATTATGCTTCAGGCCAGCTATCACGGCAAGTAATCAATATTATACTGATTACTAAGATATATGAGACGACGTCACAAGTTATATATAGTTAGAGAACGCACCCCGCGCGCGCCCTGCATTCATACCCCAGTCTATACTTACCGAACACTACAAATAGAAAGATTATCGGCGAGGCAGGCTCCGTAGAACTGGCCAGCTGTGACGATAGCCATTCGATGCATGCGGTGACGGCGTTTTTCGGAAGCTCGCGAATTTTCAACGTCTGCAGGGGCTGTTTGTCGAGTTGATGAAACCTCGTGGTCTTCTCCTGCTGATTTCGTAATTCGGAGCATTGGCTACTATTCTCCCCTTTGTCCTCGACGTAATCCTCGGAAGATGCCGAATTTCGACGAGCTGGCGTACTGCTCTGTGACGGTCGCGACCTTGCAAGCGTTTCCTGCCCGCTGTCGTGCAACATTTTCACACCGTGACCCGGCCGGCCACGTGACCTCTCTTCCTCTCTACACTGAACCTTATACCTTGCCTTATACGTGAAATGTGAATCATATACCTTGCCTTATACGTGAAATGTGATTATCCGTTTTGCGCTTCGTGGTGTTGCAGACTTGCAGTCTTCTTGTGACGGTGGGGACTGACGTACCCCGCCGGCCCGCCCTGGGCTCACCAAAGGCAGAACGTTCGCGTGAACATTCCACCCTTCGCGAATATGAGGGCCTGCTTCTGACCACGCCTGGCTGTGCCTGCGCAATCGCTTCTATCGCTACTGTACAGTACCCCGAAATAGAAGCAGGAGGGCACGCGGCCACTGGCTATTGGCTCCCTGGGGGGCACAGCCCAATAGTTGCAGACGACAGAGGAAACTTCGGTTAAAATTGTCTTGTCGGGCTGTCCCTCTTCTGCAGGCATCACGTCCACTTCGATAAAAAAATTTGACGAAGGGGTACATGTACTGGGTAGCCATGACGTGGTGAACCAAAACGACAAGCGTCGATGATTATGGGGATGCACTTGTAATCCATCGAATTATAAGTAGTTCTAAACACTAATTTGACGCACCGGTCAAGGCCACGTCTAAACTTCGCGAAGACACGGTTGCCAGCGGGCTATTAATTTCGGTAATCAGAGGGGGGAATTCCAAGAAAATCCGGGCAACGATGGTCTTGACAGTGCTAAACAACGACGATGGTTTGAGTCGTAATAATGAACTGAATAAGCATGTATGAAACTGAATAGTTAGGCTTTGAGTTATCCCCGCTCTTGTAATTAAGTTTGGTTTCGAGTGACCGCTAAATATTTGGCTGGGAGTGCAATTCTACATTTGAATTCAGAAGCCGATTTCCCACTTTGCAGTACCTGATCAATAACTATGACAGTTCGAACACGTGGGGGTGCGCGCGGCGACGCCACGCCAGGTGAAAAGAAGCCCGAAGTGGCTGCAGAGCCCACCGGCGACACCAGTGTGTCTGCACTTCCGTCAGCGCCAGCCATCAGCCTTGGGACCCTGGCATTTTTCTGTCTGGCGCCGGCGGCGTTCTTTTCCACCAAGGTCCTTCCCAGTGACCGCGGCCACGTGTTCTATAGCCTGGTCTTTTCCTTGGTTGCCTTTCTGTTGACTGTACGGATTATTCCTTCGGCAAAAGGCTACATGTTGAAGCGAAACCTCTGCGGCATGGACATCAATAAGCGAGGGACTCCCGAGGGCAAAGCTGCCATGTACGTACCCTCTTGACGTTATCAACTGGTTCCTGTTATTGTGAGGCGCCATGATATGGTGTTTCTAACCATGCCCCAGGGTATCCCCAACCCCCGTGTCTCAACCATTTATTTGTTTGGGTGTACAGTCCACGGTTGGGTGTTCCGGGGGAAGACTATTAGCATATTGGGAATGTGCTCTGGCATCTGGGCACGCTTGGCCCTCCCTGTGTGCGGGGATTAGCCGTTGCGGGGTGTAATCGATTCTATTGTTCATGAAAGATAAGGACACACTTGCGATGGTTCGCAAGAGGCTGCGCCACCGCGAGATATCCCATCGGGCCACCCTGTCTCTACTCTTACATAGTCTGTGTCTGTGCTCGTCACTCCTGCACATGCGCTCGTCACTCCTGCACATGCGTTCGTCGTTCCTGCACATGCGCCCATCGTTCCTGCACATGCGCTCGTCGTTCCTGCACATGCGCCCATCGTTCCTGCACATGCGCTCATCGTTCCTGTACCTGCACTCGTCGTTCCTGTACATGCGCTCATCGTTCCTGCACATGCGCTCGTGACTCTTGTACATGCGCTCGTCGTTCCTGTACATGCGCTCGTCGTTCCTGTACATGCGCTCGTCTCTCCTGTATGCGACTAGCGTGGCTTGTCTCTGCTGTGTTTGTGCGTCATGCCCACATCACGGTTGTCAGACACTCGTGTCGGGATCCACGCCATATCCCACGCAATGAAACGTACAGGGAAAGTTAATGTCCCCTTTCCCTGTCCAGTTTCAACGCGACGCCACGTCTCCGTTCTCACAGGCTCATGCCTCGACTGCCTCCCCTGATTTTCTTCTTCTTGCAGACCCGAGGCGATGGGCCTGGCCTCTGGCATCGTCTACCTGGTGGCCATCATCGTCTTCCAGCACCTGGTCTACACGCAGGACTCGGAGGTACGTGCCGCACGCGTGTCACAGCAGGGCTTGAGTGTGGGCACATGCCTGCTGCAGGAATGTGGCAGCTGCACAGGAACACGCGACACTTGCTGGAGTAGGGCTTGCTGGAGCGGTCTCCCCCCCAATCTAGCATTGCCGTCTCCCCCCCTTATCTCCTACCGGGGTTACCCATGCACCCAGCTGCCTACCCATGTGTTGTTTGCTCTCCCATCTTGGCCACCTGCCAAGATACTCCTCACACAGACTTTGCTAGCAGAGCGATGCTGTGCCAGCACAGCGGCTATTCACTAAGATCGCAGCGATAAAGTGGCTGCCACGCGTTACGTAGGGGCCCCCACCCAGTGGCCCCTGTCCCATCCTGTCCCATTCTTGCTCACATGCAACCCAACGTGGACACCCTGCTATCATCTTGCCGGCGCGAACACCGTGCTAACATGACGAGGCAGTTGTTGCCATCCCCTCCCTCATGTGCGCGTGCCCTGCCATGTCCCTTTGCGCACGCATGCGCCCCCCCAGTGGCTGCTCGAGTTCAACGCGGCGCTCGCCTCCATCTGCTTCATGCTCTTCCTCGGCTTTGTGGATGATGTGCTGGACCTGCCCTGGAGGATGTACGTGGCCGCGGCAGTGCATGGGTAGTGCGATGCTGCACGTAGGGACATCTGTACCAACAGGTGAACCAACAGGTCAGGGTCCTTTCTAGGCGGTTTGGTGGTCAAGGCCGTGTCCGGCTGTGCCCTGCTGTGTGCCCTGCGGCACGTCCTGTCCTCGTCAAACTCCTGTGCTTGTCCATATGGCTGCATGTTTGTTTGATGCTGGTGAGCTAAGGACATGTGAACCAGCAATACAGCCCAGCAATACAACAATACAATAAAGAGGTGTATGCATTAGATGCCCGTTGCTGGTCTTCACCTAGTTGCCGCGCTCCCCCTGTCGCACGCCTCCCGGCACGAGTTAGGCTGGCCACGCATGCGTTAGCATTAGGTGGGTTTGTGCCTGGGAACAGGGGCCCTACCAAGTGGATGGGATGCGGCTCGACGTGGAGTTGTATGGAGGCATACCAGGGACAGGGCTAGCGTTGGCAACATGGAACGGGGAATATTCCAGTGCTGGCAGGCAAACATTTTTTACTGCGTGAGCCACATTCCACCAGCGATGCTCCACTAAAACGTTGTTTGGGAATTTTTTTCAACCATACATTTGATTTGTCCTCTGGGATGTCTCACTGCAGCCACCTTGAATTCGACTTTGAGGACAATCAAGTGTCCAGCGTATGGCATTTCCGTTTACGATTGCCCGCTCCTTCCTGCATGCCTTGCGCCCTCAGCCCTGTGCCCTATGTTCCGTGCCCACACTTCTGTTTCCATTTCCCATCCCCTTACCCCCGCACCCCGGGCAGCAAGCTGCTTCTCCCCTCGGTGGCGGCACTGCCCCTGCTCATGGCCTACAGCGGTGGCACCTCGGTGCTGCTGCCCAAGCCGCTGCGGGGCTTGCTGGGTGTGGAGGTGCTTGCACTTGGTACGTTCACTCCGTATCAGACAGTACCTGGTTCATTCCCGATAACGACCAGAACCTTGCCAGCTACTTCAATGTTTGGCATTCGGGTAGCCACCGCAATGATTGGTGTGTGCACGTAGTGCTCAGGGGCGGATGGATTTGCTGGCAGGAACAGGCCCCATTGCGCGAAATATCCAGGCCATCCTGTCCGCTGCACTTTCTTTTCTAGAACCCACCAGTTTTGTGGCTTTTTTTTTTTTTCCGCGCATGCACTTCATCATTTTGTCTGGCATCGTATGCCCAAAGAAACGCTGCGGGCCCACAGCGTAACTTGGTGGGCCGTAGCATGCTGTGTGGTATGGTTTACTGCTTGCGTGTTTTGACCTACCTTGCTGGAAGAATGGCATCGAGATGCCGCATGCCTGCTTCCTCTGTCGCTGTGTTATGTGATGCTCGTGTCATCGGGCCTTCCTGCAGCCCTTTGTTTTCTCCTCCCTCTTCCTCATCGTGCTTCCCCATGCCGCTTGCCTCACAGTTTTTCCCCCACTCTTTGATGTGCCCCTTCTGCCCCGTTCTCTTGTCGCCACCTACCCGCTGTTTGCCTCACCCGCTGCTTGCCTCCCCCGCTGTTTGCCTCCCCCGCTGCTTGCCTCCCCCGCTGTTTGCCTCCCCCGCTGTTTGCCTCCCCCGCTGCTTGCCTCCCCCGCTGTTTACCTCCCCCGCTGTTTGCCTCCCCCGCTGTTTGCCCCCCCCGCTGTTTGCCTCCCCCGCTGTTGGCCTCCCCCGCTGTTGGCCCCCCCGCTGCTTGCCTCCCCCGCTGTTTGCCTCCCCCGCTGCTTGCCTCCCCGGCTGTTTCCTCCCCCGCTGTTGGCCTCCCCCGCGGTTTGCCTCCCCTGCTGTTTGCCTCACCCGCTGTTTGCCTCACCCGCGGTTTGCCTCCCCCGCTGTTGGCCTCCCCCGCTGCTTGCCTCCCTGGCTGTTTGCCTCGCCCGCTGTTTGCCTCACCCGCGGTTTGCCTCACCCGCTGTTCGCCTCACCCACCACGCAGGCGTGCTGTACAAGGTGTACATGGGCATGCTCGCTGTCTTCTGCTCCAACAGCATTAACATCCTCGCAGGAATCAACGGGCTGGAGGCCGGCCAGACGCTCGTCATCGCATCCTCGGTGCGTGCTCCCTCCTTCCGCCCCTTTTTCCTGTGTTCTGGATTGCTTGCTGGATTGGCTTACTGGATTGCTTGCTGGATTGCTTACTGGTTTGCTTGCTGGTTTGCTTGCTGGTTTGCTTGCCGAGTTGCTTGCTGGGTTGCTTGCCGAGTTGCTTGTTGGTTTGCTTGCCGAGTTGCTTGCTGGGTTGCTTGCCGAGTTGCTTGTTGGTTTGCTTGCTGGTTTGCTTGCTGGGTTGCTTGCTGAGTTGCTTGCTGGATTGCTTGCTGGTTGGCTTACTGGATTGCTTGCTGATTTGCTTGTTGGTTTGCTTGCTGGGTTGCTTGCTGGGTTGCTTGCTGGTTGGCTTGCTGGGTTGCTTGCTGGGTTGCTTGCTGGTTTGCTTGCTGGTTTGCTTGCTGGATTGCTTGCTGGTTTGCTTGTTGGTTTGCTTGCTGGGTTGCTTGCTGGTTTGCTTGTTGGTTTGCTCGCTGGATTGCTTGCTGGTTTGCTTGTTGGTTTGCTTGCTGGATTTCTTGCTGGTTTGCTTGTTGGTTTGCTTGTTGGATTGGTTGTTGTTTTGCTTGCTGGTTTGCTTGTTGGTTTGCTTGGTGGATTTCTTGCTGGTTTGCTTGTTGCTTTGCTTGCTGGGTTGCTTGTTGGTTTGCTTGTTGGATTGCTTGTTGTTTTGCTTGCTGGTTGGCTTACTGGATTGCTTGCTGATTTGCTTGTTGGTTTGCTTGCTGGTTTGCTTGTTGGTTTGCTCGCTGGTTTGCTTGCTGGGTTGCTTGCTGGTTTGCTTGGTGGGTTGCTTGCTGGGTTGCTTGCTGGGTTGCTTGCTGGGTTGCTTGCTGGTTTGCTTGTTGGTTTGCTTGCTGGGTTGCTTGTTGGTTTGCTTGTTGGATTGCTTGCTGGTTTTCTTGTTGGTTTGCTTGGTGGTTTGCTTGCTGGTTTGCTTGTTGGTTTGCTTGCTGGGTTGCTTGTTGGTTTGCTTGTTGGATTTCTTGTTGCTTTGCTTGCTGGTTTGCTTGTTGGTTTGCTTGTTGGTTTGCTTGCTGGTTTGCTTGTTGGTTTGCTTGCTGGTTTGCTTGTTGGTTTGCTTGGTGGATTTCTTGCTGGTTTGCTTGCTGGTTCGCTTGCTGGGTTGCTTGCTGGGTTTCTTGCCGGGTTGCTTGCTGGGTTGCTCGCCTTGTTGGTTGCTGGGTTGCTTGCTCGCCTACCCATCACATGCACCTGCTGTTCGGCCACGAGTGAGGCCGAGAATGAGGTACACATTGGGGTTAACCAAGCATGATGCGCAGCATCCTAGTTTTGCCACTACCATGAGTATGGAAGTGCCCGCTGCACTTTTTTTTCCATTCTTTGATTTACAGTCTCCTGCACTCCCTGTCCAGTGTTTCTCCCTGCTTACATTTTTCTGAGTACACATCCAGGGCTTGGCTGCTGGGTGTTGTCGTGCAGGCTTCTATGCACGCCGCACGATCACCCCAAGTGCCTTGTTTGCTGTGTTTCTGATGCACCTTGTATTTGTGTGACCCCTACTCCATGCCCAACGTTTCATACATGCGGGCCATGCTTGCCAGCCTGTAAGTAAGTGGGTTAGGAAGTACTTGCGTGCCAGGCGCACAGGCATGCCACGGGGTGCTATGCTACTAATCTGATTATAATAACACAAAGTGAAAAGCAAACATCGTATTGCCTGCCTGAGCGACTGATACATGGTCCCCTCAACCCACACATGATTGCCTTCATCCTGAATATGCTCGCGTCAACCCACATAAGATCGCCTCGATCCTGCATTTGTTCTCCTCAACCCACATATGATCGCCTTCATTTCTCTTGTGGGAGTGCAGGTGGTCACGTTCAACCTGCAACAGTTGGCGGAAGCCGGGGAGAACCAGACGATGCGGGAGGCGCACCTCTTCTCGCTCGGCCTTATGCTGCCGCTGGTGGCCACCACGATGGGCCTGCTCAAGTACAACTGGTACCCGTCACGGGTCTTTGTGGGTGACACGTTCACCTACTTTGCCGGCATGACGCTCGCCGTCGCCGGCATCCTGGGCCACTTCAGCGAGACGCTGCTGCTCTTCTTCCTGCCGCAGATACTCAACTTTGTCTACTCGCTCCCGCAACTGTTCAAACTGGTGCCCTGCCCGCGGCACCGCCTCCCAAAGCTACATGTGGACACAGGCCTGCTCGAGGGCAGCAACGACTTCAACCTCGTCAACCTGACCCTGCGGGTGCTGGGGCCGTGCACCGAGGCACAGCTGGCCGTGCGCCTGCTGGCGTTCCAGGCAATCTGCTGTGCAGGTACCTTCTTGGCACGCTTTCTGCTCAAGGGGATATACAAGTAAATGATCATGGGGCATGCCCGGGCGGTGGGCACTGTTTGGCCATGCTTTGTGATGTCCGCCTGTCTTACTGCGATTGGCGGCGCTGCCCGCCCTAGGCAGGTTGCTCGGCTCAAGGTAGAAGTCTATTTGACATGACTTCCCATGGATATCAGATCTTGACACATTTTTTGCATTTCTCATATCCAATGGCCGAATATTTTTATGCTGTCAGTTGGGCCATACAAGTATTTCGGGGAAGTACTTGCATGCGTGCCATGCGCATGGGCATGCCACAAAGTACTATGCTAATCTCATTAGAAAAACAATTACACGAAAGTTACACATTAATGTCGTCTGCACCATGAAGTAAGTACTTGCGTGTCATGCGCATGGGCATGCCACAGAGTAATATGCTGATGCTGTACAAGAACAAGGGGTCTGCCGACCCCGGTCACTACAGGACACTGAGCACGTGCAGACATGGCTTGACTGCCTGGCTCTCGAGGCCCGTGCAGTGGGGCTTGAGGTCAGCAAGAAGACAGAGGCCCTGGCGGTTGGGCTCACCAACTCACCGCCGCCCCTCTATCTCCTAGACGGCTCTCGAGTCCTGTATCGGGACCGCGTTAAGCTGCTGGGCAGCCTGCTCCCCAGCTGCGAGGTTGATGTGGACCATCGCATCTCCCTCGCCTGGCACGCTTTACGCCGGTACCGGGCCCTGTGGCGCAAGCCCCTGGGCAAGATCGAGAAACAGGACCTGTTCAAGGTCCTCGTCCTTCCTGTTCTCACGTATGGCGCCGAGACGTGGACCCTCACCGCCGACCTGGCCCGCAAGCTAGACGGCGCGGTCACCAGCATGCTGCGTTCCATTTTCAGAGTAGGATATGCTGCTCATGTCCGCAATGAGGACCTGTACCAGGGCATGCCCTATATCACCAGCACCATTAAGCAACGCCGCCTGCAGCTAGTAGGGCACCTAGCTCGCACCAACCAGGTAGACACCTCACGTGGCCCCCCCGCAGGACTGCGACCAGCCCAGCCTGGCCGGCACCTCCTGACGTGGGCTGGGCCCAGTGATGTTCGACGCCGCCAGGCCCGCACCTTCAAAGAACAGCTAGTAGAGGACATGGGGGCCTAGGCCTCTCCGTGATTTGGAAGAAGATGATGGACAAGGCCAAGTGGGCCCAGGTCATAGAGGACAACGAGCCCCCCCCAGTGGGGAAGCGCCCGCGTGTGCAATCCCGCGGGAGGCACGCCAGATAGCTCCCCCTAGGGCAGCGTGCGGCTGCCTAGATAGATGTTGTAGTTAGAATGCTGTTAGATAGATGTAGTATGTAGCCAATGTAGATAGATTAGACCGGTAGGACTGTTTGCACCCATCCATCCATCCATCGGGGTTAATGCTCCGTGACTCCCCAACGGGAGCACGAGTCTACTTAATTAATTAATTAATATGCTAATCTCATTCGAAAATATTTAATTACACTGCACCATCTATTAATTTTCTGATCAGGCACTCCGCAAAGGTGAAAACCTTTGCGTTCAGTGCCGGGCCGCGGAAAACGTGGAAAACGCGATCTGCAAATGAATCCGACCGGAATCGAACTGGGGACCTCTCGCACCAATTTTGCTGACTATAGGACGGACGTCTCCGGTTACCATGGCATCGCCAACTTACACCTACAGTCATCCGCAAAAGTTCTCCTGTCCGGGGAGTGATGCAAGCCTTTCGGATTTGGTACTAGATAAATCACTCGAGATCTGTGTGTAGGAGTACTACACACATGTCTGCACGCGAGACTTGTTCAGTCTCGCACCGTGAGACGGGCTGAACACGGCTGAATCCTTCTTTTTTAGAAGGGGGCGTAGCCGGTACTAACGAAATCAGCCAAGCGTATATTCTGATCAGGCACTCCGCAAAGGTGAAAACCTTTGCGTTCAGTTTTTGTTTCTTTATTAATATTAATAAAGAACATACTAGTTGTCTCACTTAATACCTCCATGGGGAGGATATATGCACATGACACATGCATATCCCTGAGAACAGAAGGGGCATATATTCTGATCAGACACTCCACAGGGGCATATATGCTTCTTAATTAATACATTCTAGGCGACAACCTACCGGTACGGTGGGTGTAAACTGCCATCGGCCTACTCGGGGTGCACAACTGAGGTGCACCACCATATGTACGTATTCCAGCAGCTCCGTTGGGAGTTCATGTGGCACATAGCCCTGAGTTCTAAGGGGCATATTCTGATCAGACACTCCGCAAAGGTGAAAACCTTTGCGTTCAGTGCCGGGCCGCGGAAAACGCGGAAAACGCGATCTGCAAATGAATCCGACCGGAATCGAACTGGGGACCTCTCGCACCAATTTTGCTGACTATAGGACGGACGTCTCCGGTTACCATGGCATCGCCAACTTACACCTACAGTCATCCGCAAAAGTTCTCCTGTCCGGGGAGTGATGCAAGCCTTTCGGATTTGGTACTAGATAAATCACTCGCATATGGCCTTTAATACAGTCTGCGGGCTACTTCCTGCAAGGGTAGGATGTAAACTACACCTGCTATAGGTGCACCGAGGGCACCTGCACCACCGTGCATCTATCAGAGCCCAGCCCAACTAAGGGGGGCCGGTCATGGGGTGGAAGATAATCATGGCTATACAAAAGCTAGGGCGTGGCTTCTCAGCAGAGAGTGACTCTCCATAGGCAGAGCTTGGCTAAATTCTTAATGCAACATCCGTGGGGAGTCCCATTATAGGCCTGCAGGGCGTGGCTATTCGGAAGGCATCATCCATGGGGGGGCCATTATGGGCGCACATGCGCAAGCTTGGGCCACGTGGTAAGCTAAGCCTTACTAATCTACACTACTGCTATATTGCCTAGATTGGGGTTGCATGCTGGGGTGGTAGTAGGGGGTGCCTGCCAGGTCTTGTGGTCGACGTGGATGACGTCCCCCCTCCAGTATACCGGTTTCCCCCCCTGTGCTCCGCTGGAGCTGGAGGTAGGTCGGCCATAGCTCGCGTCGTCGTTAGTTGCTTGGCCAGGGTCAGGTCGTCGTCCAGCGTGTAGCGAGTCCTCGAGAGCTTCTTGCGGCATGTAAGGAACGACAGCTTATCCGCCATGTACTTAAAGGTGAGGAGCACGGGGGCCGGGCCAGCCTTAGCCGGCGCGCGGGGAATTAAGCGGGCAGCCGACATCCGCAGCTCACCAGTGATCGAGTTGCATGGGGGCAAGAATGTCGCGCTGAGAGAAATGCCGTGAAAAGAGTCGTCGATCGAGGTCTCATCTGCTGGCTAGCTGGCCGAAGTGCTTGACGATGACATTGTGGCTGCGCTGGGTGCGGTCGGCAGGCCTCCTCGCGGAGGTCGAGGGCTTGTTGCTTGAGCTGTGCCGCAGTGGTGGCTCCAGGTGCATGGTGGAGGTGGTGTGGTGCTTGAGCAGGTCCGCCCAGGTCTGTGTGGGAGGGGCGTCGCCGCCTGAGCCCTGAGCGGGGGCTGGTTTGGCGGCAATGTCCTTCACCGCCTGGGCGGTGATGCCGGCGGTGTTCTGCATGCACTTGATGGCGATGGCGGTGTCCTTGAGGCGCTGGTCGATGTCGAGGAGCTGGGCCTAGCTTGAGGGCGGCAGTGGAGGTGGCAGTGGCAGTGGAGGTGGAGGCGAGGAGGGTGGAGGTGGAGGTGACGGTGGTGGAAAGGTGAGGGACTCTCAGCAACCAACGTGCCGCCCAGTGCCGCCACATCTGCAGCAAGGGGGGTCACGTGCTGCTCGAAAGCTTCAGTCCGTAGGGTGCGGACGATGGATTCTGTCGCGACGGTGGGAGGGGGGGCCCAGCAGAGCTCGGCGTCGGAGCGCCTGAGGAGGGAGCAGAGGGCGAAGCGCGCTGGAGCTGCATGCATGGGGGCGTTTCATGCGCGGAATGATATCAAAATCATCGGTGGTGCCAGGAAGGCCGTTGGGTCAGCGGCCGCGGATGTGGGATATGAGGTGCAAGCACAGGGCTACAAGCGAGGCGTGCGTGCCGAAAAACACGTCTTCCATGAAGGCTCCCGGGGTTCGAGTCCAGAAGCCAGGTGCGTTGATGTCAAAGGCGATCTCATCCCAGTGCGGCTCGGCAGGGCGAGGTCCTGCGCTTGGGCTCAGGCGATGCAGATGGCGAGGCAAGCCCGGAGGGGGGCTGGGCAACCACCAGTGCGCGACTAGTGTCACCGCTGCGCCTTTCGGACCTGAGGGCAAAGCTGCAGCCGGAGCTGTGCACAGGTCTACGTATTTTCATTGCTTAACGCAGCCGCCAGGCGGCGTTGCGTAGATATGAGCGTTTGCTCGTCATATATTGCGTAATAGCTTCGGGAAATTATATCAGCGTGTGCGTCTTAGAAAGACGAAGCGATTGTGATGTTCACAGCCGAATTCGGTGCCCAAACGTGAAAGTTATGAGCTCCGCCGTCAGCCATGGCTACCTCGTGGCTCGTGGACCTTACTATAACGGAGTCATGTTCCTAATTAATTAATTAATCAATTACTCCTTGTCAATCATGCGCGGGCGAGTAGTACGGCATTAATTAATTGATTAATTAGACTCGTGCACCCGTTGGGGAGTCACGGAGCACCGAAGTGCTTTTAATCCCTGTGTGCATGTGCACAACAGAAAGCTAGACAGGGCAGAGACCCCCTTTCGCCTTCATGACAGAGGTATGCCACAGCTGCGATCAGACACGGTAAACGATCCGGCAAGATCAATGTGGGTGCAATAAGACCCATGTGAGCATATCATAACAAGGAGCGTGGGCAAGTAATCTGAGCATAGCCAGAACGTAGCATGGCTGTACGGCATACAACATGATTTTGCACAAGCACAAATTATAATATTAGTTTACTGCAATCAGTAATTAATTGATTATTATGCACGCGCCCCCGTAGGGGAGTCATGTTCAAAGCACACTAATACATACGTAAAGTGAAACCTTGAAGTCCCTGGTTTCTTTGCACAGCAAGAAGCTAGGAGGGCAGAGACCCTCATCCCTCTTTCACTGCCAAGAAGGCAGGCCAAACTGGTGCAATCGAAGACTACTCACGAGTTCCTCAGGCATCCACTGTGGGTGCGATAAGACCAGAGGTCAGCGGACACGTGGCAGATGCGAGGCACAAATGCATCGTACGTCCCTCGCCTCTTGTACCCAGCCGCCAATACCATGTCAATATTCATCGAGTCGACAGTATCACCTGGGCATGCTGATATACTGGATCACTGCCCTGCATGCGCACACGCGCGCATGCTCAATAGCTTGAAGCGAATGAACATATGCAACCCATGATTAGATTTGGGCCACATGCATGCATGCATGCATGCAGATATATAAGCTTGCACACTTCAGTTGAATGTGGTCAACTGGCATGGTGTTGGCCTAGTTATTACGCATGCATCAACCCATCAGGCGGCAATTACTGCATCCGCTCTGCTATTGAGCACTATGTCCAAGCTTTCATTATTGCACTGATTGCACCCACTGTAGTTGCTAGACTCTCCCAGTGCTGAAGCAGTTTGGTCAACCCTGTGGCCTGCCTTTCAAGAATACAAGAGAAGGGGCTGGTGCTTCCCGCCCCTTTCTCGCTGTGCATCAATCAGGGATGAAAGGTGCCTGTAGACTAAAAAAGTTTACCATACCCCGTGACTCTCCCCGTGACTCTCCCAACAGAGGCGAGTGAATGAATGGACGAATGAACCCAACAGGGTACAGCAGGGCCACTGCAAAGATTGTATAAAAAAGCTGCGCTACATGAGCACATCACAAACATTTGCTATGCACCCCATTACTTGCCAGCGCTCATCATGGGTCGCAGCCTCCCTCGCATCACGCAAAGCCACAACGCAGCACACAACAAGCTGTCCAGGATCTCCGGCTGTTGCGCTGCATGAGCATTCCCAGGATCCACAGTGCACATCATGGCATCCAGGAGAATGCCGAGGGGGACTGGCCGGCAATGTAACAACTCCGTGGGGTCGTGGGCACCCTTTCGCTGGGTCTCAGGCCGTGCACCCTCCGCCTCTGCCACAATGACCTGGCGCATCCAACCAAGCAGGCAGAAGTCGCTGGATGGATTATTTTGTCAAGGCCCTGTTGAGTTTGTCGCCTAGCATCTCCCTATAATCTGGCAGTGCTGACTTCGACCTCATAACACCCTGCTAGGGCTAGTTGGATTCTGGTTGACAGCGAATGAGAACTAATGAAAAACATTCTGAGAAGGGGCTGCGAAGATCATCAACTAATCCAGGTCTAAGCAATGCAATGTCAAAACGCTGCAAATAACGACTTCCGTGAGGATGCAGCATATAAGCACAGAGGTCACATGGCAGGATTGGCCGGTAGGCTGTAGGTGCTGACCATTATTGAAATGCAAGAGGGGAGCATGAGCCACGGGCAAAAAACCAAACAGCTAATGACCTACAACTAATGCTCGTGAGATCTCCTAGAATCAGAGCTCTTATCTTTTCGGAGCTGTGGGAAATTCAACATAAGTAACAGCACCATTACCTCCTCACTCGAAAAGACAGCACACAGGATACAAGAGGCTTTTGCAGCTGGCAATATAATGCCCCTAATCTTGATGCAAGGATGCTGCTATTGGCATACAAGCTTGCGCATGCCGTCCAGATTGCCCATGTGCGTCAGGTTGTGCAGAGGTGTGTCCATGTACACAGCAGCTCTACTTGCAGTAGCAGAAGGTCGGGGCCACCAGCACAACAACAGGCAATGCTCTCACCGCCTGCGAGAAGATGCCAGGGGCAGGGAAGACGGAGCCGAGAACCTTCCATCGCTCCGCCGCATATCCTGCCTCCTCGAGCAGCTCCCTCGCACCTGCCTGCGGGGACGTGCGTGGAGACGCCCCAGAAGCAGGTAGGGTGCAAGGCATCGGCCAGAAGCTTGAATAGCATGCCACTGGTAGCGAGTGAACAATACTATGCAAACGCATGGCCGGCAGCCTTCCAGGACGTGTCACACACATAACCAGCCGGCATTTCCACACTCGCTTGCAGGGTGTTGGCTGAAACATACGAACCTGCAGCGGAGACTCCCCCGCGTCCACGATGCCACCCGGGAGGCTGGTGACAATGCCGTCGCCATTGGCGGCCCGTGTCGGATGGCGGTACTCTGCGCGCCAAGCACAGGAGAAAGGGACGTGGGCGCCACATGACAGGAAGGGACATACCGTTCAATAGCATGCGTGCGAACCGTGAGGATGAATACAATCCTGTTTTGTACACACGAACAGAATCGTGCTACGCCAAGCCGAGTACACAGGCGTGGCATGCATCCGTGATACGCCAGCTGGCAATTGTCCCTACCCCCAACTCACCCCATCCCACGAGTTGCAAACTGGGTAGATCTGCTGCGAACACGATCCGCCCCTTGTGCGCAGCACACAAGGACCGGCATGTAGCAGAACAAGTAGGCGCATCTGACCTGAATGAAAGCAAGCGTGTTCTTACAGTAAGTGAGTTGCCGTCCTCAAGAACATGTAAGAGCAGCACACTGGCCAAACATCCAAACCCCTGAAGCCTGATTATGCTAGATTAAGTACGCGGAGTTGCAGGGCAGCAGTAACTCTACTTTTGAAAGCAGTGACTGGCACTGCTGGTCAAGCATTGCAGCCTGCAGGAGAAACTTCTGCAGGCCCCGGGACTACACTTCTACTCGCAGTTCGATGCAGACGTGGCTAGGTCTATCTATAGGCACGCCACAGGCTCCATAACACAATCTAAGTATAACACACATGATACCCTGCCACGTTCCCTGAGCAAGTGCCACCAAGCTATAGCAGGATTCGCGTTATAGCAGGATATGGTGTGATTGGTGTCTGACTGCGAACGCATTTATGTCAAGGTGGAGATGTAGCGCATGCACGCTAGTCACGTTAGAGTAAACGCAGTTGGGCCCAGCAGACTTGAGGAAGGCTATACTTGTTCTCCTCTTTCTCCTCTCCTTATTCCCTTCTTGACTTGCTAGATGAACTCCGGGTTCGAGTCCACTAGCTGTGAGGATGGTTAACTTAGAGGACCCATACCCAGCTGTCCACTAACCCTGTGGCGCTTAAGACCGAAACAGCTTTGAAAGAGGCCACACAGTACCAACCAGCTTACTAGGCATAGCTCCTTGCACTTTTGCGTTGACCATGGTCATGAAGTGGCACAGCTGTCCACAATGAGGCACTCACCTCGGCAGAGGACCAGCTCATTTGCATCCGTGAACGCCAGCTGGAGCGAGAGAAGCGGGCAGTTTATCCAGAGTGAATGGTTTTATTAGAAAACAAAAAAGTGAAGGAGAGGAACTGTCAGAGATAATCAAGGAAGAACCTGTATCTAAATACGAGGCGATGGTGACTGTATCCACGGCGTGCTTCATGGCAGCGGAGAATGACACTTGCAACACTGTGGGCAAACACCAGTGTCGTCCCCTGCTTGGGCCTAAGCAGTCCATGGCCACAGGCCACATCCGAGGTAAAGAGCCATGGAATACAATGCATAAACATTATACCGCCCGGCCTTGAATGAACACAATGAAGCTATTCTACAGTCCGCAGCGCATCCATCTCCCGCGAGCGTGAATGGAACCTCATGACGCTGCCTTAAGCTCATTCGACTAGTTCAATTGCCAAGCCCAGTTTGAGCCTCGTGACCTGGACATACTCTGAGGCTGTTCCTACAAGGATATCCATCCGCACCGATCTGATCCAGATGGGGACGTCCCATGTATAGTAGGCCCGCCCACCCGTGCACATCAATCACGAGCGCTCCACCCCATTGGCCACAGCTGCTAGCGGCCCACACATAAGAAAAGCGCACGCCATGGAAGGAACAGATGTAACACAACCTACTAGCCTGCTTGTATGAGAGGTTGCCAGGTCGGCGAATGGCTTGACGCTCTAGCTTCCTACCCCACTTCCACAGTCTGTGTTTGGGGACTATGCATATGTATCAGTCAACCCGAGGCGAACCCCATCCATCTGCGTGCACCCACCACGATGACGGCCCGCGGCTTGGATTCGAGCGTCAGGTACGGCTGCACCTGGCCGCCCGCCCAACTCAACTCCTCTTTCTTGAGGCGCTGCACGGGATGAGGCACCAGCCACCAGTAGGGACGTGATGATGCATGGGATGAGGGATGCATGGGGGCAGGCGCGTAGCCACGTGCAGTGGTGGTAGCGGCATGCGCCAGGTGGCAACCGGAGAGGCAGATGGGGGTAGAAAGAACGGCAATCACGGTCCAAGAGCTGCGTGGCTTGCCGATACGAGCTGTACGCTAGACCACGATGGATGATGTGCGGGCCCTGTACGCTAGACCACGATGGATGATGTGCGCGCCCTGTACGCTAGACCGCGATGGATGATGTGCGCGCCCTGTACGCTAGACCACGATGGATGATGTGCGCGCCCTGTACGCTAGACCACGATGGATGATGTGCGCGCCCTGTACGCTAGACCGTGATGGATGATGTGCGCGCCCTGTACGCTAGACCACGATGGATGATGTGCGCGCCCTGTACGCTAGACCGCGATGGGTGATGTGCGCGCCCTGTACGCTAGACCACGATGGATGATGTGCGCGCCCTGTACGCTAGACCACGATGGATGATGTGCGCGCCCTGTACGCTAGACCACGATGGATGATGTGCGCGCCCTGTACGCTAGACCACGATGGATGATGTGCGCGCCCTGTACGCTAGACCGTGATGGATGATGTGCGCGCCCTGTACGCTAGACCACGATGGATGATGTGCGCGCCCTGTACGCTAGACCGCGATGGATGATGTGCGCGCCCTGTACGCTAGACCGTGATGGATGATGTGCGCGCCCTGTACACTAGACCGCGATGGGTGATGTGCGCGCCCTGTACACTAGACCACGATGGGTGATGTGCGCGCCCTGTACGCTAGACCGCAATGGATGATGTGCACGCCCTGTACGCTAGACCACGATGAATGATGTGCGCGCCCTGTACGCTAGACCACGATGGATGATGTGCGCGCCCTGGCAATGCATGTTTGTGGAGATTTGCAGCGCAGCAGGGGCATCGGATTCAACGTGCAGATGCATTGTTATCACAGTCACCGACACAAGAACGGTGAGTAGGTAAGCGTGGACACAGCAAGCTATAGTATCTTTTGGAGACAGGCACTTCTTGCTACACACGTACTGTGAACCCAGCCCCCACAATGGGGTGAGCAGATCAGCTAATACTTGATAGTGTGCCACTCTGCACTCTACTCCCCCTCATGCCCGGGTAGCAGAGCCAGGAGGTCACACGCCGTCCCCTATTCTCTAGCGGGCCATGCATTCCATACGAACGATCACCGCTTCATGCATTCCCAGTTTCCCACCGACCTGCCCTGAACAAACTACCCACATTCCTCCACGGCATTGCTTGCCAGCTAACAAATTCACTGCAAGCCTGCCGCTGGCGCCCTGCATGGCAGAATTAGGCATAATTTCCGGGCACTACATGTCGGCCCAGATGGCGCGTCGGGACATGCCACAGGACACAATGCGCTCAAGCGCATCGTCCCATTACAGCCACCTGGCCACCGCATGAGCCGTGCCACATGCCAGGAATAGTTTGGCGACGTATCATCCCATCAGACCCATGTGGCCTGGGCACGATCATGATCAGCCCATTCATGACAAGCCCATTCCCATCAACACCGTGCCGGCAAAGTGCTCACAAGGAAAGTCTAATGGAGTTCAATATGGGTTAGCGCGGCCAAACGCAATGCGGTGATTTGTTACTGCCGCACCTATTATGGTTACACAGCCACCCTTCCATGCAAGGTTCCGAATGAATAATGCTTTCGCATACAAGTATAACCAGTGGGAAAGTAGTAGACTGATCCGCACTAACTCACAATCAAAAGATGCTATTCTTGTGATTAATGGGAGGCCTTCAAGATTACGTACAAGGAAACCGTCGTAGACGAGAGTCTCGCTCAGCACTTTGGGCGGTGATGACAGGGTGTCAGCCGGCCAATTGTCGCGCAGGGATCGCCACGGGTCCGGTGGTGACCCCTGGGTGCCATAATATTGGTCGGTAGGCAAAGTCCCGGGTTCTGCTTCCTCACGTGCCGCAGCAAGGGGAATGAAAGAGATCCGTCTTCTAAAAACAGCTGGTTCGATGACATTTTGAGCACGGTGGCTCCAGTTGGCGTGGCATGGCGCGTGAATAACTGCTTGCAGTTTCCCTCTAGTGATTTCGTGCGCGCAATGAAATGGTCGGCAAGTCTGTAATGAAATCGTCATTTTCGGCGTCAAAGACAGGAATCCATATGTCTTGTTACGCGTATGCTCTCACTGATTGCTGCAGTCGTGAGCCACGTAACTTGCTTTTCTGAACTCATAGAGCCATCTGGAGGAGATGTAGGTTGGGACCCGAAACGATCACCAATCGGCCAACAGTACCATATTAAAACCCATGACTAGTCCGCGGCCTCAATGTTAACAATTTTATTTGTATGTGATCGCTAGTGGCGAAGATACAAGGTAGACTTCTTAGACCACCTGGCTCCTGCGGTATCGAATAGAGGCTCCAAGAAGGCTTTGCAATGTAGGGCTCAGGTAGTACGCTGCACAACTACTGCGTGCAGTCTCGAATCTCGATTCAGCGTATGCAGCCGCGTGGAACGTGACTCCACAAGGATCCCGACTTGCAAATTGTTCTCGTAGAATTTTACATCTGCAGGCAACCAGCCACCCTCAATTACCGGGATTTCCTATTGCCTTGTGCAGGGGCTTCAACTCCCAACCATGGTAGGATAAGGGATCAATAGCCTCAAGCCTGTCGACGTTGCGCTGTCTTGCGTCCTCGATATTTCTTTCATCACTCCAGACCTGCTGAGATACGAGATATTCTTGGAAACTGGCGTCTGGCGAACACAACGACATCGCTGCAAGAATTAGGAGATCCCGCCAACTTCACCTGCACCTGCACCTGCACCTGCACCTGCACCTGCACCTGCACCTGCGTCCTGCACTCTGCACAGGCACTCAATGCCCTCAGCCCTACTGTGCAGGGTTGAGCTGCCCATGTGCGGCGTGGGACACAACAACAACAACAACAAGGTTGAGCTGCAACCAACGGAAGTTGCGCAATGGCGGCCTTCGCAATGTCAGTGCCGATCGACCTGAAGGCATGGCATTACGTGCCCTAGGTGTCATGGAAACCAAATGGATGACCCCTTGCTGATGAAGTTCATGAAATAAAGCTGATAATGTTGTAGATCAGGTGGGAAGATAGTTACCAACACAGCCCACAGGACGCTGCGCGGTGCGTTCATCTTTCTTTGAAGGCAGCGCTTGCGCACGGTTTCTTACACCAGCATTGTTGGGGTCTCCCGCTGTGCCAGCGAGATCACCCGACTGAAGCAAGGCACGACTGTCGTGATGACTGGGAAGTTACTGGGGAACGCTTCAAACGCGATGCGACGGGCGGCACAATCGCAGTAAAAGTGTTTAGGGCTTGGGAATTAATTAATTAGAAACATAACTCCGTTGGGAGTACATGTAGCACATATCCCTGAGAAGGGGCTTGGGAATGCCTGAGCAAGATGGCGATTCGACTTTGTTAGTAGCTATTAGTCGCGTGATCTCGCCCTTCGTTGGTGACAATTTTCATCTTTAGATGAAAAACTTAATTTATAACGTACTATGCCGCCCATTTCCATCCACATACCCGTTCCGTCTGCCTGGTGGCCATGCGGCTAGAACGATGGCAGATTTGAGCCCGTGCCGACAACCCTTGCTATCACGCGCCTCCTTATAATGCATGCATGGTTGGTTCAGACGGCAACGTGCACTTGCTGTGGCTTGTTGGATTTTGTAATATTTTGCAACCGTGGCTATGGGGCGTGGACTGCTTGACCCCACCCACCATGCTGACAAATTAACCGTGCTGTCGTCACCTACTCTTCTCTGTGGCCTGCCCACCTGGGGCAGTGAGAGAAGCTAGGGCGCCCTCCCTCCTTCTCATTGTTTGTAGGGGTTGAAGGTTCCATTATTCGTACCCACGTGACGCAGTCTGCGTGCTAATTATCGTCACGTGTACGGCTTAAGTGGGCGGCTTAGAATAAAGAACAGCAATTGTGCCACGACAACATATGGTAAAATGAGTTCTTCCACATTAGTTACAGTCTTACTCAAGAAACAAGCCTAGAAGGCCATACATGCATAGCACATTCAACTTGCATCCCTGACTATCTGTCATAACTTAGCTAATGTGAAGTGGATGGGTCGTGGCCACTCAGCAAGGGGATACTAGTGACCTGATTAGATTGATGATTCGCTTCTGACGTGACGTTTACGTGCATGAAGGGTATATACCCCAAATTGCACTCTCTTTCCATGTATAGTCAGGTAGCCATGCGTGGCCTCCTCTCCTATTACTGATCAATTAAGCCTACCCAGCCTGGGAGAGTCATCGGCGTCTAAAGACGGACAGAACGTACCACGTACGTTAACATGCAAACTCTACCTCAACTTGCTCGCTGTTGCATTTGTAACATTGTAAGAATAATTATAGTAGTCATTGACTTGAAGAAAGTTAAAAGGCGTGCTGCAAATGGTCAAATTAACTAAATGGCTCCGTTGGGAGCATATGTAACACATATCCCTGAGAGGGGGCGTATGGTTTTTAGTACATTCTGGGCTACAACCTGCAGGTGGAGAGTGTAAACTGCCACCTACCAAATGGTCAGATGGGCCAGTAACACCCATCTCAACGAAAAACGACGTTCTTTCGCGACTAGCTTAGTATTATTAAAGAGACAACCATCGCAGGCCAGAAATCTGGTATACCAATCAATTAAGTCCTCGTGTGTATATTGGCTAAGTACATGCCTTTATATGGGGCGTTGGCTGAACCAGTTAGAGCAATTCAATGATGGCTGGCCGGCCGCCAGACCACCAACACAGCCGAGCCAGGGTAGCCATAGTCATTGAGGCACATCAATGCACCAACCTAGCTTTATGTAATAGCACCCGCCATATGCAACCAAGTATTTGTTGGCCACACTGGCCAGCCTGGCCTATTATGGGAAGGGCTCATAAAACGGGTCACTTGCCGGTGCCTCGCGGGTCTCGCTGTCTCCATCAGCATCATTACCATTATCGGCCCCATTCTCCCTTTGCTTCTTGCCCACCTCCAGCGGCTCATGCGGGTACTCGGCCCTGCGCCGCTGGAACGCGAGGCACGCCTGGTTTTTTATCACCCCATGCTCCACATCCACGGCCCGCGCGACCGTGACATTGTCCTTCCATGCCTCCAGCCCCCCCATGATGCAGGGGAGGTACTCCAGCAGCGCGGTGGAGATGCACTCGGAGGCCGCGTCGAACATGTAGCTGGGCGTGTGGTCCACCGCGTAGTAGGTGATCGTCTTCAGGCCCGCGCCCAGGTGGATGACAGGGTGCTCAAAGGAGGTCGGGACCGCAAACTCGAAGCCCATCCCCTTGTCGCAGGAGACATCGATGATCATCGCACGGTCCCGCAGCATGTGCAGTTCCGAGTAGCGCACAAACGTCAGCGGGTGCTCCGGGTCCTGCCCACGTGGGTGAGCATGCATGCCCCCAGTAGAGTTTGAACATGTTGCAACGTGTTTGCGATTGAGTGGTCACGACATGCAGCATATAGACCAGCCACATGGTAAGCCAGTTGTGCACACATGGGACTGCATGCTAGCGCTCCGCACCGAGTTAGCTACCCATTTCAATGCCGATGTGAGCAGAAAAACGCAAGAGGTCTTGGACAAAGTCACCCGTCTGCAACACTGTACTGTCATACCCGGGTACAGTTACGGTCGCTGGCTACAGGGAAAAAAACGTAACTTCAAAACCCAGGTACGCAACTTGCAGGTAGAATCAGGCTAGCAGGCGCCCCCCTTCTCTGATGGACTTCTATATGCCATTCAAGAATTCTTGTTACACCTGATTCAGTTGCCGCACCAAAGCCGCCCAAAGTGGATATTTCAAGCGGCGGACAATTTGGGAAAGGCGGGCGGTGAGGTACATTTAGACCGGGTGCAACCACCTGGTAGTGCCTGCACTTAATACAAAAAATACCGTGCGTCCGTGCTGCCTAAACATCACAGCAGGTACCCTAACCCGTACTTCACTTGGCAATTAAAAATAGCCTCCTCCGGGGCCCAAGTTGCCCTCACGCCTACAGATTTGCCCATTATTCCCGGGCTAAAAGACAATTTTGAAGATTGTGTTCCTGCGTTAAGTTACCACATCATTCCAAAAAGCCATTTTTCCACCCTGAAAATTATTCTAGGATAGGCTAATGATTAGTTTGGCCTCAAATTTGGCACCAAGGTGCCTAATCAGATATCTTATGGTGGCATGTGGTCAAATAATTTTTTGGGAGTCGGCAGCATGGTAACATGGTGACATTTGCTAGCATAAAAATACCGAATTTTCAGCACTTTCTGGCATGTATGCGTATATAATGACATCAAATGAACTCAGTTGGGCCTGGAACTTTGCACATGTTATAAACACATCCCATGCAGCATGCCCACAAAGTTTCAGGCTGGTTGGATCACAAATTGGTGACAGATGCTAGCATAAATACCCCAAAAATGCAGTTTTTCAGGGTTTTCCAAGGGTTTCATCACACATATGCATATATAATGACACCAAATGAACTCAGTTGGGCGTGGAACTTTGCATATGTTCTAAACACATCCCATGCAGCATGCCCACAAAGTTTCAGGCTGGTTGGATGACAAATTGGTGACAGATGCTAGCATAAACACCACAAAAATGCAGTTTTTCAGGGTTTTCCAAGGGTTTCATCACACATTTGCATATATAATGACATCAAATGAACTCAGTTGGACCTGGGACTTGGCACATGTTCGAAACACATCCCATGCAGCCTGCCCACAAAGCTTCAGGCTGGTTGGATGACAAACTGGTGACAAATGCTAGCATAAATACCACAAAAATGCAGTTTTTCATGGTTTTTCAAGGGTTTCATCACACATGTGCATATATAATGACATCAAATGAACTCAGTTGGACCTGGAACTTGGCACATGTTCGAAACACATCCCATGCAGCCTGCCCACAAAGCTTCAGGCTGGTTGGATAACAAATTGGTGACAGATGCTAGCATAAATACCACAGAAAAAGCAGCTTTCTATTGTTCTTCCAAGGGTTTCATGGCAATCATTCCACCTTGGTGTACAGAAGGTTCCAAACAACACATCATTACATTATGCATCATATTTACAATGCAGGAAGGCATACTTGGGGGCACATGCCTATAGTACAATGCATTAATAACACAGCTCTAGCCAGCTAGCTAGCTATATAGTGGCTAATGCCACACCCGGGGGCACGTTCTCACGGCCCTGCTGCATCCTTTTCCTTTTCTTCTTCTCTGCATCTGACAGGGGCCTGCCCCCCATCTTCTCATCCACCAGCCTGGTGAGCACCCTGACGTTGGTGACTTGCGTCAGCTACCCTACCCCCATGGCACGCTTGGCCTTACGCTTGGTGAAGGTGGAGGGGTGGGTGCGACAGTTGGTCTGGGTTTTCATCACCCCCTTCCTCCAGTGCATGCGTGTGCTCCAACGCCTAAGCAGAGAAGCACACACACACACATACACACACACACACACGTCGATCCCTTACCCACCCACCCACACACACACGTACACATGTATCCACCCACCCATGCATACACGCACGCACGCACGCACGCACGCACGCACGCACGCACGCACGCACGCACGCACGCACGCACGCACGCACGCACGCACGCACGCACGCACGCACGCACGCACGCACGCACGCACGCACGCACGCACGCACGCACGCACGCACGCACGCACGCACGCACGCACGCACGCACGCACGCACGCACGCACGCACGCACGCACGCACGCACGCACGCACGCACGCACGCACGCACGCACGCACGCACGCACGCACGCACGCAGTCATACCCTCCCTCCCTCCCTCCCTCCCTCCCTCCCTCCCTCCCTCCCTCCCTCCCTCCCTCCCTCCCTCCCTCCCTCCCTCCCTCCCTCCCTCCCTCCTCCCTCCCTCCCTCCCTCCCTCCCTCCCTCCCTCCCTCCCTCCCTCCCTCCCTCCCTCCCTCCCTCCCTCCCTCCCTCCCTCCCTCCCTCCTCCCTCCCTCCCCCTCCCTCCCTCCCTCCCTCCCTCCCTCCTCTCCTCCCTCCCTCCCTCCCTCCCTCCCTCCCTCCCTCCCTCCCTCCTCCTCCCCCTCCCTCCCTCCCTCCCTCCCTCCCTCCCTCCTCCCTCCCTCCCTCCCTCCCTCCTCCCCCTCCCTCCCTCCCTCCCTCCCTCCCTCCTCCCTCCCTCCCTCCTCCTCCCTCCCTCCCTCCCTCCTCCCTCCCTCCCTCCCTCCCTCCCTCCCTCCCTCCCTCCCTCCCCCTCCCTCCTCCCTCCCTCCCTCCCTCCCTCCCTCCCTCCCTCCCTCCCTCCCTCCCTCCCTCCCTCCCTCCCTCCTCCTCCCTCCTCCCTCCCTCCCTCCCTCCCTCCCTCCCTCCCTCCCTCCCTCCTCCCTCCCTCCCTCCTCCCTCCCTCCCTCCCTCCCTCCCTCCCTCCCTCCCTCCCTCCTCCCTCCCTCCCTCCTCCCTCCCTCCCTCCTCCCTCCCTCCCTCCCTCCCTCCCTCTCCCTCCCTCCCTCCTCCCTCCCTCCCTCCCTCCCTCCCTCCTCTCCTCTCCTCCCTCCCTCCTCCCTCCCTCCCTCCCTCCCTCCCTCCCTCCCTCCCTCCTCCCTCCCTCCCTCCCTCCTCCCTCCCTCCTCCCTCCCTCCCTCCCTCCCTCCCTCCCTCCCTCCCTCCTCTCCTCCCTCCCTCCCTCCCTCCCTCCCTCCCTCCTCCCTCCCTCCCTCCCTCCCTCCCTCCCTCCCTCCCTCCCTCCCTCCCTCCCTCCCTCCCTCCCTCCCTCCCTCCCTCCCTCCCTCCTCCCTCCCTCCCTCCCTCCCTCCCTCCCTCCCTCCCTCCCTCCTCCCTCCCTCCCTCCCTCCCTCCTCCTCCCTCCCTCCCTCCCTCCCTCCCTCCCTCCCTCCCTCCCTCCCTCCCTCCCTCCCTCCCTCCTCCCTCCCTCCCTCCCTCCCTCCTCCCTCCCTCCCTCCCTCCCTCCCTCCCTCCCTCCCTCCCTCCCTCCCTCCTCCCTCCCTCCCTCCCTCCCTCCCTCCCTCCCTCCCTCCCTCCCTCCCTCCCTCCCTCCCTCCTCCCTCCCTCCCTCCCTCCCTCCCTCCCTCCCTCCCTCCCTCCCTCCCTCCCTCCCTCCCTCCCTCCCTCCCTCCCTCCCTCCCTCCTCCCTCCCTCCCTCCTCCCTCCCTCCCTCCCTCCTCCCTCCCTCCCTCCCTCCCTCCTCCCTCCTCCCTCCCTCCCTCCCTCCCTCCCTCCCTCCCTCCCTCCCTCCCTCCCTCCCTCCCTCCCTCCCTCCCTCCCTCCCTCCCTCCTCCCTCCCTCCCTCCCTCCCTCCCTCCCTCCCTCCCTCCCTCCCTCCCTCCCTCCCTCCCTCCTCCCTCCCTCCCTCCCTCCCTCCCTCCCTCCCTCCTCCCTCCCTCCCTCCCTCCTCCCTCCTCCCTCCCTCCCTCCCTCCCTCCCTCCCTCCCTCCCTCCCTCCCTCCCTCCTCCCTCCCTCCCTCCCTCCCTCCCTCCCTCCCTCCCTCCCTCCCTCCCTCCCTCCCTCCCTCCCTCCCTCCCTCCCTCCCTCCCTCCCTCCCTCCCTCCCTCCCTCCCTCCCTCCCCCCTCCCTCATTCATACACCCGTTCATTCATGCATGCAGCCGCTCATCATTAACACGCCTCCGTTAGGAAACTCACGGGGTATGAACTATGAAACGGGCGGTAAGAAAGGAAGAAGGAGCCGCCTCCCCAACATGCCGCCCGGCAAAGGCAGCGATGGGCCGTCCAGGAGGGAAACACTGCGCTTTGCCTTGTACGCCGGGGTGCGCAGGCGACGTGCGGGCACTGTCGCGTGTAAATTTGCCTGCCCGCCCCAGTCCTTCTCGGAACGCCTCCCCAGAGCATGCCGTCATGGTAAGAGCTCTTTTCGCCCGTCGCCGGAAGCTTAAACCACAAGAATACGCCGGTTAATGACCAGAAAATGGGGGTTGTCGACGTTATAAACCAGTAGCTGTGGTTTTTCCCGCACCCCGAGCACACTCCGGACGGGGCCAGCAAGCCCCGCCCGCAGGATAAACACCGGGCGATGTTGCTGCGCCCAAGGGAAGTCATATAGCTGAAAGAAAAGACGTAAAAGCGATTAAAAGCACGACATGCAGTGTTGCCCCTGTCAGCGCTCCTATAATTCTCACTTTTTCGCGGAAGGGGCGTAAAAATCGGAAACGCAAAATTAAGGGAAATCCATCGCTGGGTTTCTTTGAAATGATGTTAGGAACTGGTAGAATGTGTTCATGACAGCGGAGAGCATGTTTTTCCTGTCTGTGTTTTACCTTGCACACACACGGGTCGGGCCGGTTGGTGTGCAAAACGCCCGCCTGCTGCCCACGTGCCCTCGCTGCAGAAAAAAAAGAAACTGTTTTTCAGGTTTTTTAATGTACGATACTTTTCCTTATGTAATCAACGTCCGAACAAGCGAAATAACGTCCAAAATGGTTGCGTAATCAGCTCGCAATAAATTTTCGCGTCACCATAGCCGTGCACACCGAATTTCAGTCAACATTGCACGCGCGCACCGAATTTCGTCAACTTTCGCGCGGGAATTACCGGGGTGTGCAAGGCGCGGCGCCGGACTGATGTGACGTTGACACCCGGACAAAGTTCGACATCGCAACTTAACGGGGAAATGCAATCTTAATAATAGGAAGTTAACCCGGGAATGTCTGTGATAGGTAGGGATACGACAGGCCTAACTAACAACATTCATTTATGCACTGATCAATGGCACCGACATCCTATCCGTGTCAGACCCACCTGCAGGGTGCAGTTGACGATCACGTCAAAATGTCCCAGCGCCTGCACCATCGGTATGCGCTCCAGCACGTGACCCTCACGCCCGTGGATGCCCGTCTGCTCACCGTCGGGTGGGACGAGGGTATGGGACATACACAGCACAGGGATGGAGGGTAAAAGGAAGTGTAAGGGATGAAGTCAGCTCTGTTGCGCGCACGCTGTGCAACGCCCTTCGCCCTAGCAACACATTCCTTTCTATGGCTTGTGCACGGCATGCAGGACTGCTTAATTGCATCATGGAACGGCATATATAGCTGCAAGGGATTCAACCACATGGCCAAGGGCACCCACGAGGATGACCTCGCTGCCACCACCAACTGAAGCTGATTTTGGGTTCCAAAAAGTTGATACAAACCATCTCGCCATATGTATGCTCCGCACGCACCACGATGACCTCGGTCGCGTCGCCATCGGGTTGCACCCGGTCAAACTGCCAGTGCTTGACGCCCAGGATGGGGGCCACCACCGCCCAGGCAGGACGCAGGGTGAACAGGGTGATGTCCAGGAAGCCCAAGCCCTTTTGACAGCCACGCACGTACATATAGGACAGCGGGGCCATATGTGCGGCACTGATGGTTATTGAGGGAAAACCAGGCGGGCCTATTGGGCTGGTCCAAATGGGGGGTACCGTGAAAAAAATGCAGCAGGGCTGGCAAGTATCCAAAAAGTGGCGTCAATAAACCGATGGAATTCTCACGGCTGGCTGGTTATGTTTTGTCACCCGTTGTCAGCCATCAACGGTTGGCCGGCTTCATTGGCGCCCCACACAACGTGGTCTACTTGCACTCCCTGTGCAGGTGCCTAGGGTAGAGCTATATGCTCAAACCCACAAGGCAGCCCCCCCTCATGCCAGTTGGAATGAGGTCGTGCGGCCACCCATCGTCGCCTGCCCCACTCGCGCCGCACCTCTGGGTACGTAGTGCCTCTGGAGGCTCGGCTGTACCGATGTTTTTGCAAGGGGAGCAGTGTTTGGCACGCACGGTCGCCGCTGCCCCCCGCGTAGCACCGCTGGGGTTTTGGGGAGCCGCGGCTCTGAATCCAGCAAAACCTTATTGAGCAAACACAGCCAGCCAGCTGCCTTTCTCAACATGCCCGCGCCACCTAGCCCCCCACGCACTAGGTAACGCCGCATGAACGGCACCAATGGATTGTCCTCTTGATAAAAGATGCGACCAGGTTCACGCAAGGGTGCATGTTTGCCGGGTGTGCTTGCAAGCACACCCCAAGAAAACCCCTCGCCAGCTGACGCCCCGCTGTGAGGCACACCATCCCCGTCCCCACGTTCATGCAATATACTGGGACGGAAACACAGCATACACACATGAGGGAAGGCTGCCTGGCGGGCGGGCGGGCGGGCGGGCGGGTGGGTGGGTGGGTGGGTGGGTGGGTGGGTGGGTGGGTGGGTGGGTGGGTGGGTGGGTGGGTGGGTGGGTGGGTGGGTGGGTGGGTGGGTGGGTGGGTGGGTGGGTGGGTGGGTGGGTGGGTGGGTGGGTGGGTGGGTGGGTGGGTGGGTGGGTGGTGGGTGGGTGGGTGGGTGGGTGGGTGGGTGGGTGGGTGGGTGGGTGGGTGGGTGGGTGGGTGGGGTAAATGTGTCACACCAGCACCCCCAGGCCTCATGCGCCATCCCTCACCCGCAACCCATGAACCGCCCCACGCCCCGCGGATCCAAACCCGAGCACAGCGGCCCGCTTGGGTGACCCGTACGCGCCCGCGCAGCCAACAAGTGGCAGCGCGTGCAGCACCGCGCAGTAGCCCGCCAGCTCGTTATTAAGGTGGAACACGTGCATGTGGAAGTCATGACGGTCAGCAGCAGCCGTATTGCGCTGCCACACGTGCATGGACTCGAACGCGACAAGGGTCAGCCTCTTGTCCACCGCCACCTGGGCCATGGGCCGCTGCTGCACGATGTGGGGCCAGCCGACCAGTATCTGGCCCTGCCGGAAGAAGGCGTAGTCCTCGGGCGTGGGCTTGGCGAGGATGACGATGTCGCAGCGCGCGAATATCTGGCAGGGGGGGGACGTGTACACGCAGGGTGGGAGAGAGAACGAGGCGGCTTGCGTGCATGAGGGGAAAGCTGCATTAAAGAAAGCCGTGCAGGAAACTTGTTAGCGAGAACTTGTATCAAAAGCCATTAAGAAAGCCGTTTAGAAAAGCTGCAGTCAAGAAGGCTGGTGTCCAGATAAACCGTTCAACTTCCTTTCATGATATGGGTTCAAGAATCATCGACGTGAATGGAAAGGCAAAGCAAGGGCTGAAAAGTCTGGCCCAGTAGTAGTAGGAAACTTGCCAAGAGCCTATGAACCCAAATCGATACGATTGCGTTCACGCACCTCCTCACGGGTTAACATCCCGGCTACGAGTGGTGCCAGCTTCTCGTCTGGTCGTTTGGGGTGAAACATAATTTAACAATCGAGTAAAAGGACTGCTTTGTGTGAGATGTCGAAATACACGAAAATGTTCGATTTCTTGCGACGAAGAGCTACGGATTAGGAAAAGGTTGAGAGAGCATGATGGAAAGCGTCGATGACTCCCAAGCGCACCCCGGCATACAGTTTAATGCGTGCACCCACCGGAAACCCTGAACCGCCTCCCATAACCTTCCTCCAGATACATGCAGGCACGTATCTCTGGCTGTATATGCTCTATATGGCTCGGGTGTATTGGGACCCGCTTCTCGTGCTCCTTTCTGTGGTTAGCAATGACACCGCAGGATAGAGGCATTCTGTCCAAAATGCTAGGCAAGAAGCGCGAAATCGCGGCGCGGGGCTTAACCAAGATGCATTCCACAGTCGAATGCTATCTGGAGTCGTCCAACGTCCAACGCACTCAAATCGGGAACAACGGGCGACCTTCAATGGCCGGAGAACATTCTCACCCCGTCACCCGCAACTTATTAGATTCGTGCGTCTCGTGCATCTGCCGCAAATGAATCAGAATACGGGCTTCGGGCCTCATTGGTTTTGAGAAATAGGCTCGCCTGTACAGGCGAATTATCTCGACAATGTTCCTCGACTGCCAAGACCACAGCTCTGCAGTCTGCACTAGGTAGTACTGGAGCACTTCCCAATCCCGTCTGGCGGGAATAAACTCAACTCAACTCTCCCGTCTGAAGTGAGTGGAAGTCCTCTGGAGGTCGCACGTGGCACCGAGCGTGGTCATAATTTATTTACTAGTTGCTGGCATCGGACTACGGATTCATGCCCAGCTTCAGCTCCAGCTTGTTCCGATGTCTCAATTCAATACTACACGCCTATCATGGGCGCCCGCGTGTGCATTAACCAACAAGACGCTGCTAGGGCACCTTCCCGGCCTCACGGGTACATGGTGTAGACCTGTGTAGACCATGCCAGCTCGGACGTCGCAGGCTGCCAGTCGCGAAAGGGCCACCCACGGCTTGCCGAGATGATCACGCGAGCCCGGCCACGAATTGTTGTTGTTCCAGAGACCTTCCCAGTTTTCCATGGGTTGGGAATTGTGATCCGATTCCCGGAAATTGATCACGCGTTTCTACGTCGGATGCACTGATCCCGGCATCCTCAGCTTGAAATTGGCGTTACATCATTCAGTCGGGGAATATTGCTGATAGCTAGCCGCTCCTTGTGCTTTTCGACAAGGTAAGCTCAATTGCGTTGAATTGGGGAATGGATGAACACGTTAATGAAAAGCGCGCAGTGCTCGTGGCAGAATTAGAAAGGCTGAAGAAACAGCCGCGTAATAGCCAGTATGCCATGCACAGGCTGCGGGTTGTCAACAGGTGCCTGGAGATACTTGATCAGGTGATTAGAATGCTTCCTTTTCTGTCCTTGGCATCGCAATTCTCTCGCAACCGCATCGTGTATTCTTCTGCGGGGCAACTGAATGGAACCGTTTGTACCTTTCCTTTCATGCTTTGGCTTTGCAGGCTTCTATCTCTTCTGGTCTGGCTTCCGAGCTTGAATCCCTGATGGCGTCATTGTCCCTTTGAAGAATACGCCAATTTGTCGAGGTTGAATTTGGGTCCCGAGCTCTACTTAATTTTTCGTCAGAATGGCCGCCGCAATGACGGAACCTTGGCTGGCGTGCACGAGGACCACCTGCACGAGGCCCTGGTTAGGTAAGCTTGAAGTTCGGTTGGTGTCATGAACAATCTCCTTGATCACACTCTGTGGCGTGCCTCCCTTCGCATATGTCTACTCCGTTAGAAAGCTCAGGGCAATTATGCTTCAGTCACTCTCATGTGGGTCCAAGTTCAAATAATGGGTGCGTACCCACTTCGTACAATGCACGAAGTGCCACATGTAGGCAGCATTCATTGTGATGTCATGCGCTATCGCCTTGTTGGTTATCTACGAGTACTATCTGTAAGTGCTATTTCTGGGGTATCCGTACAATAGCGTGTACCTTGCAATCGATTGCACTTACTTGACGTGCCTCTGTTGGTAGCAATGCACAAAGGTTTCTTGTTATTGCCTCTGAGCTGTTTCATTGTGGGATGGAATCGACCCCTCATCCATCGTTTGCCGCTGCACAGGAGCAGATCAGATCCCTGCTTACTCACACTCTAAGCCTTGCAAAGGGTGCGGCGAATTTGGAGTCCTAGTATGCAATGGTGTTATGAGGAAGTTTAATGGTGCTTCCAGAGATGTTGCCAATGCAATTGGCACGGGGGCGAGATCCACAGAGAAGGGTTTTGGGAGAATTCGTAGGGGGGAGAATTCGGTGCGTGCCGGTTGAAGGGGCATACCCAGGGTTCACCTGCACCCACAGCCCCCAGGTGTATATTTTGGAAGGTGAGCACACCAGCATGGATCAAGTAGTAATTCTCTTAGCGTCTGTAATTTCTCCACTCATTTCTCGCCCTTGACAACCACTGCACCCACACCTGCGCCAACACCTACGACCATGTCCAACCCCATCATGATCACCACCACCGCAACAGAACTGTACGGCACCTTCTTGCCGCTGTGGTCGTCTGTGTCATCTCCCTTGGCCCTGCCGGGTCATGCGCTGGGGGAGCACGAGCACGAGGGGGCGGATGCCAGCATCCACGCGCTGCCGGACGAGGTGTTGCTGGAGGTAGGCATGGGATGTATGGGGGCGGGCGGGCGGGGGGAGGGAGGGAGGGAGGGAGGGAGGAGGGAGGGAGGGAGGGAGGGGAGGGAGGGAGGGAGGGAGGGAGGAGGGAGGGAGGGAGGGAGGGAGGGAGGGAGGGAGGGAGGGAGGGAGGGAGGGAGGAGGGAGGGAGGGAGGGCGGGCGGTGTGGCGGGCGGGCGGGCGGGCGGGCGGGCAGGCGGGCGGGCGGGCGGGCGGGCGGGCGGGCGGGCGGGCGGGCGGGCGGGCGGGCGGCGGGCGGGCGGCGGGCGGGCGGCGGGCGGGCGGGCGGCGGGCGGGCGGGCGGGCGGCGGGCGGGCGGGCGGGCGGGCGGGCGAGGCTGCGATTGCTGAGTAATGTCGGAACCCCTGTTGTCAACTCCCGCTGACCTCACGACACGCTCCTCCCTCGGTTTTCCCTGTCACACACGCCACATGCCCTGCTCACTGTGTGTGTGTTCTGTTTGTGTGCCTGCCCCCTGGCCCCCTGGCCGGATGTCAGATATTCCTTCGGCTGGACACCTACTCGGTGGGGGTGGCCGCTTGCGTGTGCCGCAAGTGGCGCTACCTGTCCTGGAACCCCACCATTTGGCAGCGCGCGTGCCTACAGGTCTGGCAGGTGAGGCACCCTGCAGACGTGGCGTGTAAGGCACTAACGGCGCTGGCATTGTCGCGGTTATGTGACCGCTGGTATACCGGCAAAGGGCATGGCGCCGGCGCATGACCGCCAGCGTGCTGGTGTTACTTCCACTACCGATGACATCAGCATGTCATCAGGGGCATGGGTGCTTGTTGCCTGGATGTGGCACCTGGCCCTGCATGCTGTTTGCCTCCCGTGTCTGGGTGAGCTCCTCACTGGCCATTCATACACCATCATACCCACCATACGCCATCATACGCCATGTACCACGATGGCTGTGTGTGGTCGGTTGTCGGTCAGTCCCAGGCATTTCTTGTGAGTGGGCTGCATGTCTCACCATCCAGGGGGGGGCGCTACCACATTTCTCCAGGCCAGCTGGTTGACAAGCTGTCGGCGTGGAATGCACTCTCTAGCGGAGGGCTTTTTATTGGAGTGGTCTTTCTCGTCAAGTTGCACATCCCCCTGCTTGCTGCCCATAACCCCGCATGGGTTCAATTGACAAGTAGGGTGCCGGGGCGTATTTTCTCTGGCGTCTCCTTCTCATCACATCTAACGAGACCTTGTGTCACGGTTTGAGATTGTTCCCTCGGCTGGGCTCCAGTGTGTGGGCCCCGTCAGCCAGTCTCCATCCCGAGCAATGTTGACATGCTTCCCTTGCTCTTATTCTGTTGCTCTCTCGCTCGTTTCATGGCCTCTTTATGTTGTTATCTTTTCCTCCTGTTATCTTTGCCTTTCCCCCCCCTGACCCCCCCCCCGCCCGCCCGACCCACCCACCCACCCACCCAACCAGCCAAGCAAGCAACCAACCAACCAACCAACCAACCAACCAACCAACCAACCAACCAACCAACCAACCAACCAACCAACCAACCAACCAACCAACCAACCAACCAACCAACCAACCAACCAACCAACCAACCAACCAACCAACCAACCAACCAACCAACCAACCAACCAACCAACCAACCAACCAACCAACCAACCAACCGACCGACCGACCAACCAACCAACCAACCAACCAAAGACGACCGGCGTGGCAGGGAATGCTGAGATCGCGCGTCGAATGTTCCAGGGATCCTGGCGACGCATGTGGAAGGCTCGCCCGCGCGTGCGCATGGACGGTGGGTACTTGCCCACGCCACGTCCTTGCTGACTGTGCCGAGGGCGTGCGATGAGCACCACCGATGGTTGATGAGCGCAGGGTGATGAGCACCACCGGTGGGTGATGAGCGCAGGGCGATGAGCACCACCGATGGTTGATGAGCGCAGGGCGTGCGATGAGCACCACCGATGGTTGATGAGCGCAGGGCGATGATCACCACCGATGGTTGATGAGCGCAGGGCGTGTGATGAGCACCACCGATGGTTGATGAGCGCAGGGCGTGCGATGAGCACCACCGATGGTTGATGAGCGCAGGGCGATGAGCACCACCGATGGTTGATGAGCGCAGGGCGTGCGATGAGCACCACCGATGGTTGATGAGCGCAGGGTGATGAGCACCACCGATGGTTGATGAGCGCAGGGCGTTTGATGAGCACCACCGATGGTTGATGAGCGCAGGGTGATGAGCACCACCGATGGTTGATGAGCGCAGGGCGTGCGATGAGCACCACCGATGGTTGATGAGCGCAGGGCGATGAGCACCACCGATGGTTGATGAGCGCAGGGCGTGCGGACTGTGTTGAGGACTACTAGTGGGGCATCGATCACAGCAATGTCTGTTGCATTAAGGCATTTGTACTGACTGGAAATAGCTGCGCACTTGTGGACAACAAGCAGACTTGCATCGCTGTACGCGTCCTCTAACTTGCCCATTCTTATTGCCCGCGTTCCACCACAGATTTCCCATCGCTTGCCCCGCCTCGCCTCCTCCCATCGCTTGCCCGCCTCGCCTCCTCCAACCGCTTGCCCCGCCTCGCCTCCTCCCATCGCTTGCCCCGCCTCGCCTCCTCCCATCGCTTGCCCCGCCTCGCCTCCTCCCATCGCTTGCCCCGCCTCGCATTCTCCTAGCTGCCCCGCTTCTTGGTCTGCTGTGCTCTGGGTCATCTGTATGCCTCTTGTCTGCCCCGTTACCTCCTGTTGCGCCCCCCCCCCCCCACACACACACCACCTACCCACCCACCCACACAAACACAATCCCCCGTGCAGGCCTGTATGTGAGCCGCAATACGTACGTGAAACAGGGCGTCACAGATTGGGATGTAAAGAACCCGGTGCACCTGGTGGGTTCGGCTGGTAGATCCAGTGATTGTACCACAGTGCATGCTGTGGGCTGCTTGTGTACTAGTATACTGTTTCTATACTACTCGTGCATTTTACTGTACCAGTATACTGTTTCAATATACCTCTCATGCCGTTTGCAGATAAGCTACAAACAGCACAACCCGAACATCGTTAAAAAAGAAAGAGATAAGGCGCTCTACAGTGCTGTACGTGGATGTAACAACAGAGAAGGAATCCTGAACCACTGTGGGCCAATAATAAAGTCTGTCCCTAGAGCGTCGCCATGACGTCGTTTGTGGCTGCCGTGTTTCATGACGAAGATCTTGCCTCGAAGTGCTCGTTTGTAGGAGAAGGTGTGTCACCTTGGGGCCGGTCTCAAACAAGGCAGCTCGTTTGGTTCTGGAGGTGGCAGTAGGGCATCCCTCAACTTGCCTTCTTTCCTTCCTCTCAGTCTGCCCTTCCCTTTTTTGTGCTTCCTTTTGAGTGAGTGTTTGTGTGCACGCTGGTAGCGAGGTCGCGTCTCTCACCTCGGGCGGTTACTGCTGGATGCTTTGCCACACGGTTTGCACCCGCCATTGCCCCCATGACAGGTATGCTACTTCCGCTATTTCCGGTTCTACGGGGACGGCACGTTTCTCTACAAGGTGCGTGAGAGCGCAGGAGGCCGAGCACTAGCGGTTAACTGTTTTCGCCACCTAAACATCAAGCAGCTTCCGGTGACGGCCGGCCAGCACTTGCCCCACACGCCCATGTCTAGTGCTTGTTTTCTGAGTCGTCCATCGACCGGTGTCTGTTTGTTGTTTGAGCTTGTCAGGCATCAGCGTCCCACTCCTAGCCTTGCCCTTGGCTCCATGTTACGATCGGGTCCGGGGTTTAGAGTCTAGTCTCATTTTTTCCTTACTTGCTTGCCCCTTCCTTTCTTGCTTGTTCCTTGTTTTGCCTTCCTTGGTTTGCGCGCAGACGTCCTCGGACATGGTGCAGAGGGCCGTCAAGTACTTCCACAAGGGGGCGCGTGGGCCTGAGGCGCGCACACTTTTGCACGGCCGGTACCGGCTGGTGGAGGACCAGGTGACGACACCACCTACAACCATCTTCTCGGTCATGTTGGGTGTGAAGGGGAGGCATGGGTGGAGTACCGGTTGACGACACCACCTACTACATCTTCTTGGTTATGTTGGGTGTGAAGGAGAGGCATGGGTGGAGTACCGGTTGACGACACCACCTACTAACATCTTCTCGGTCATGTTGGGTGTGAAGGGGAGGCATTGTGGGTGGAGGATTGGGCGAGGACGCCATCTTTGCTGGTGTTCTTTACCCCAGAGCTACCCACGGCAAACACTGAGGGATTGGCTACCTCTTGTCTAGCCTGTCGGTCGTGCCGTACTCGTTCCTTGGGCTCTGCAAGGCACACCCATAAAGAGGGCCCGCTTTAAAGGGGTTGGCTTGCGATCATGTTGCCTTGTTGGGCGTGATGGGGCGGCATCAGGGGCGCATGAGAGGGGCGCATGAGAGGGGCGCGAGGTGAAGGTGTGCTCGCTGCCTCCTTGTTGTTAGCGGATTCGTTCTTGCCCCAAGAGACGGTGCTTCTGATGGGCCATTCTCGTGACCAGCCGTCGTTGCTGCTGACCCGCGCCCTGTGCCCTGCGCCCTGTGCTGGATGTGCTCTGCCTCCTGCTGCCCCCCTGGTGGCCACGTGTGTCCGGGTGTGGTGCAGGTCATCGCGGTCATCATCTACCCAGGGCGGCAGCTCACCGCACTCGTCATGAAGATGAGGTGAGGCGATGGGATGGGGTGGGGAGATACTGGGGTAGAGCAATGGGCAGGGGTGAGGTTGCAGGTGAAAGGATTTGGTGGGTTGGTAAGATGAGTTTCGGCCTTTGCGTGATGGGGCTGTTAGTTTGTGGTGAGACAGGGGTGTGTTGCGAAGAGGGTGTGTGGCAGGGGCAAGCCAGGGCAAGCCCTGGGCCATTGTAGCGTCTCTACTGGTGAAGTGTCAGACAGAGATGATGGCCCCCATGGTACACAGCGTGCTGGCCCGCTGTGCACACGTGCGTGGCCGATAGACCCGAGCGCATGGGGGGGCGGTTCGGGCCGAATGCCCTCAAACATTGCTGACGGGTTGTGCATATAGTGGCCACTCGTGCATACATATAGACATTGTGGTGCATCTCACCATTGTAGAACATGATCAAGAATGCACATGGGCAAGCATGTTTGAGCCATGGTCAATGTGAGGTGCCCACGGGCGAGGTGGAGTGGGCATGCATTGGTTGCTGGTGTGGAAGACTTGATATGGCCTTGCAAGGTGTGGGTTCCCGACCATGGTGTGGTCGGTGGCGGGACCCAGTCGATTCTACTAATTCGAGACTGCGTATTAATTACCATGTGTGTTGGGTGGATGCGCACCTCCCTTGTTCTGGTACTCGGCACGCTCGACCATGCCCCTCCTGTTGCCCCAGCGTAAACGCGGTAGGCCTGTGCTGTGATAGGACAGTGGATGTGATGAAGATCAGAGGGTACTGAAGTAGATGCGTTACGTCGATGGATTATGTCGTGCAGGGTGCGTGGCCGCCACCCTGGCTGCTTTGATCGCATGGACATCCTGGACATCCTCACACGCAACGTTCTGGACACGGACGACATGGAGCTGGCGTGCTCGGTCGAGCTGCAGCGCGCGTGCGAGGGGCTCGACAGAGTTGAGCTGGACGACCCGGCCGCGGAGGTGCAGCACCACGAGCGGGGGAGGACCTCGTTTGTGTTCGTCACGTTTGAACAGGTAATGATTTGCCGGCCGAAGTCAGTTTTCTTTGTAAAGTATTGTCTTGTCAGATTTATGATGAGTAGATGTTGGAATGAAATGTCTAGTATGGCTAAATTGGTTTATATTGCATGTTAGGATTATGTAGACACTCTGTGGTTTAGAACTAGCTGCGGGTTGCTCCGTTGATGGGGGTGGTTCCCTGGATGCTTTTGGTGGGTATGAGGTGATTAAGGTGATGATGATGCACGGATCCACAACGCAGTCAACTTGTAAGAAACGCAAGGACGAATCGTGACCATTAGTCGGGGTCTGTCTCGTTGTTAAAGGGGAGTATACCGATGGTGCCCCACGGCTGCTGTGCGTCCGATGCCAGCACTAGTGGGACAGCCCAAAGCTTTATTGGGCGACGAGGACGTCAACCATGGATCGATATCTTTTGCATCTATTCGTGTGACGCGAGCCTGCCCTCAAGGCTGCACAAGGATCTTTGGACCAACCTGTATCAATGACACAACTAGTGCGGGCCTGACAGAAACATGTAGAATCCGTACCATGGAGACAACCAGAGAATCGGTACATCTGTATACCCAATGTGAAGATGCAACGCCTTCGTATCACTTCCATTTACCTGAGTGGGCTTATGGCCTGGCTAATATGAAGGCAGGGTTGGTTAAACGTTTATGATCTGGGCAGGAACTCACTATGTCAGTGCCGGCCCTGCTTGCTTTGTTGACAACTGATCGGGCCTGCCTCGTGTCTGTGCTTGCATCGCAGGCGCCTCACTCCGTGTTGAACCTGCCAGTGGACAAGATGGACTTCTTTCTGGTGGACTGAAGGTGCTATCATCGCAGAATGTATAGCATTATCTCTATGTTACAAAGGCTCTCAGACAAGTACCCTAGTCCTTCCACGGCGTTGGATCGCCATTCGTCCAGGATTAGTTGTCTTAATTACAAAGGCAGTGCTCCATCAAGGGGATGAGGTAGCACGCCTGTTACAGCACTGCTTGCTTCAAGGATTCACATGATGCATGCCTTCTTCACCATAGTACCATGACGCAGGCGATATTTGTAACTTTAGTATAATTTTTTTTCTAATGAGATTAGCATAGTACTCCGTGGCATGCCCATGCGCATGACGCGCAAGTACTTACTTACCATAGTACCAGCGAGTTCTATTTAAAAATGCATGCCTGGCAAGATAATCTGAAGCATGTGAGCAGAAGGATTGGTGCACAAACTGCCTACATGGATCATGTCATTGTGTGTTCAAAAAATGGCATTGCACAGGTCTAGCATTCATGCCAGCAAGTTGCGTGATTTTACACACAACACCGCGAGCCGCGCCAGACTTTGTCATAAACTATTGTCCGGATTTCGTCGATCCGAGATCTCGATTTTCCCGCGACACGAGAGACAAGCACGACGGAAACACCCATGGCAGTCGAGCATCAGCTAGCGCTCTGTTTATCATGCGTTGATCATTGCAGCCGCCTGAGGTGTCAAAACGAATCTTACATCGCGATTAATCCATGGAATAGCTTTGGAATTATATGCGCTGTGATTGCGACGAGGGCTTTGAACGGGACAAATAGTTTTTTTGTAGCGCACCAGTTTTTTCCTCGAAAACCAGATTTCTAGGTGGTACGTATCTCAAAGTCTTGGTCACGAGAGGATCGATACGAGAATCCCGGCACGATTAAAAAAAAACTAAATTATAACATGATGTTACGTCGCGTAACAATCTGCTGTAACTAGTTACGGACGTAAATTAGGTCCTTTGCCTCAGTCGTCCGAAATAGTCTACTGGCTTTCCTAGGTTTACGTGTAGCTAGTACCGGTGGACAATGTTGATTGGAACCTTGTTGTATGCTCCGGTACTTCGGTGCATAGGTGCATTTGGCGCCGCGCGCTGCGTACTTTAGTACAGAGTAGTAGTCCTTATCCTTCTTGTAGATGTAGTGGACCAGCGTGCATCCTGTGTGCGAGGGCCATGTCGGCCCGAGCTCGCACGTTGGACCGTTAGTGATCATTTATGCACGTCCTACCCCTCATGTTGGCACTAGGCGTGTGTTATGAATTATAACACATTTAGCTAGGGTCACGGCAGATTAGGTGTTACCTTCGTTATCCTGGAGTAAACGGGTCTTGGTTTGAATGGCTAATGGCATACTATAAACATACATAAGTTAACGCATTGAGATCAGGTTCGTCACGACCATCTTTCGCCCAAGGTGTAGTAGTTAGAAACGGCCTCACTAACTTAGGTACTGTTAGACGCGGGTTAGGTAGAGGAGGCGGTAGAGGACCGAGCCGCAACAATGGACTCGGAGGTAGTTTAGGTAGGGATCGTGACAACAATTGATCCTTTGCTGCAGAACCCATTCTTACCACTGACCTTCGGTCCGCGGTCGGGATCGCGAAGACGCCACACATCCTTGCCAGGTAATGGGCGGGTCGCCGGCCGGCAAGCTAACAGAGTAGTGCTGCCCGATTCGGGACACGCCTGGCTAGTATAGTTAGACCTGCTCGAAGCGGAAAATCCTTCTTAGATAGTTCCTGCCCCTCTTTCTGCAATCATGTTGTCTTTACGTTGCTGTTTTCCTGTCGTAAATAGGCGACGGCTTTCAGGTGCTGGCTTTCATTCCACGGTAGTGAGACGATTAGCGTCTCGTAGATTACACCTCTTTCTGTACCTTGCATGTTTTGCTATTTAGACGCCCTTCGCCTTATGCAGAATCCTCTTGAACCGGATACTTACGACCACCCGGCGCTGGAATCCTCGTGTCTACGTGCGTCATCATTATATCGGTTCGGTTTCAGACTCCTTAGATCAGCCGCCTACTACGCCTCAGTTTCCTAGCGTGACGTCCCAAGACCAACAAGGTGCGTTACCATGATATACAACGTTGTTCTTTTACTGCTCCTTCCCATTCTTCTAGTGATAATAGCTTTGCTAAATATTACGTAGTAATCACCCCTCAATGGTCCTCCATTTTCCTCTCTTGGTCTGATGCTAGGAAGATAGTACAAAACCGTTAATACAATGTGATTAGGTATATAAGAAATTTATGACCCTTGAAGATGCTCAACAATTCTAGCTCGGCGTGTGTGTATCGAAATGCATTGAGAACAGAGTCGTCGCGTCCCAGGTCTTTCAGTCAGTATAGCTCTTCCTCATTAGTAGGTACCCTCACTAGTCTAGGTAGAGTCAGGAGAGGTTCATGGAGTAGAGACGTAAGGGGAGAGCCAGGTCGTAACATCGTGCTCCCGTTGGGGAGTCACGGAGCACCGAGGTGCTTTTAATCCCTGTGTGTGCACAACAGGAACGAAGGGCTGAGACCCCCTTTCTCCTTCATGCCAGAGGCATGCCACAGCTGCTATCGGACCCGGTAAATGACCCGGCAAGATCTGTTGGTGCGCTTAATATAAGACCCATGCATGTGAGCATATCGTAACAGGTGCGTGGGCAAGTAATCTGAGCATAGCCAGGACGTAGTATGGCAGTACAAGGACTAAGCTACTAAGGCTATGGCTGTTTGTGTACCGTGTGTTAGCGGTGCACGTGACTATAATAGGTATCATGAGTGGTGGCACAGCTCCGCAAACGGCATTCTAGGCTTGGCTGCCATGGCGGCAGTGACTACCAATGGATACAAGCTAGGGCTTAATACAAGCTGTTCTAGCCCGCACTGGGGGGCGTCCACATCTTGTGGTTGATCATCAGGTCCCCGCCCCTCTGGACAGTACACCTTGGGCTTCTGGGGGTCCTGCTTGTGGCGGAGGTATTCCGGCCACAGGTCGCGTCGCTGCTGCATGCTGCTGCATGGGCCGGGCGGGGGTCAGGTCGTCGTCCAGCGTCGATGAGGTCGTGCAACCTCTGGCGACGAGATAGGAACCGCTGCTTGGGAAGGTGAGCAGGACTGGTGGGGGAGCCGCCTTGTCCCGTGAGTGGGGAAGGCGGTGCCACCCACGCAGTTCTACTGCGTTGTGTTTGTGATGCTAAAGAAAAATTACTCCAGTGGCCCAATGGGCCTGAGTTTTGTTCCACAAAGCCTGCATATGTTGCCCATATCTCGTGCAAGAAGCCAGATTTTTTTCATGAACCATTTGTGAAGAAGCACATAACTTGTGACCAGCTAGGGACAACAATTAATCGCGGTCATGGTCAGCAGACCCCCCTGTATTCAAACCAGTGTATCCCTCTTAAATTAGCATGTTGTAGGTCTGATCGAGTAGCTCAAAAAAAACTTTCATTTATGGGCTTTCGGGAAAGTATATACATGACCATGAAAAAAAAAATTCCTTAGGTGCTATACGCGTTCTAAAAAAAGCTTACAACGCGATATATATCGCGTTCTAATTAAAAAAACACGGGTTAATCCATCCATCAATTAATTAATTAATTAGACTCGTGCTCCCGTTGGGGAGTCACGGAGCATCAACCCCGATGTATGGATGGATGGGTGCAAACAGTCCTACCGGTCTAATTTACAACAGCTATTATCTACTACAACATCTATCTTACTAAATCTATCAACATCAACTCTACCCTAGGGGACCAAGCTGTCTGGCGTGCTTCCCGTATGTTTGCACACGCGGGCGCTTCCCCACTGCATGGGGGGCCGGGGCTCGTTGTCCTCTATGACCTGGGCCCACTTGGCCTTGTCCATTATCTTTTTCCAAATCACGGAGAGGCCTAGGCCCCCCATGTCCTCTAGTACTAGCTGTTCTTTGAAGGTGCGGGCCTTGCGGCGTCTAGCATCACGGGGCCCGGCCCACGTAAGGAGGTGCCGGCCAAGCCGCTGAGCTGGGCGCAGTTCCGCGGGGGGGCCACGTGAGGTGTCTACCTGGTACGTTGCTGCGTGCTAAACTTGTGCCCTACGCGAGCTGGCCGGGCGCCGCTGCTTAGTGGTGCTGGTGATATATGGCATGCCGAGGTACAGGTCCTCATTGCGGATGTGAGCAGCATATCCTACTCGGAAAATGGATCGCAGCATGTTGGTGACCGCGCCGTCCAGCTTTCGGGCCAGGTCGGCGGTGAGGGTCCACGTCTCGGCCCCATACGTAAGTTCTAACGAGGACCTTAGACAGGTCCTGTTTGTCGATTTTGCCCAGGGGCTTGCATGCACGCCACAGGGCTCGATATTGGCGTAAAGCGTGCCAGGCGAGGGAGATGCGGTGGTCGACATCAGCCTCGCAGCTGGGGAGGAGGCTGCCCAGCTAGCAGCTTGACACGGTCCCGAGACAGGACTCGAGAGCCGTCAAGGAGAAAGAGGTCGGGCGGTGGGTGAGTGAGCCCAATCGCCAGAGCAGTGTCTTCTTGCTGACCTCAAGCCCCATGCACTGCACGGGCCTCGATAGCCAGGCAGTCAAGCCACGTCTCAGTGCACGTGCCCAGTGTCCTCGAATTATAGAGGGTGGTGTCGTCTGCATAGATGATTTCCGCCAGCCGAATCTCCGTTTCCGCCCCGCCACATGTGCCAGAAACAGTTGTCAACCTGCACCCCTGGTTCCCTACCCACGATGCGGGCAAATCGCTTGCGCGCCTGAATCATTAATTACGTATTCGACCACAATAATGAACAGGTAGGGCGACAGCACACAACCCTGCCACACACCCTTCTGTAAAGGGCATGGTCAGCGTGGTCCCGTAGGAAGCGCGCACCGAAGTGGTGGACCCTTCATACAGGTTGCGGATGACAGCAAAGGGGGCGGGGGATCCGGAACATCTGGAGCGAGGATGTCCCATAGCGCAGGCCGAAAGACCAAATCGAAGGCTTTGATGAAGTCCACCAGCACAAGGTGCAGAGGGGACTCATCAGGCTGAAGGCGTTGCAGTTCTTCCACAAGGCGGCGAGTAGCGAAGAGCGCCTGTACTGTGTTGCGACCTGAACGGAAGCCGTGCTGAGTCTCACTGAGTTGACCGTCCAGGGCCGTGCGCAGGCGGTTTAGGATGAGCCGCATGAGATCGATCGAAGCTTGGGGGGGGCAAGTTTTGGATGCACACCCCTCCGTAGTTACCGGGGTTGGCTGGCGACCCCTTGTTCTTGAAATCCATCCATCCATCGGGGTTAATGCTCCGTGACTCCCCAACAGGAGCACGAGTCTAATTAATTAATTTATTGATTAATAGCTAGAGGACCACAGCCCCCCCCCAGTGGGGAAGCGCTCGCGTGTCCGTGCAAACGTGGGAAGCATGCTAGGCTTGAGACACCTAGGGTCTAGGGCACAATAGCTATCGAGTAGGATGGGTTTGTTACCTATAGATAGATTAGACCGGTAGGATTGCGTGTACCCATCAATCCACTCATCGGTGTTAATGCTCAGTGACTCCCCAGCAGGAGTATACGAGTTTAATTAATTAATTAATCATGCCCCAACCATACAATAAGATTGTCCCTGGAGGCTCACACGCCAGCCCCCGAGCGGCCTGTGGGCAAGCCCCCTCCCCCCAAGCGGAAGGGGCGTTTTCCTGAGTAGTGTAGTTAGGGTTTTCTAGACTACTAGACTAGATTAGCTTAGAGTTAGCTTAGTTAGATTACACGGCTTCGCCCACCTCCACCCCTCCGGCCAGCAAGGAATATGTGCATGCTACATGATCTCCCAACGGAGTCATGTTATAATTTGATTTTTTAAATTTTAATTATAACCGATCGCCATGCGTCCAGGCATAACTAGTTGTCTCTCTTCATATAAAGCGTCTTTCCTCTCAGACAACTACTACAGGAGGGGGGACATCCAGCCAAAACAGCACACTCCGTCGTGTGTCCGGCGCGGCACCTCCGGACGTGGAGCTAGCACCCAAAACGGGGAAAAATGTGTCCGGCGGCAGAATTTTTTTGGCGACGGAGTTTACTGCTGTCAACATTTTTAGGGCGGCGCGAAGGAAAATTTTCAGGAGCTAACTCCTCCCGCCGGTCTAGCTGGCCGGCGCCTGGTTTTAGGGGAATTAAAGGAGTGCGCTCTGGTGATCCCGCTAGCTCGGTCCGGCGTTCAAATGATTTTAAGTGCAGGAGTCCATTTTGCATTTTGGCCCTGCTGTACTTACAACTTACGCTGAGAACTTACCAATTAATTTATTAATGAGTAACATAACTCCGTTGGGAGTATATGTAGCACATATCCCGGAGAAGAGGCATATGGCTTACATTCTGGGCTACTTCCTGCAAGAGTGGAGTGTAAGCAGCACTTGCTCTAGGTGCGCCAGGGCACCTGCACCCCCATGATCTATCAAGCTATGCCCAGCTAAGGGGGATCCTGTCATGGGGGGAAAGATCATCATGGCTATATACAAGAGCTAGGGCAAATTGATGGCTTCTCAACAGAGAGCGTCTCTCTGCATAGGCATTGCATGACTAAATTCTTAATGCAACATCCATGGGAGGTCCCATTATAGGCATGGCCTCACTGGCGGCTAAATGTTGAAGGCATCATCCATGGGTTGGATTGGTCTTATCGTAGTATACGAGCCACGAGCCACGAGCAAACATGGCTGACGGCAGAGCTCAGAACTTTTGCGTCTGAGCCCCAAAATCAGTCAGGCTACTTGCATCAGATGCGTCTTTTCAAGACGCATCTGCTAGTATAATCGGTTACGGCTGTAACGCAGTATTTTGAAAATGCCACCAAAACGCAGCCTTGACAAGCAAATTCAGCTGCATGTCGTCGGCATTCCCGTCGCCAGCAGCACGTGCGACATCAACTCCTGCATGCAGACGCCAACCTTTTCGCGCTGATCAAAGCTCTCCCCCCCGGTCTGCCTCCCTCAACGCAATGCTCTACACCAAATTCGTCGCCCATTCCCAAGAAAACCCGAACTTCCCATACCTACCAAATGGGATGTCCGCCGCTTCGGCGCCGGCCAGCGGGATTTTTGCATCTTGGAAATCTTTACGCTCACGAAGGAACAATGTGACGATGTTATCAAGTTCCTGGCCCGCCACATGACGAACTTTTCCTGCCTACCCCAGTGCATGGCGACAAGGTCACCAAGCCCGCCTGGGAATGGCTGCTTCAAGAACCGGAGGCGTACTTGAAGGCAGTCATCATGTGCAGCTACCTGCGCTGCGACGCCCAGCACATCACCCAGATTGGCTACTGTACGCTGGCCTCAGGAGCCTCCTGCATGAGCGCAGACGGGCAGCCACAGCAGCTGCAGCATCCCCGCAGAGCAGCACCTCCCCCAGCACGGACTCCATCCTCGAGCTGCAGTGGCGGAGCAGCTGGCGCCGATGGCTGAGCAGCTCGCCGCCCTGAACGCGCCTGACGGCCCACTCAACACTCTCTCGGCCAAGGTCAACAACATTGAAGCCAGAGTCGCACTTAAGCTCCAGCCTCAGTTTACTGCTACGCAAGAGCACATTGCCACCAAAGTTTCCGAGGCCACAGCCACTGTGACCACCCGCCTTAACCAGGTGGAAGGCCGAGTCGGCCAAGGCACCGTGAAACTTGAGGCAGTTGCTACCATGCAAGGTAGACGCCCTGGCCACGCAGGTCCCCGAGATCGCCGAGCGAACGGCCACCATCGCCGCCCAACCTGCTGGTAGGGCTAGCGATGACCCCTCGACTCGCGCCTCAGTCCTGGGCGGACCTATAGCTGCTCAAGAGCCAGGCATCCTCTACCACGACCGCCATCACCACCAAGCTCCAGGAGCTGGAAGACACGCGCCGCGAGGCCACTGACCGCGACCGTCGCCGCTGCCGGGTCATCCTCAGGCGCTTCGACATGCCGCCGGAGGAGACCCCAGACTCTCTTCTCGACGAGCTGAAGAAACAGCTCTTGGCGTGCATGCAGCTGCCAGGTGCGGCACTGCAGGGCGCCTACCGCCTGCCCCATCCACGGGCCAAGGCTGGGCCCCCTCCAGTGGTCCTCACCTTCAGCGACATCACAGCCCGAGTTCGGTTCCTCTCTCGCCGCAAGAAGCTGCAGTGGACACCTCCTGGTCGCTTGACGACGACCTGACGCCAGCCCAGCAGCAGCAACGCCGCGATCAGTGGCCCGACTACATCCGCCACAAGACCAACCCCGAGAAGCCCCAAGTGTACTGGCGGGGCGGGGACCTCTATGTCAACAAGAAACTGTGGAAGCCCCCCCGGGCTTCCCCGGGATAGAGCACTCCAGCAGTTGTCTAGATGGGGGCAATCGATGATGGGATAGCTTAGTAGGCATTACAGCACTTGAAACGATATTATTAGCGCACAGCGTTATAGTACCTTCAATTAGCTCTGGCACCTTGTGGCCATCAGCTTGCGCCTTACTTAGCCGACGTCTTGAGCCCACCTCACATTTGTAGCATAAGCTATGCGTCAGCCTACCTATGGTACTGCACTGCATGGTTGTATTGCACCCACAGTGTTGCGCCCCGGCATGATGCACCATGCCGTGGAGAGAGCGCTCTGTGGCCTGCCCACCTGCGGCAGTGAGAGAAGCTAGGGCGCCCTCGATCCCTCCTTCTCGCTGTGTATATAATAGGGTTGAAGGTTCCTTTACTCTGTATTGGCACCCACGTGACGCAGTCACGTGCTTATTAATTAATTAATCATCCATGGGGGCCATTATATGGGCGCTCATGCGTGTGGGCCACATGCTAGGCTAAGCCTGACTAATCTACACTACTGCCAGGTATATATTCCCTAGTCTGAGGTGGTAGGAGGGGCCCGCCATGGCTTGTGGTCAACGTGGATGACCGCCCCCCTCCAGTATACCGGCTTCCCCCCTGCGCTCTGCCGGAGCTGAAGGTAGGTAGGCCATAGTAGCTCGCGTCGCCGTTGTTGCTGGGCCAGGGTCAAGTCGTGGTCCAGGGTGAAGCGAGACCCCGAGAGCTTCTTGCGGCACTTAAGGAACGACAGCTTGTCCGCCACATGTGTACTTAAAGGTGAGGAGCACAGGTGCCGGGCCAGCCTTACCCCGTGCGCGGGGGAGGCGGACAGCCGACATCCGCAGCTCACCAGTGAGTAGCATGGGGGCAAAAATGTCGCGCCTCGCTGAGAAGGCTCGTGGAGGTCTCACCTGCCGGCTGGTCGAAGTGCTTGACCATGACATTGTGGCTGCGCCTGGCGATGTCGGCTTCCTCGCGAAGGTCGAGTGCTTGTTGCTTGAGCTGTGCCGCGATGGTGGAGGTGGTGGAGGTGGTGTGATGCTTAAGCAAGTCCGCCCAGGTGGAGGGAGCATCACTGGCCGGGCCAGCAGGTGCCGGCTGGGCGCAGCGATTTCCTTCACCGCCTGGGCGGTGAGGCCTGCATGCGGTGTCATGCAAGCGCTCAAGGGCGGTCGCGGTGGCTTGGAGGCACTGGTCAAGGTCGAGGAGCTGGGCCGTGATGTCGGCAGTGGAGGCGGAAATGGTGGTGGAGGCGGAGGCGACGGTGGTGGAAAGGTGAGGAAGCTCAGCATGGCCAGCAGCCGGTGCCGCCCAGTGCTGCCACATCGGTAGCAAGGGGGGTCACGTGCTGCTAGAAGGCTTCCGTAAGGATGGAACGGAGTGTGGGGGCGGAGATGCATGGATGGAGCCCAGATCTCGCCATCAGAGCGCATGAGAAGGGAGTTGAGAATGGTGTGCTGGAGTCTGGGGCGGGCGCACCCGAGCAGAGTGTCGGTGTTAAACCAAAATTTGCCGTCCGGGAGGAGGAGGCGATTGATGTCGTGGAGATGGAGGCCGGCACAGGTCGTAAAGCGAGGCGAAGTCCCCCCAGAATTAATTAATTAATTAATTAAACTCGTGCTCCCGTAATTGGGGAGTCACGGAGCACCGAAGTGCTTTTAATCCCTGTGTGTGCACTACAGGAGAAATGGCAGAGACCCCCAGTCTCCTTCATGCCAAAGGCATGCCACAGCTGCAATCGGGCGCGGCTAGCTAAAAGGACAGGCTATAATAACGATCCGGCAAACTGTGGGTGCAATAAGACCCATGTGAGCATATCATAGCAAGGAGCGTGGGCAAGTAATCTGAACATAGCCAGGGCGTAGCATGGCTGTACTAGGACTAGGCTAAGGCTATGGCTGGTTGTGTACCGTGCGTTGGCGGCACGTGACTAGGTGTGTTGGCACAGCTAGGCGACATCTAGGCATGGCTGCCTTAGCGGCAGTGACGCCAATGGTTACAAGCTAGGGCTATTGCTATTCTAGCCCGCTGGGGGCGTCCACATCTTGTGGTTGATCATCAGGTCCCCGCCCCTCCAGTACACCTTGGGCTTCTGGGGGTCCTGCTTATGGCGGAGGTATTCCGGCCACAGGTCGCGTCGCTGCTGTTGCTGAGCGGCAGAGTTCAATTATACGCAATACGCTGTTATACGCGCGGGCTCCGTATAATGGATAATACGGTATAATACGGTATTATCCGGAAATTATACGTGAATACTGGATTTAATCGTTTTTTGGGTTGTTTCATGCATTTTGACATCATTTCAAGCAGTCCACATGTTTCTGACACTAAATTACACATGATACATGGGTTGCCACTGCTCAGCAGTGCATGGGAACACTGTAAATGTTTATATGGCCCCAATAACAGTGGCAGGGAGTACCTGCCACTGTTCTTGGGGTGATATAAACACTTATCTACAATGGCACTATGAAACAGACATGTTGTCCATTGTTGACAACTGGTTATTAAACCTCATAAGCATAGGTTACATCAAAAGACCAAGCAGCATGCATGCAATTTTTTAACACAACAATTTATTAGAATGATGCATGCCAGTTCACAATGCAGATTGAGACATCAGTCATGCTATATGCAAACTGCACTGCACATAACACATATGCTACCGTCATCAGTGCATGTCAAAATAGTGGCAAAAAATGACCATGAATATAGCTGGCCCTGAGCATTCATAAAGCCACACACCCTACAGTGCACACTAGTGCACATGCATTGCACAATCCCATTGCACGCCATGGCACACCAAGCATGCCATCATCACATGATGCGCGGCGTACAACCCAAGCAATGCATGGCCAGTTGGCCATTGGCCATGCAGAAGACCAAGAACCAAGGGCTGGCCAGCGAGGCCAAGAGCCCAGCCTCCAAGAGCCTTGAGCTGTCAGCACTGGCTTTAGTCCCACACAATTATAGGGGCATCCTCGGGCTCAAACTCCTTGATTGCATCAATGGCCCGCAGGTTGTGGTGGACGTAGATGAGGCGCTGGTGGTTCTCGTGCGTCAGCCGGTTGCGCTTGAGGTTCTTGATCCAGCCAGCCTGGGAGTTGACGCGCTCCACCGCACCCGATGATGTTGGCTGGGCAAGAATTCGGACCGCCACACGTTGCAGCTCGAGGGCACTGAGGCGCCCCAGGTGCGCCACCACTGGTATGGCACGAGGTCCTTTGCCCGCGCTTGCCGCTGGGGGGCCTCCATGGCGATCTCGCCCAGCTTGTCGCGATACTGCTGCCACTGCTTCTGGGCCAGGTCGCAGGCCTGCTCGTCACCGAGGTGGACCCTCTCGATGACCTCGCGCAGGCCTGTCATGACCTGCACATGGCGAATTGTGGGCATAGTTGTGGGGATGTTCAGTGCATGGGTGGGCGAAAGGGATACGCATTGATTTAGCCAAGAACTAAGGGCATTACATGTCAAAGAAACCATACAATCATCGAAATCTAACGTAGAGACACAGGTGGTGTCATGGACATGGGAAGGAAGCTGAAAGCAATTCATAAGGCATTACTAACCTCGGCATTGGTCTCCTGGGCATGCTCAGCCCCCCAGTAGCGCGGGTTAAGCGCATAGCCTGCCGCGTGGAGGTCGGAATGCATGTAGTCCCACCGCTCGCGCACGAGCGTCTGCAGGCGCCTGGAGAGGGCGGGGGGCAGGCCAGCGACATCGGCCACCTCGGCGTGCAGCTGAAACATGGCGTAGTACACCTCCCCTGCCGCTGGGACGTCGGAATCGAAGAGCTTGAGCACCCGGTTCATCGGGCGGAAGACCTCCACCAGCATCTTGACATTGGCCCAGAAGCGCGGGTCGCCCACAATGTCGCGGACGTTCTCGAAAGCCCCGGCCCAGCGCTGCCGGAGCGCGTACTCCACCACCTCGCCTGCCTCGAACGTGAGCATCAGCCTGGCCTTGCCCTCGAGCACGCTCTCGGCAGAAAGGAACCTGGGACAGCAAGGCCATGCACATAAGGGAACACAAAGCATCACGTTAGGCAAATCAACAACACTTGCGCTATATACATGCATGTGGTATAAGAAGCACAACTTGGTCCAGCGTGGAACTGAAATAGCCCGCGTACCGTGTCCCGAACCGGGTGTCGCCGTGCTTCTTCAGCGTCTTCCCCTTCCTGTCGATGGACTTGAAAAAGTGGTTGACCTTCTCGTGCGCATTGACGAACACCACAACTGTGTTGACCTTGTCCAGCGTCTCGGCCACCACTCGCTCACGCCCGATGTCCTCCAAGCAGAGGTCCATGGAGTGGGCAGTGCAGCGGCTCACGATGATGTGGGGGTGATTCTCTTGGAGAATTTGCTTCATCCGCTCCATGGCATAAGCGGTGTCCGTGACAATCTGCACGATGTTGCCAGCACCAATCTTGTTGATGTGCTCCTCAAGCGTGCCTGCCATGAATTCAGCTGACTTGGTCTGGCCAGTCACCAGATCAGATGCGACAAAGTATGTGAAATTTGGAAGCTGGAAAACATTCATGATGTGCTGTTCTCCCGTGATGTCCTTCCAGCCATCGGAGATGATGGTGCCGCCGGTGGAGAACGCCAGCTGGGTCCGCGAAACAACCTCGCGCTCCACGTCCATCCCGACAGCGGCAGCATGCACGGTGCGCATCATCTGGCCGCTGGGAGGTTCGTACGTGAGGCCTGAGCGGCTGATGGCAACGATGGCCTGGCGGAAGTGGGGATTGTTGACTGCGTTGAAAGGAATGCCTGCCGACATGAATCCCTTGGCCAGCTTCTTGTGCAGGTCCCCCTTGCCCAGACCGACTGCTGCAGGCATGGACCGCTGGCCGCCAGCAAGAAGCAGCGAGCCACCCGAGCCTCCAGCCCTTGCCGAACCGCCATTGCTGGGCCTCGAGCCTCCAGAGCCTCCAGAGCCTCCAGAGCCTCCAGAGCCGCCAGAGACGCCTGTGGACCCGGCATGGGTGCTGGGCCCATCGTCGCCATCCTCCTCCTCCTCGTCAGCAGACTCAGGGAGGTCGCCATCGTCGGCGAGTGCCTGCTTTGACCTGCGCCGCAGCTCCGCCTTGCGCTTGTCACCGGCCACCCGGGCGTGAAGCAAACGACGACGCAGATCCCGAGGCGGCCTACTGCACTCGCCAACACCAGCATCCCTTGCATAGGATGCACCAAGAATGTGGGCAGTTGCCCGGCTGGTGCTGCCACTGAAAGTCTTCTTGCACAGCCTGCAAGCAAACGCGTAGTTGCAAGTCTGGACACCTTGAGCGTTGAGCTTGCGCTTCTTGTCGATGAACGTCCACACCGTGTAAGACTCGTTGCCGTCGTCCTCGTCAGCGTCAATACGCTCTTGTTCAATCAATGCCAAGTCGTCATCGTCATGTTGGTCCCCCATCGCACGTGAGAGGCGAGGTGGTGGCTGCCCTAAGGCAAGGGCACAGAGCAGTGGTGCGTGGAGGGTTGCCAACTATCCATGCTAGCTTGCTTATGAAGATCTTGAGTCTCACGGTTGCCAAATGTGAACCAGTGGATGGATTCCGTAGTGAGATCGATGGTTCCTGAGTTCCCTTGCTTTCCCGCCTTAGTTCCCGCCCGAAAAATTTGGCTGCCGGACCTCGGATGAGCGCGAAAACCCCATAATACGCGCGCTTATACGAATTATTCGCCGTATCATACGTAAAAATACGCAAATCGTATAAAACGCATAAAAATTGTACGCTCGACCTTGTATAACGCGTATTATACCGTATTATACCGTATAATACGCCGTATAATTGAACACTGCTGAGCGGGGGTGAGGTCGTCATCCAGCGTCCAGGTGAGGTCGTGCAACCGCTTGCGACGAGAGAGGAACCGCTGCTTATCCTCAGGGGAGGGGAAGGTGAGTATAGGACTGGTGGGGGAGCCGCCTTGTCCCGTGAGTGGGGAAGGCGGTGGCACCCACGCAGTTCTACCTCACCTACCAGGCCCATGAGGGTAAGAAGCTGGTTCTTGAGCTCGTCAGCAAGAGAGGTTGACGTCTCACCTGGCTTCTGGGGGAAGCGACGTAGCACCACTCGGCACTCGCGGCGAGCGCGGTCGGTGACCTCTCGTTGCTGGGCCTGGCGGTGGTCCTCCAGCTCCTGGAGCTTTGTGGCGATGGCGTCGGTGGTGGAGGCGGTCGCTGACCGCAGCAGGTCCGCGTAGTCCTGAGAGCGGCGGGAGGTCGCCAGCATCCTGCCGGGGTGGCTGGGATGCAATGGTGGCCGTCTGCTCCGCTATCTTGGGGACCTGTGTGGCCAGGGCCTCGGTGTGGGCGGTGATGGCCTCAAGCTTCTTCAGGAGCACGCCACACTTGCCCTCCACCTGGTTAAGGCGAGAGACAAGTGCAGCATGGTTTTCCGAAGCCTGCGCCGCGGTGTGTAGCGCCGTGAACTGGGGTTGTAGCTTGTGGACGACCTTGGTTTCCACGTTGGAGACCCGGGCTTCCACCGTGTTGAGCGTGGTGTTCAGCGATGTCAGCTTCTCGGCCAGCGGCCAGGTCACGTGCTCCTCCAGCACTGCGCGGATGTCATCCTTGCAGAGGGAGGGAGCCGATGGGGCAGCCGGCTGTGCGAGGCTGGCGTTGATCGCTCTGGTGATGTCGCCGACGCAGCGCTGGTAGTGGCTGGTCAAGATAAACAGGCGTTGGCTTGGTTCGTCAAAGGTGTAGAGCCAGGACGTGTCGCGGTAGTCGATAGCCGCCCCCCCCTTCAGGATCACGAAGAGCTTTGTCACGTCCGTGATCATTTACGTCCGTGCACTCAAGAAGTTACGCGGTTGCCGTAATCGGAATCGTTACCAACGTTTGGTTGGTCCTGATTCAGTAGGCCGCAGGCTTTGTTCCTTGGGCCGGTGTGGAGCGCCGCGCCGGAAAGGCCTGAATTTCTAGAGTGACAGTCTTAGGTGACCTGACTTAGGTTTAGGCGCAAGACTTTGGGGCGCAAAGCCTTGGTGGCTTGCGCAATATTCCGGTGCGTGACATTTGGCAGTTACGAATCTTTTGTATTGTCCAGACGGAATGATGTTCAGTCCATCGGACAAAGCTAGATACGCAGATCGTAGTGTGCGGTGTGCTGGCTCGCACGTGGCTGTCGAACAGACTTGCTATGCATTTTGCTGGCAGTCTAACTGCACGTCAGGCGGCTTGCTGGCAAATGCGACAGCGCATGGATGCCGGGATTTTTGGAGGTATTTAGGAGCACAGCAGCGGCCATGGTGGTCGTTGTTCGCTCGTTACTCTCCCTCACAACTTGGTGTTGTCGTCAAGGGGTTTAATAGTGGAACAATCCGGAGCAGCCCCCGAGAGTGGTTGCAATGAGTAATTGTCATGAGATTGGTTGACGGAAGTGATAACTGTTTGGTTTCGTCAAGATGATGTGTGTATTGTGGGCGAGACTCGGGAAGGAACCCGGTCGTCGTTGGCCAGTGAGCCATAGCTGGGGTAAGCGGGATAGGTAGACAGGATAGGGGGCGCTAAAGGACACTGCCAGCCGTAAGCCAAGCGGAGCAGTGTGGCGTCACCCGAGGCCTGCTAGGTTATCAAGAACCGCTTAGCCTTATTTGGACAGTGACGCACAAGTACGACATTATACGACTAGACAACACTTGTATTCTTGTCGATGTCTTTTGAAATTAAATGTGAATGGTTTGGTTGCTTTCCAAGTATATAAAGCATCATGGTTTTATTCTACACCTGGCTGGCTACGGAATTGCCTCTCATGAGGTCGGCGGCCAAGTATGTCCGTGACCTGCATCTCACAGGATTTTAACGAGCGAACAACCCTTGGCGGGTTCAGTTCGGACAGCCTGAGCCGGAGATATACCCAAGCTGCTTGCAGAATCAAGCACTTGGAAGAGGATTAAGCTTATCCTTTAAAAAGCTATGAAGAGGATTAGGCTTATCCTTGAAAAAGCCATGAAGAGGATTATGCTTATCCTTGAAAAAGCACTGAAGAGGTTATTGCTTAGCCTATTTGAAAAGCATGTGTGGTCCTGTCGTGGGAATTTTTTTTCCCTATGTGATCCTCTTTTTGACTTTTTGGCTCTTCATTTTTTCGAGCTAAAAAGTGGGGGGGAATATAGTGGATCACACACAAGAGTACTCTATTGCTATGGATATGCCTTCCAAGTGATAGGCTAGGATATAATGGCACGCAAACGCGACAGCTGTCACGTCCGTGATCATTTACGTCCGTGCACTCAAGAAGTTACGCGGTTGCCGTAATCGGAATCGTTACCACGTTTGGTTGGTTCCGATTCAGTAGGCCGCAGGCTTTGTTCCTTGGGCCGGTGTGGAGCGCCGCGCCGGAAAGGCCTGAATTTCTAGAGTGACAGTCTTAGGTGACCTGACTTAGGTTTAGGCGCAAGACTTTGGGGCGCAAAGCCTTGGTGGCTTGCGCAATATTCCGGTGCGTGACATTTGGCAGTTACGAATCTTTGTATTGTCCAGACGGAATGATGTTCAGTCCATCGGACAAAGCTAGATACGCAGATCGTAGTGTGCGGTGTGCTGGCTCGCACGTGGCTGTCGAACAGACTTGCTATGCATTTTGCTGGCAGTCTAACTGCACGTCAGGCGGCTTGCTGGCAAATGCGACAGCGCATGGATGCCGGGATTTTTGGAGGTATTTAGGAGCACAGCAGCGGCCATGGTGGTCGTTGTTCGCTCGTTACTCTCCCTCACAACTTGGTGTTGTCGTCAAGGGGTTTAATAGTGGAACAATCCGGAGCAGCCCCCGAGAGTGGTTGCAATGAGTAATTGTCATGAGATTGGTTGACGGAAGTGATAACTGTTTGGTTTCGTCAAGATGATGTGTGTATTGTGGGCGAGACTCGGGAAGGAACCCGGTCGTCGTTGGCCAGTGAGCCATAGCTGGGGTAAGCGGGATAGGTAGACAGGATAGGGGGCGCTAAAGGACACTGCCAGCCGTAAGCCAAGCGGAGCAGTGTGGCGTCACCCGAGGCCTGCTAGGTTATCAAGAACCGCTTAGCCTTATTTGTACAGTGACGCACAAGTACGACATTATACGACTAGACAACACTTGTATTCTTGTCGATGTCTTTTGAAATTAAATGTGAATGGTTTGGTTGCTTTCCAAGTATATAAAGCATCATGGTTTTATTCTACACCTGGCTGGCTACGGAATTGCCTGTCATGAGGTCGGCGGCCAAGTATGTCCGTGACCTGCATCTCACAGGATTTTATATAGTGGATCACACACAAGAGTACTCTATTGCTATGGATATGCCTTCCAAGTGATAGGCTAGGATATAATGGCACGCAAACGCGACAGCTTCCGTTCCTGTACGAGGAACTCGAGAACCTCGACGCATTCCTGCGGCGACAGTCTCTGCCACTCGACGAGGGAGAACATTCCGTCGCCGGGCAAGTATTGGCTCCATTTGTGGCGATCGTGGCATGGTTTCTTGGGTTCAGGCGAGGCGCTTGGCGAGGGTTTGGCGGGTAAGCCTGTCGGCTGAACAATGGCGAGGGCGAGAGGGTTGGGCTGGGCGCTGGGAAGCTGTGCCAGCTCCTTTTCCAGCCCTCGTTTTGCTTTGGTAGTCGTCATAGCTGGTCACGTGCGTGACTTTGTCTATACTGCGTGGCAGCCGTAACCGTTTATACTGGCAAACTTGTGCGTCTTAGAAAGGCGCATCGAATGCAAGTGGTCTGACCGAATTTGGGGCTCAGACGCAAAAGATCTGAGCTCCGCCGTCAGCCATACCGCCGTCAGCCATTTTCGTCGCTTTTAGCCCCCCAGAAGATGCAATGCAGAGCAGTTGCCGGCCCGGGCATGTTGGTCCAGTCGTGATCGTCGACCTTGAAAGGTTGGGGCCGAAAGCGCGGTTCTGAGGGGCGTGAAAATTCTCCTGTTTTGTCGCCTGGGCGGCTGCGTTTAGGCCGGATCAGGCGATGCAGATGGCGAGGCGGCCCGGGAGGTGGCCCGGCCGGGAGGCGGCCCGGGAGGGTTCGGGGCGACCACCAGTGCGCGACTAGTGTCGATCACCGCTGCCTGCCGGACCTGAGGGCGAAGCGGCAGCCTGCGCTGCAGACGTATTTTCATGGCCGAGCGCAGCCGCCAGGCTGCGTTGCGTCGAGGAGCGTTTGCTCGTCATTTATTGCGTATTAGCTTCGGGAAATTATATCAGCATGTGCGTCTGAGAAAGACGAAGCAATAGTGACGGATGTTCACAACCGAATTCGGTGCTCAAACGTGAAAGTTATGAGCTCCGCTGTCAGCCATGGCTACCTCGTGGCCGGGTTGCATGGCAAATACGGGTACGGGGTATAATACGCGGACCTAAAATACGCGTATTATACGTGGGGGGTGTAAAATACGCGGCGGTAAAATACGCGACAGTTTTTGTGGTCCAATTGTCAGTCAGCCAATTAGCACGCTCCTTGATGATGGTCATGCAGTTATTGCAACTGAAATTTGGTGTATGTGCTTATTTATTAACATCTTCCATTAATTTATGCCCTGCAATCCTATCTGATTATGATTTGTTAAATGCTGGGGGGAGCAGACTGCAACGGGAACTGTAAGGAATCAATTAATTAGTTAATTGTAAGGAAAGCCATCCACTATATAATGCATGAGAGGACATAAGACACAACTTCCGAGAAGCAGGGGTGACGTGCCCTCCTTTGTACTGGATCATGCCGGCCACCATCTGCTTGAAATTAAGAGGCGCTCTCAGCCGCATTGAAGGCAATGCCATTCTCGATAAAAAATTCGGCAGCCAGCAGCTGGACACCTTGTTCGTCGACGGGAACCAGCCATTTGGTGATGCTCAGCTGGCCTTTGCTGGGAACCGACGACAAGTCAGCCGGCGCAGCCCCTCCCATCTCCGCCAATGATTGCCCTGTTCAAATTGTGATGCTTCTTGGCGTCTGACTTCTGCAACTTGTTGTTAGCAATCCTGAGAAACCTGCTCCGGATATTCGGTGGAATTTTGTCGCAGGGTAACATCCCTTCCCCTGCGATTCCGGCAAAGTTTGCACGGACTCGGAATACGCTGATTGGCCCCGCCTTCTAGGAGAAGTTCTTGTTGCAAAATGAGCAGAACATCCTCGACACATACTGCGTTGTGTTACTAACAGCATCTGTGACTGCTTCTTTCTTCTCGACAACGAAATCCTATTCAGGCCCTTTCTTCGGCATGGCTGCAAATCGAAAATGGCTGCACACTAGATCGCACAGTCGCACTGGCCTCGTCGTCGCTATATTGCATTACACCGTCAGTAGCACAGCTGGCATTTGCTGGCATTATGCGTTATGTACCTAGTCCTAGCTGTCTCCTACCGGCCAAAGATTTTGCAAGGCTTGCGCTTTATGGAAAGAACTGTACGCATCTACTTCTAGTAGTAAAAATCTCAAATGTGCAGTGAACGCGCCGCGCTCAGAACCTGGGCACCGCGCCAGTGCCCGCTGCCCGCTGGTACCCCCGAAAAATTCTAAGTCCAAACCGCGTATTCTGAAGTAAAGTACGCGTATATACGGCGGAGGCCTTCAGTGTACGTTTTCCCGTATTTTTGCGGCTCCGTACGGCGTACTGACCAACCCGAGGCTCGTGGCTTGTGGTTAGAACTTACCAAGTATTGTTTGATTCTAGGAAGACGTATCAACTTTCAGGCAGGCGTCAGGTTGTTGTTGTTGATTCTGACGCCGGACCTAAAGTCAGGCAATAGGCATCTAATTTGATCCGCCCGCTTGACGTCATTCTTGCAAGTTTCCGCCATTGCACCAACGACCAGCCTGAAGCCGGAGCACTGCAGTACAAAATGTTTAACCCGTGTTTTTTTAATTAGAACGCGATATATCGCGTTGTAAGCTTTTTTTAGAACGCGTATAGCACCTTTAGAAGGATTTTTTTTTTCATGGTCATGTATATACTTTCCTGAAAGCCCATAAATCAAAGGATTGTTTTAGCTACTCAGACCTACAAAATGCTAATTCATTAGAGAGATACACTGGTTTGAATACAGGGGGGTCTGACCATGACCGCGATTTCTTGACCCTAGGTCACAAGTCGGTCATGTGCTTATTCACAAATGGTTCATGAAAAAAATCTGGCTTCTTGCACGAGCTATGGGCAACATATGCAGGCTCTGTGAAACAAAACTCAGGCCCATTGGGCCACTGGAGCTGTTTTTCATTAGCATCACATGTGCACAATTACAACGCAGTACAACGCAGTGGGAAAAATGAGAGCCCTTCACAACATGATGCAACGACACGAGCCCCATGCATAAACGGGGCCATAGTGAGCTTGGAGGGGACCTCAAAACGTTGAAAATAGGTGTTGTATAAGTTATACAGCATCAAACATGCATCAAACATCATGACTGGATGACCTAATATGACTGAATCAGGCAGCCATAGCCAAAGCATCATCCACTCTCATGTGCAACGTGTTGAGCACATGCCTCGTGGGAACGGAGGTGCTGGGTTTTCATTCCATAACGCGTGCAATACTGAAAGAAAGAGGCACGTGTAACGCAAGGCTTGGATAGGTTCAGTGATCCATGAGCTTACATGCAGGCAAACATGACGCTGGAATGCATGCTAGCAAATGGTGGCAAGATGCTAACAACACATGATTATACACCGTGATTATGGGCACCTAGCTAATCTTCTTGCACAATCAACGCAGTATAAACCATCAACATCCAATCCTCACGATATATGCACGGCTTGACGACGTATACAGCACCTACACTGTAAATACTGCACAACTGCAACCTGCTATGCCTGACATGCAAGCAACGTCGAGTAGGATGGCGGTCTTAGAGAGGCTGGGCAGGGGCAGAGGTCGCTAGAAATAAGTGGAAAACTGGCAGAAACTAGGTAGAAACACGATATACTTATGCCTGCAAGCACTATTGAGCCGGTGGCAGAGGCCATTTCCAGGAAAATACAGCATACCGTAGCAATAGCCACGGTCACGCCAAGTAGACTATTTGCAGGCACCATAATTAATTAATTAATTAATTATCAACATCACTCCGTTGGGAGTAGATGTAGCACATAGCCCTGAGAAGGGGCATATGGCTTTTAATACATTCTATAGGCTACTTCATGCAAGGGTGGGAATGTAAGCTACCCCTGCTCTAGGTGCACCAAGGCACCTGCACCCTCATGGTCTATCACGCTATGCCCGGGTAAGGGGGGAGCATGCCTGTGAGGGAGGAAGATCATCATGGCTATACAAGAGCTAGGACATGGCTTCTCGACAGAGAGCATCTCTCTGCATGGCATAGCATGGCTAAATTCTTAATGCAACATCCATGGGGGTCCCATTATAGACAAAGCATGGCTAAATGTTGAAGGCATCATCCATGGGGGCCATTATGGGCGCACATGCGCGTGGGCCACATGCTAGGCTAAGCCTTACTAATCTACACTACTGGTATATATATTCCTAGTCTGAGGTGGCAGGAGGGGGCTGCCAGGGCTTGTGGTCAACGTGGATGACCGCCCCCCTCCAGTATACCGGCTTCCCCCTTGCGCTCTGCCGGAGCTGAAGGTAGGTCGGCCATAGCTCGCGTCGCCGTTGTTGCTGGGCCAGGGTCAAGTCGTCGTCCAGCGTGAAGCGAGTCTCCGAGAGCTTCTTGCGGCATTTAAGGAACGCCAGCTTGTCCGCCATGTACTTAAAGGTGAGGAGCACGGGTGCCGGGCCAGCCTTCCCCCGCGCGCGGGGGAGGCGGACAGCCGACATGTCCAGCTCACCAGTGAGTAACATGGGGGCAAGAATGGCGCGCTTAAATGCCTCAAGAAGGCTCGTGGAGGTCTCACCTGCCTGCTGGTCGAAGTGCTTGACGATGACATTGTGGCTGCGCCGCGCGATGTCGGCTTCCTCGCGAAGGTCGAGGGCTTGTTGCTTGAGTTGTGCCGAGATGGTGGAGGTGGTGGAGGTGGTGTGCTGCTTAAGCAAGTCCGCCCAGGTGGAGGGAGCATCGCCGGCCGGGCCAGCAGGCGCCGGCTGGGCGGCGATGTCCTTCACCGCCTGGGCGGTGAGGCCGGCGGTGTCATGCAAGCTCTCAAGGGCGTTGGCGGTGGCTTGAAGGCGGTGGTCGATGTCGAGGAGCTGGGCTTTGATGTCGGCAGTGGAGGCGGAAATGGCAGTGGAGGTGGAGGCGGCGGCGGTGGAAATGTGAGGAAGTTCAGCAGTCAGCGTGCCACCCATTGCTGCGACGTCGGCAGCAAGGGGGGTCACGTGCTGCTGAAAGGCTTCCATGAGGATGGAACGGAGGGTGGGGGCGGAGATGGATGGAGCCCAGATCTCGCCGTCAGAGCGCTGGAGAAGGGAGTTGAGGATGGCGTGCTGGAGAACGGGGCGGGGGGAGCCGAAAACCATGCTGACGTTGTGCCAGCGACGGCCGTCGGTGACGAGGAGGCGTCCGGTGGCGTGGAGATGGATGCACAGGTCGACGGGCCGGGCCCACTTCAAATGTTCCGAAAAGTGTGACACTTTTTGTCGTTTTTTTGACTTTTTCGACGATCGTCACTCTGCAGAGTGATTCGTCGTGCGAAATCGTGCGAAATTGTGCGAAATTTGCTGAAATCGTGTGAAATTTGCTGAAATTGTGCGAAATTGTGCGAAATTTGCTGAAATCGTGCGAAATTTCATGTGAAAAATGTCGACGGTAAAAATTTTTGATGTGCACAACGTGTGTGAATTCATGCGAAATTTTGTCAAACGTCACTCCCCAAAACGACCCTTGGTTGAAATCCATGCGAAATCGTGCGAAATCATGCAAAATTGTGCGAAATCGTGCGAAATCGTGCGAAAATGTGTGAAAATTTTGCGAAAATCACGCGAAAATCACGCGAACTCGTGCGAAATTTTAATTTTTTTTTGCGAAAATAGCGAAAAAGTGTCACACACTTGGCTTGGACGGCGGAACATTTGAAGTGGGCCCGGCCGTCGTAAAGCGAGGCGTAGTCCCCGTAGAAGAGGCAGTCCAGGGCCTCGGACGGAGACATGTTGGTCCAGTCGTGATCATCGACCTGGAAAGATTTGGGCCGAAAGCGCGGTTCCGAGGGGCGTGAAGACCCTCCTGGTTTGTCGGTTGAGCGGGCGCGTTTAGGGTCGGGCGATGCCGATGGCGAAGCATTGAGGCCGGGAGGTTGCTGGGTGACCACCAGTGCACGACTAGTGTCACCGCTGCCTGCCGGATCTGGCGAGGCGGCAGCCTCAGCTGCCGCATTGTCAAAGGCGAGCGCATCCGCCAAACTGCGTTGCGTCGACAGGCGTTTGCTCGTCATATATTGCGTTTTAGATTCGGAAAATTATATCAGCATGTGCGTCTTAGAAAGACGAAGCGATAGTGATATTCACGACGAAATTCGGTGCTCAAACGTGAAAGTTATGAGCTCCGACAGCCATGGCTACCTCGTGGCTCGTGGCTCGTGGCTCGTAGCATGTTGTAGGCACCATAATGCCCGGAGCTTTTTAAGCAGCGACGCCTGCAGAATTAAGCAGCGACGCCTGCAGCTAGTAGGGCACCTAGCTCGCACCAACCAGGTAGACACCTCACGTGGCCCCCCCGCCGGCAGGACTGCGACCAGCCCAGCCTGGCCGGCACCTCCTGACGTGGGCCGGGCCCAGTGATGTTAGACGCCGCAAGGCCCGCACCTTCAAAGAACAGCTAGTAGAGGACATGGGGGGCCTAGGCCTCTCTGTGATTTGGAAGAAGATGATGGACAAGGCCAAGTGGGCCCAGGTCATAGAGGACAACGAGCCCCCCCCAGTGGGGAAGCGCCCGCGTGTGCAATCCCGTGGGAGGCACGCCAGACAGCTCCCCTAGGGCAGCGTGCGGCTGTCTAGATAGATGTTGTAGTTAGAATGCTGTTAGATAGATGTAGTATGTAGCCGATGTAGATAGATTTATTAGACCGGTAGGACTGTTTGCACCCATCCATCCATCCATCGGGGTTAATGCTCCGTGACTCCCCAACGGGAGCGCGAGTTATAATAGTTAGATTAATTAATTAATTAATGCCCGGAGCTACCCAATAAAAGTCTGCACAAATCTCGGTTTAGCCGAGAGTCCGGGCGTTCGGAATTCACAAACATGTGTTAAGAAGTCGAAACACCATGGAAATACCAAGCTTGGTGCCGCAGCAGACCCGAGTCTTGACGTAATAATATCAAGGAGACAACCAGCGCAGGCCAGAAATCGGGAGAATCCGGACCATGGTAGCTCGAGCCTGCCGTTATCTTGTCCGCGTGTTCGAGTCGTTCAGGATGATGAATATGAATGGTGATGGAAATGTGTATCCGTGTGCATTGAAATTATGGCTGGCTTACGTGTAGAGCGACTAGATGACCTAGACGATGGGGCCGGAAACAGCATGCTTGATCAGGGCGTGTGTTGATCAGGGCGTGTGTAATAATATGTATGCCGGTTTCCAGGTTTTCCGCATGAAAGTTGGGTGAGAAACTGGAAAAAACTACGTTTCCTTTGCCCCAGTTTCTCAACAAACTCGGAAACCTAATTATCAACCTTTGAACGCATCATCATGGTCGTGCCACCCAACAGCCACTGAAATTCGCGCGAAAACTGGCCAGATCTACCTGCCGCCATCGCCGTCGTCTTCACCTTCGTCCCGCGAAAATGCCTGATTTCAGTAGTACATATTTGTTTGCAGCTGTCACAAAAAAAATACCAAAAATACCAGGATTTTTTCTTGAATTCTATGAGATGTTTCTGACCTATGTTGAAAGTTTCAGACCAAAAATCGCATGTTCAATAGGTTTGCCACGTGTCAGATTACAACGCGATACATCGCGTTCTAACCCTACAACGCGATGTATCGCGTTGTAAAAAAACACGGGTTAATCATCATTGAACTGCTCCTACGTGGAGACTATGCTAATATTATCGCTTACTAAGAGCTTCTACTAAGAGATGCTACAAAAAGTGCCACGTGTCGTACAACCAACGTAGCTCATAGCACACTCCCAAAGTTGCCGTTTTCGATCCGGCGCAGCCATTTGGCTGACAGAGCGCACTCGGCCATTTTTCAGGCTGGCGCCGGGCGGCGCGGTAGGCCAAACCAGGGAGTGCACTCTTGTACGATTTTAGGGGGGGATGTCCCCCACCCTACAACTACCCTAGTCCTTCCACGGCGTTGAGTCGCCATGCGTCCAGGCATAGTTTTCTCACTTAACTCGCGTTATTACATAACGCAATTTTTTGCGTTGTGAGGTTATAACGCAAAAAATTGCGTTGTTAACATGGAGTTCAAACAACTATTTCCCAATAGTTTAGAGGCCAAACAACTGCAGTCAGGCTTAGTTTATAACCCTAGGATCTCATAAAAAAATCCCCGTACCCAAGTACCCAACGGTTGCCACGTGGCATCATGCAATGCCAGCTGTAAATCAGGACTTTTTAGGGAAGACGAAGGTGATGGCCGAACGAAATCGCGCGTACCCACTGCAGTCCTGCTGTAGTCTAGCGACATGGCGCAGCTGTTTGACCCCAGGAAACGCGATCGTAACCTAATAGGAAGACATGTTAGCGTCCCAGCAACATACTGGGGTGAGAAATGGGACAGCGACCCAGTACAAGGGTGGCTGGAATGAGGCCAAAGTGCAGGGAAACGTGAAATCTTTCATGAAAGCATCGCCGAAGGTCGGTGATCTGGACCTGTGGAGGTGCTACTTCCCTCGAGATAGGTCGCACGAGCTGTTTAACGAATGGCAGGTGCTGAAATGGCTCGATTCCGAGCCAGACGAGATGGATGATATTGTCCTCCGGGTCGAGCAGCTGGACGAGGAGCTGGGCTACGCCCTGCCCGAGGATGCTGCCCAGAAGGCCACTGTCGGCTTAGATTCGGATAATGGCGAGGAGGAGGAGGGGGACGAGGGAGACGACGATGAGGAGGAGGAGGAGGAGGAGGAGGAGGAGGAGGAGGAGGAGGAGGACGAGGACGAGGACGAGGACGAGGAGGAGGAGGAGGAGGAGGAGGAGCCGGCGCCGGTTCAGAAAAGAAAGCGAGGGCGGCCTGCGGGGTCCAAGAGCAAGACCTCGACCAAGCGAGCTGCAAGGGAGGCTGCCAAGGCCGGCAATGTCACGAGCGATGAGGAGGAAGAGGAGGCGGATGAGGATGATTTTGTGGATCCGGAGCTGCAGGCCAAGTCGGTGGAGGACGCCATTGAGGCCGAGCTGGCAGACCTGGCGGGGTGGGTGGTAAAGGACGCCGAGGGCTGGAAGGAGGCCGACTGGCAGCAGGAGGGCATCCGCCTGGTGGAGCATGGGGGCCAGGGGCGAGTACACGGAGAAGACGCCAAGGACGCCAAAGAGGCCAAAGAAGAAGCGGGCCAGCGGTGGCACGGCTACCCCGTCCTCGGGGGGGTCTGGCCGCAGTGCCCGCTCTTCTCGTTAAGCGTGGCATGTGGCCAGCTTGTATTATTGGCTGCAGGTGGTTGCCCTGTCTTATTTTGACATATCTGGGCTTAGTTTGTGCATCTCCATGGGTTTATGCCCCCCAAGGGGCCCACGGTGCCTTTTGTGTGCACCCACTTGTCTACCCAGTGTTATAGTGTTATAATTTCATGGGTGTGGGGAAAATAGGAGGGCTGCTTATTTCAAGCCCATATGCAGCCACGAGGGTCTACATATATTGCTTTTACTCCAAAAAATTCAGTGCCTGCAATACTTGACCCATGTGGCATACCGGCCCCTTGTAGTGTGAGGGGGTCATAGTTTACGAGACCCATGTGTCTTCAACTTTGAATTTCACATAGCCAGGCTGGGAATTACATGCCAAGACCATATACTACATTTTTTTTATATATCTCAGAGAATTCATAACTGGCCTCAGATAGCCCATATCATGCTTGCTTCATTAGATGTGTTTAATTGAAATAAAGTGTTATAACGCAAAAAATTGCGTTATAAATGTGCTAACGCGAGTTAGTACAAAGGACAGAGTTGGGATGAATTAAACAAATACAACAAACTTTTTATTAGCATTGGTGACAGACCAGATAAAAAATCCATGCTGTTAAACAGATGGTCCCACTTAATAAAAGTTTTACATTGTTTATTGTCCATTCTTGATTGGATAATGCATCCACAGAAGGGAGACCATTTTTGATAGCATGTGAAGAAATGCATGCCTCTAAACATAATGTTGAGGTAGTAAATATATGACCAGGCCTGGAGCACACCTTGTCTATTGAAACAATAGCATAAGCTGCACATTGTTTCCTGCTATACACGTTAAGCTCCAGAAGATAACGAGGAAGATATTAAGCCTCCTCCTCCTCGCCCTCCTCAGCATACTCGCCATCCTCCTCGGCAGTGGCGTCCTGGTACTGCTGGTACTCAGAGACCAGATCGTTCATGTTGCTCTCAGCCTCAGTGAACTCCATCTCATCCATGCCTTCACCGGTGTACCAGTGGAGGAAGGCCTTGCGACGGAACATGGCAGTGAACTGCTCAGACACACGCTTGAACATCTCCTGGATCGCCGTGGAGTTGCCAATGAAGGTGGCAGACATCTTGAGGCCACGTGGTGGGATATCGCAAACGGAGCTCTTGACGTTGTTGGGAATCCACTCCACGAAGTAGGAGGAGTTCTTGTTCTGGACGTTGATGAGCTGCTCATCAACCTCCTTGGTAGACATGCGACCACGGAACATGGCGGAGGCAGTCAGGTAGCGACCGTGGCGGGGATCCGCAGCGCACATCATGTTCTTGGCGTCCCACATTTGCTGGGTCAGCTCAGGAACAGTCAAGGCACGGTACTGCTGGGAACCACGGGAGGTCAGTGGCGCGAAGCCAACCATGAAGAAGTGCAGACGTGGGAAGGGGATCAAGTTTACGGCCAGCTTCCTCAGGTCGGAGTTGAGCTGACCGGGGAAGCGTAAGCAGCAGGTAACGCCGGACATGGTGGCGGAGATCAGGTGGTTAAGGTCACCGAAGGTGGGGGTGGTCAGCTTCAGGGTACGGAAGCAGATATCGTACAGCGCCTCGTTATCCAGCACCATGCACTCATCGGCATTCTCAACCAGCTGGTGCACGGAGAGAGTCGCGTTGTAGGGTTCAACGACGGTGTCGGACACCTTTGGCGACGGGAAGACGGAGAAGGTCATCATCATGCGATCGGGGTACTCCTCGCGGATCTTGGAGATCAGCAGCGTGCCCATGCCGGACCCGGTGCCACCGCCGAGCGAGTGGCAAACCTGGAAACCTTGCAGGCAGTCGCAGCTCTCGGCCTCTTTACGGCAGACGTCCAGAACAGAGTCGATCAGCTCAGCGCCCTCGGTGTAGTGACCCTTGGCCCAGTTGTTACCGGCACCGGTCTGGCCGAAGACGAAGTTGTCGGGGCGGAAAATGTTGCCGTAAGGGCCAGAGCGAACCGAGTCCATCGTGCCAGGCTCCAGATCCATCAGGACAGCGCGAGGCACGTAGCGGCCGCCGCTGGCCTCGTTGTAATAAACGTTGATGCGCTCCAACTGCAGATCGGAGTCGCCCTGGTAGCTTCCGGTGGGGTCAACACCGTGCTCGTCGCAGACGACCTCCCAGAACTTGGCACCGATCTGGTTGCCGCACTGGCCTCCCTGAATGTGCAGGATTTCTCTCATGGTGAAAGAAAAGTACAAACCGAAAGTGGCGAAGGTAGGATGAACGCAGGCGGCTTTACCGCCTCAACACAGCAAACGACGACGCTGCAGAGGTGTTCATGCGCTTTGGTCTCACGTAAAAGGCGCTGGAAGGTTGAGCCAAAAATGTCGATGATATCCGATGGCCACCGTGCCAAGTTGACGGTCGATGTCAGTTCAAATCTCGGGTAGCTAATAATAGCTCGGGTAACCGTCCGTCCGTTCTGCAAATGACACGGAATGGGGCTGTGAGATACAGTACTGTATGACATGGAGAGTTTTTACAGTACAGTACTGTACTGTATTACTCGCATTGAAAAACTCAGGGTCTACTTTGCCACCTTGGGTCGGACAATCACCCGTAAGTTAAGACAAGCTAAGGGTCCTTTTTGGGATCCTCTACAGTACAGGCACTGACTGGAATTGATCGAAATATCAAAATCAGCTTCCGCTGCGGCGGGACGCCGTTTCGGGCTTTCGGCTCTCTTGGCGCGGCGCGGTTGCTTGGCGGACATGGAACTATGGATTTCTCGTCACTTAATTCTTTCACCTGTCACCACCGCGTGGAGCTCCGAGTGGTCGGCCTGTTCTCTTCATTTTAATTAAGATCTTACATCTCTGGTCCTGCTCTGGTTAATAATTGGACAACAAAAATACCCAGGTAGCCACTTGCCCGAAATTCGGGATTTCGCGGGCCAAGATCTCGGCAGCTGCGGTAAGCGTCGCGTCACGGGGGTTCTCGGCGTGAAGTGGCAGCACCGCAGCTCGGACTCAATTCAGCGTCGGCAACTCGGCATCACGACACGCAGCCAGGTCACTCGTTCAATTGGGGGCGACGTCACAACTCACGAGAGCACAAGCCTATTAGGCGACGTAATAACCCCAAGTCAACAGGTGGCCGTCATTCAGCTCGACCGGCAAGGGCATGGTTGCCAGGGCATGTGTGCCCTAGCGTGAGCTGTTATCGGATAATCACATAACAACGAACGTGTTGACTAACGAGATGGCGCCTTGTTTGTCAAGGCTTGGTGGGAAGACGTGGGGGTTGCTGTTGCTGTTCTTCATTTACGTCGTCGCCATCCCAAATCTAGGCCAAACGGCTGCGGCAGATATTTTGCAAGACGAGTGTTTAGCTTGTGGAAACCTGACAACAGGAAAGTGCTCCTCCTGCATAGGTCATGCTAGTAACGTAGTTATCGCCGAGTCTGTCCGCCGTCTCGAGTACATGAAGGCCTTCACGGCCGAAAATGAATGGAAGAATCGGCTAATTACCTGGACACTGCCCAGTGTTGTAAGGGAGCAACTCCCGCACTGGGGTTTAACTTGGTATAGAAACTGCATGGGTGCCACTCTCCTGTACCTGATTTCAGGAGGGATTTGGTGCCTTGTGGTGTACTTTCTTGCTGGAAAGCGATACTACTCGAAGGAAATGGTCCCTGAATGGAGCGAAATGAAGAAGCAAATCATGGTAAATTTTCCCTTCTTCCGCAGTGGTGGCTCCGAGTCTTATGTGGGTGTGCTTCCCACGCCGCGGTCTTCATTTTCCTTTCGGGGGAAAGGGGTAGCTGTCATCAAGTGGGGCATGACATGCCAGCTGCTCTCCACGCCTGTGCTGCAGTGGCATGCCGGCATGCTCTGGCTAACTCATGCCTAGCAGCTGTGCAATCAGTTCCATCCTTAGATGGCTGTGTGATGCTCGACGAGGAGTGGAAGGCTCTCTGTTGGTTGCGAATGTCCCATTACATGTGCACCACGTGAACTGATTCTTGAGTCCCAGGTCTTTTAGTTATCTCATAGTGACTCGCAGCTTGACTCTTTCAGCTATATAATGCTCTCTGTAGAAAACCGTGCTATTTTATTTGTAGTTCCTACTCTGTAACGTCCCGTTAGTTAAGCATGGGTGGGACGCGGCGTTCAGGATGCCACCTCTTGCACGGTGTCATCTATCGCGATGCTGCATCACGATGATGAGGACCAGCCTGCCTGCCCTGATGAACGTGTACGGATGTATTAGCAGGGTTGTGGCCTGTGGGCCAGGGGTACGTTGTTGTTATGTGGCGTGGGGTCATGTGTCTGTTGTATCTTTTTGTAGTACTCTTTACAGAAGTTGTTGCCAATATTTCCTCTGTTGAAAGGGCCTCCTTTCTGCGGCTATTTGCATCTGTGGTAAACAGGCTGTTCAAACCACTGCTTCATTTGGGGCTGGATTCGCCGGACGCAGATAAAAGTGCTCGGCGCGGCTCCGGCCAGACGGTTGGCCCTATAATGGCCGGCGCGGCGAATACTGTAGTAATAGCTTATTGGTACCTACTTCTATCAACAAAGTTGTACTAGTAGCAACTGGCGGGCATTTGCCGGCCACCGGCCATGTGAAATTGTTGCCGGCGCGGCGCTGCCTGCGAAAAATAACCCTAAACGAAGCGCTTGTTTAGACCTCCTTGATGTACCCCACCTCCACTATGTCTGGGTGCATTTTTGCCTCCCCAGCAATCACGTGTGTATTCTCGGGCTGTCCTGTCCCGCAGTGTGACCTCATTCTGGCATCCTGAAATGGTATTATGGCCCATGCCCTCGTGGTGATGATGTACCGTCCTCTCTTACAAATGACGTATTGCATATCCCTTTCCACATTCCTTCACCCCACCACAATCCCCCTCCTTCCCACCCACCGCCGCCCACCCATGCCTCGCTCTCTCCCCCCCCCCCCCTTTGCCAGGTGGCTATGCCAGGCATGCCCTTCTACTCGGCACTGCCCACGTTTGCCGAGTGGATGGTGGAGCAAGGGTGGTCCAAGTGCTACCCGGCCATCTCGGACATCGGCCTGCCCGCCTACTGCGCCTACTTTGTGGTCTACATGACATTTGTGGAGTTTGGCGTGTACTGGGTGCACCGGCTGCTGCACGATATCAAGCCGCTGTACAAGCTGCTGCACGCGACACACCACATATACAACAAGCAGAACACGCTGTCCCCTTTCGCGGGTATGTGGGCTTGCGAATCAATGAATGAATTAGTCTCGTGTTCGCGTTGGGGGACCACGGAGCACTGAATTCAATGTGGGCATGCGCACTGTTACGGACAGGGCAAGTGCGGGGGGAGCAGGATGAGAGTGGGGCAAGAGTGCCGGGCAAGGAAAGCATGGCGGTGCGCTCGCTGTATCATCATCAGCAGTGCACAATGACGACTTGGGCCACTGCAAGCGCAGCGTTTGAGGTGATGGTGGGAGCAGCGCCAGGCGGCCAACGCCACACCTCATGCGTTGGCCAGGGACTGACCGTTTTTTCAGATTCTTGCACTATTGGTTAGTCGGTGGCGATCTGACTTCGGTGTCACGCTATCATGGGCGTTTCTCCTTATCAAGCTGTTCCGTGTCTCTCGCAAAACGGGACAGGTGTATTGCATATGTGGGTGTGGGTGTTTGGGGTGGGGGGTGGGGGTGGGGGGGGGGGGGGGGCACATATGAGTGCCTTGTGGGGCACAGCCATGTTGCTTGCCGTCGCACAGCCATCACCCTGGCTGTTTTGAGGAGCTGTGTTCATGGTCTCCCCCCCTTCATACTTTGAGCGCGTCTTCTTGGTTTTTGATTCCTGCACGGGGTCGGCACTTGATTTTCGGCACGCCACAACACAGGTTTGGCTGCGAATGTGTTTGTCGCCCGAAGTACGACTTACAGTACGGTCTCTCCACCTACAGTACACATGTTGTCGATGAGTCCATGCCCCATGTGCCTGCCCTATCCTGGCTGGCGTGCCAGAAAGTGCCTTTCCGCTGACGTGTATCCCCGTGTCGGATGTCATGTGTGTCAACAATATTGTCCACGCCCGCAGGCCTGGCATTCAACCCCATCGACGGCTGCCTGCAGGCGTCCCCCTATGTGATCGCGCTCTTCCTCATCCCGATGCACCACTTCACGCACACGCTGCTGCTGTTTGCCACGGGGGTATGGACCACCAACATCCACGACTGCATCCATGGCAACCTGTGGCCCGTCATGGGCGCCGGTTACCACACCATCCACCACATCACGTACAAGCACAACTACGGCCACTACTTGACGGTGATGGACTGGATCTTTGGGACGCTGCGCACGCCGCCCAGCACCTTGGCAGGCAAGGTGGTCACCACGGCGTGCGCCCCGGCTAAGGGAGGGGAGGCAGAGGTGACGGAGGTGGACAGCAATGGGGTCAGCTCGGCGACGCGCCCTGTGACGACGCGGGCACGTGCGGCGCAGAAGAAGGCGTATTAGGGATGCTGGAAAATTCGTGTTGTGCTGGATAATTCGTGTTGTGCTGGATGCACAGAAGAAAGCGTACTACAGGGGCAGAACAAAGTGTACCTGATGCCAAGTATCATGCCAAGTGTTGAACATGGCATACCAGAGAAAGAGATGACAAGTTATTTTAGGATGTCGAACAAGGTGGACTAGAAGTGTTGCCTTTGTCAGCCGGGTGCACACTATGTTCATAGGAGACAGCGAGTGTTGTTGGACCAGGTCAATGCAGAACGGTGGTGGATGGAATCTGCCCAGATCACGCGATGTTGCCTGCCGAGATCACGAGATCTTGGGCAAGAAAATGAGGTATGGCTAGCGACTGTAATATATATTTAGTGTTTGATAGTGTTTGTGGCTTCATTTTGTATTGAGAACAGAGCCGATTTCAGCCATTTTCGGTTTGGAAACCGGGTGTTCTGCGAAGTAAGTAAGTAAGAACTTGCGCATGGGCATGCCACAGAGGCTATGCTCATCTCATTAGAAAAAAAAATTACATGAAAGTTAAAAATATCGTCTGCATCAGAAAAAAAAGTACATGTAGCACATATCCGTGAGAAGGGGCATTAATTAATATAATAAGCACGTGACTGCGTCACGTGGGTGCCAATACAGAGTAAAGGAACCTTCAACCCTAGATATACACAGCGAGAACGAGGGAGGGCGCCCTAGCTTCTCTCATTGCCGCAAGTGGGCAGGCCACAGAGAAGGGGCATATCAAGGAGACGTCACTCCCCGGACAGGAGAACTTTTGCGGATGACTGTAGGTGTAAGTTGGCGATGCCATGGTAACCGGAGACGTCCGTCCTATAGTCAGCAAAATTGGTGCGAGAGGTCCCCAGTTCGATTCCGGTCGGATTCATTTGCAGATCGCGTTTTCCGCGTTTTCCGCGGCCTGGCACTGAACGCAAAGGTTTTCACCTTTGCGGAGTGTCTGATCAGAATATCAAGGAGACAACCAGCGCAGGCCAGAAATCGGGAGAATCCGGACCATGGTAGCTCGAGCCTGCCGTTATCTTGTCCGCATGTTCGAGTCGAGAGAGAAGGGGCATACAGCTACATTGAACATTCTGCAGGCTACTTCCTGCAAGGGCCGGTAGGGTGTAAGCTACACCTGCTCTGGTACTCCTACACACACAGATCTCGAATGATTTATCTAGTACCAAATCCGAAAGGCTTGCATCACTCCCCGGAAAGGAGAACTTTTGCGGATGACTGTAGGTGTCAGTTGGCGATGCCTTAGGATCAGGAGACGTCCGTCCTATAGTCAGCAAAAGTTGGTGCAAGAGGTCCCCAGTTCGATTCTGGCCTGGATTCATTTGCAGATCGCGTTTTCCGCGGACCGGCACTGAACGCAAATGGTTTTCACCTTTGCGGCGTGCCAAATCAGAATACACCTGCTCTGGGTGCACAAAGTGCACCTGCACCACTATAACCTGTATTCCAAGATGCAGCTACTGTTGAGGACATAGGGTGGAAGATCATAGGGTGGAAGATCATCATGGCTAAACAATTAATGGCTAGGGCATGCATGGCGTCTCAGGCTCTCAGCAGAGCATAGCTCTCTGCATATAGGCAAAGTTCTCAAGGAAATGGCGCGAATAATGCATTATGACTTGGCAGCACTAATATGCCGCTGTGGTTGTGCTACGAGCGTGCAGCGAGGCCAGTGCGGCTGACATGACGTTTAGGGTAGCAGCCATGCCGAAAAGGGGTCCAGAGTGGGATTGTGTGAAGGAGAAGGTGGAACAATCCACTAATCCTTTAACTGGTAAATTGGTTTATGAGACGAAGCAATTCTTATTTTGCAACAAGAACTTCTACTCCAAGAGCGGGCCCATCAGCTCAAGCCGTATCCGAGCACACTTTGCCGGCATCTCAGGGTCAGGGGCGGTGGCCTGCGACAAGTTTCCGGAAGATGTACTCGTGAAAGCAGTTTCTCAAGATCGCCGGCAAGAAGACGCACAATGCGGATGCCAAGGGGCAGCATGCTTTTAGCAGAGCGGTGGGGGAAATGGGATCAGCTGGGCGGCCTGGGCCTGCGGCTGCCTCGTCGGCGGCTCCTGTCGACAAGGGCCGGTGGCTGATCACTAAGTGCCAACCCGGGTCGCCAACAAAGACGGGCAATCATAAGCACAACATCGAACAGGGATCACTGAATGCAGGTCACAAATGAAGGATGTCAACCAGTGATTGCATGTGTAACAAATCTCAATCAATATTGCATATTGCATGAACATCATAGACGAGCGTGCTCATGGGGTAAGTAATCAATTGAAAAACATGGGGAAATGACATGCTGTGTTCATTACTATCTATGCTAGTTGTTTCCCACGCGGATGCACACCCTAGCGCCCCTCAAAACACCGCATTTTGGCACGCGGTACTTTGGAGCGTGGTATTTTGGAGCCCATAGTATATACCCGTATTTTGGAGCCCAAAGTATATACTCGCGTACCGTACTTGCCAACCCGGAATCCAGAGTCATGTACTAATGAGACATGTGCATAGATGGTACATGGGCCTCGCAAAGCCAAGCCAACTGTGCAGGGCCAGGTCGTCTCATCACCTGATGACCACAAACCTAAGCTCATAACTGTAGCACAATTAATGAGTCTTTGCACGCCTGGGCTGGCCATGCACGTGTTGCAGTTGGTATGCGCTGTTTGTCCGCACCCAAGCTGAAAGCATGCGATCAAGTCATGCATCATCAAAGAACCGACTTTCCCCGGTTACAGAGCCAAGTCTTCAGCAAATCTAGCTCTGCGTTTTTCACGTACAGAGAAACATGAGTGAAGTATGGCCCTCCTTTTTCAGGTATCCCTGCGATCGAGATGGTTGCGTCTGCCCTCTCCCCATCCCGTCCTGCTGGTTGCATGCTACTGGGGTCGGCCAGGGTGGACAGATGTCTACAAAAGTCCCTAACCGGCGTTGCATTGTCTGGCTCAGTCGTCTGAAGTCCCTAGCAGCATGCACATTTACTACAGCCATATAATTGAAATATATTCTCATGCCCTATGACCTTTGGACGCGATGACAACATATTAGGAATCGATGCGGATGGTATAGCAACCGTTCACTTGTAAGTGAACCCTTCAGATTCATCTTCTGCTGCGATGCTGCCGCGATAAGGGGCGGCAAAAGGTAACCTGCATGCCGACTGGCTCCTCGCCAGTCGTCCGCCATTGTTGATCACGTTACCCGCGCTCTCATGACCGACATGCTCTGCGCTAGTTTACAATGACCATTGCAAATGTCATTGTAAATTGGTAGGGGTCGTTGTAAACAGGTTGGCAAATCCTGCCGGAAGTTCGCCGAGTCTGAGACTGGCTATCCTTTTTAAATTTGTCTGGCTAGTGGCTACGAAAAATTATTTCTTTTGAATTCGCCAATTCAGACTTGCCTACCTAACCTGAAACCAAGACCTTTCACCTTACTTCAATAAAAATGCTATCGGGAAGACCACAGTCCTAAGTTGGATCCACTAATAATAACCCTGTCGGTTCACCTGCGCGGGAATAAACTTAACTCAACTCAACTCAACTCAACAGTCCGAAGACGTGACAAGACCTAAATGATCAGCCGCGAATCGCCGAGCAGTACGGAGATGACCGGCTGACCGCTGACCCGCAGGTGCGGTGACTGCCTCACTGGTGAGCTTCTGCGATGTGAAATGGTGAGCACAGAGCGATTTGCAGTGAGCACTCCAAAGGCCGAAGGCCCCAAACTCTTAATTTAAATAAGTACTTCAAGTCTTTAGAGTGATGGCCTGATGGAGAGGTCAAGAGGTCATTATAAATCTGAACTCTTATTAAACATACCGAGCGTCGAACCACTGATCGACCTATGGGAGTTGCTACTGCCTAGTCCCCACTGACTACTGACTACTGAGTGCTGTACTGATATCTTATACACGGTGGTTGCAGGTTGGGAATAGGGATCCTGGAATTTTGTTGCGTCGTGCGCCCTGCGAAGTTTCAACATGAAACCTACGGGGAAATTGCCGACGACGCCTGGACGACGCGATAATTATGTCGACGACATCGTGCATCTGCTGCCTTGAGCACTGCCAAACGCTCTTTGTATAATTCGGTCGTGATATGCGACGGGAATATCATTTCTTATTTTGCAGTACAGATGGTGAACCGCATGGTGAACCGCTCTTCATAGTTTTGCAGTGACTATGAAGATTTGATGAACATTGGAGCTTGATCTTACCCTACCGAGAATCAACCCTACTGCTCGCCCTGCTTGCGTTCGTGTGTTGATTTTCAAGGATCATCATAAAAATATTATGAAAATGGGTAGCCCATGCGACATTGGACGATAGCAGGGCGTATTCTTTACCCTGCGAAGTCGGTCGCCTTGCTTTCTCCCCGTGTCGAATTGCTTCCATGGCTCGTCGGTTGATGGGCCGGTACAACTGACGCTTAGGCCTGTATCTGAGCCTGCAGCTGTGCTTGGAGGAAGAGTGGTGAAATCACACCCGTGGCATCGAAATGGAACCTACGGCAGCCGGCGCACAGCATCCGTGGTTCACGCCCTTGAAGCTCCTCGCACTTTTCTGCGTAATAAACCTGCTCAATTACGTGGATCGCGGGGTTATCGCCAGCAACGGCGTCAACGGGTCGCGAGGTACCGACGACGATGGAGGAGGAGGCGACGGCGACAACGCCTGCAGATCGGACGGCAAGCTGTGCGAGCAAGGTTCGGGCATCCAAGCCGCGTTTCACCTCACGAATTTCCAAGACGGCATACTTCCGGCCGCGTTCATGGTCGGGCTGCTGGTGGCATCCCCTATCTTCGCGGATCTCTCCAAGCGGCACGACCCCTTCCGCCTGATTGGCTGGGGGCTGTCCATCTGGACCGCGGCCGCCACGGGCTGCGGCCTGGCCACCAGCTTTGTGATGATGACCCTCTGCCGGATGGCGGTGGGGGTGGGCGAGGCCTCGTTCGTGAGCCTGGCGGCCCCCTTCATCGACGACTACGCCCCCCCCGAGCAGCGCACGCAGTGGCTTGCGCTCTTCTACATGTGCATCCCCTCCGGCATCGCGCTGGGGTACATCCTGGGCGGTCTTGTCGCCACCGCCACCAACTGGCGCGCACCGTTCTTCCTCGAGGCCGCTCTCATGCTGCCCTTTGCCGCCTTCTATTTTATCGCCACGCCCGTCCCGCTGCGCACCGGAATGTCATCTTCTGATCGCACGGCCGATGCCGCCTGCTCCGACAACTACCCCAGCCCCCTCCTCGAATCCCCCTGGGATGCCCCTGCCAGCACATCAGTGGACGTGGCCGACGGCCCCGAGCTTGGGCCGGATGCCAGTGAAAAACAGCCGTGGCGCGTCTCAGCCCACGGAGACAGCAGCGGTGGAGGAGGGCAGGAAAGCTCAGGCACGCACAGGGCGCGCGGTGGGTGCGGTGGCCGGCTGCAGGCGTTGCGTGAGCAAGGGGCCAGCATGTGGGGCGACCTGCGCAAGTTGGGCGCCAACGCGCTCTTTGTGGCCATCGCCGGCGGCAACGTGGCCTACACGTGCACACTCGGCGCGTACGCTTACTGGGGCCCCAAAGCAGGCAAGCAGATATTCAACATGGCGGGGGCGGACACGGTGTTTGGCGGCGTAACTGTCATCACAGGGATATTGGGCACGCTGTCCGGCGGTCTATTATTAGACCGACTGTTCATGCCGACACCGCCCAACGCGCTGTTGATCATGTGGGGGTGCTCCCTGGCAGGGTTTGTCGCACTGCAGGTAGCGTTTCTGCTCCCGACCGCCACCACGTTCACGCTTGCGTTCGCGCTGGGCGAGTTCCTCATGTTCAACACACAGGGGCCAGGGGCGGCGGCGCTGCTGTGGTCCGTCCCGCCAGGCCTGCGCGCGCCTGCCTGCGCGCTCGTTACGGTGGTCATCCATTTGTTTGGAGACGTACCCTCGCCCCCCCTGGTGGGTTTGCTGCAGGACCGGGTGGACAACTGGCGCGTGAGCATGTCCGCGGTGACACTTGTCATCTTGTTGGCGGCCGCGTGCTGGGTGCGCGGGTGGCTGGTGGCCAGGGAGGCGGAGAGGCGGGGCGACGGGCGGCTGGTGGTCAGCTCCATCAGTGAGTCGCTCAGGGAGAACGATGCGTGTACAGGTGGCGCCACGTCCGGGTCGCGTGGTGACAAGTGAGCGGTGGGACTACCCCTGCGGCCCAAGGGACATCAATAAATGAGATGATAAAGAGTTAGGAGTGAAGGACATGGATGAGGATGATCGATAGGAGATGATACGGGACCATGATACGGGACATGGGGGAAGGACATGGAGCTGTCGGGGAAGGGACGCAATGGCCAGGGCGGAGGAGGATGCAGAACGGAATGGATGGGGCGCAGCGGGGGTTATATCAGGGACGTAAGGGAGGCATAAATTATAAGATACCAGGGAGGTATAAACGATGCGAGAGATGATGCTTGTGTGTGCTTCCCCCTGGCATAGACACCCTGCCTGGGGCGATGTATCTCCAATTCGCAAAGGAGGTGGCAGCTGGTAACGAGGCTGCTTGGTCAAAGCGTTCATGTGTAGAGGCCACCAGTGGCCTCTACACATGCCTGCTCGGCTGCCCCGTAATGTGGGTATTGCCTCCAAGGGCGCAGTATGGTCTCCAGATGCTAACCAGCCCAGCGTGTCTGGGTTGCGCGCTCGGTGGCGTGGAAGCCTTTGCCACCTGAAGTCCAGGGTGCCAGAATCGTTTCAACGACGTCAAATGTGTGTGGGCTCCTTAGAGCTCATCTTTGGCCAGCCTAGGGTGTTTATACTCTGCCAGCTCAGTGGAGACTCAGAGGCCCAGACCTACTATTGGGGCCGGGTGTAGATCGCATGCAATTTGACATGCATGGCTGGGACGCAAGCCACAGGGGACAATATAGCCCCTTTAGGACAATTTGGGCAGAGAAGCAACAGCCTTACAGCAGTTTTGGACCAACAAGGGCTAACTGCAGTCTCCAGTGACAGCCTGTACAAGCTTGAACCCCATGCACACGACAGCTGTTAATCTAAGTACTGGATGTGCCTTTGGGGGATAGTGAATGATTGGTATACTCTTGAGCCTGGTATCTAAGTACTAGATGTGCCTTTGGGGGATAGTGAATGATTGGTATACTCTTGAGCCTGGTATTGTCTTGAGCATGTATCAGATCGTGTTTGGGAACTGCGCATGAGGACAGGATTGCTGCCCGCATGGGTCTCATGGTCGTATGCACGCAGCTCAAATCTGAGTGGACAACCAGCTTGGATGGCCCAGGTTTTAATAGCGCAACAGCAATGCCTGTGGCATCGGTACGTCCAGAGATGCATGTATATACTACATGTCTCCTTGATATACTACAGCTCTGAATGACTCTGAACCCAGGGCCCCTTATTTCCTGATGCCCATAGCTGGGGGCATGCGTGGTACTGAACACTTGTACATACTACTATTATATTATGTCAGCAGTGGCACGAAAATCGCTCTATGTACCATGCGCATGCCTGCTTATGCCTTTGAATTTTGTATGTGACCTAGACACAGAATGTCGCTGGATAACTGATGTAAGCTATCTAGAGAAGTTTACTAAAACATGCAGGCAGGCAAGCATGGTGCGGCTGCCACCCGTGGGCCGCTGGGCGCTGGCCATGCACCAGTGTGAGGGTATTGATATCGATCAATAAAGATCAGCTAGCTGCATGGACTTCTGCACGTACGTAAATCGACTGATCCACGACTTAATTAATTCATTAGCTAGTCTCGTGTCCCCGTTGGGAGACCACGGAGCACAGAATTCCCCAATTAATGATATAGGGGGCCGGCTACAAAAACGATCCTAGCAACTCTACTCAGCAAAGCGCCCCTTCCTCTTGGGGGGGGGGCGGGGGGCTTGCCCAAAGGGGCGGGCGTACGTGTGGGCCTGGACAATGGTCTGCCACCTCTAATCTTGTCCTTCATGACAGTCAAAGCGAGAGAGATCGAGGGGGAGGAAATGCGGTGTTTAATCTGGGCCGGGACCACTAGGTCGGCCAGCGGCTGATCTGTAATTACGGTTCATGGCTCAGGTCTACCAACCCGTCTGGGTTTGTAAGTCCTCGGCCAGGGCCATGGAGGCCAGGTCGATCAGGATCGATCGATATGCCGCCCTAGCTGGCTGGCCAAGCCGCTGGGGGCCGGCCAGTCCAAGGGCGGTGTCAATTAATGAACTAATTCTAAACACTTGCTCCCGTGGGGGAGTCAAGGAGCATTAACCCCGATGGATGGATGGATGGATGGATGGATGGATGGATGGATGGATGGATGGATGGATGGATGGATGGATGGATGGATGGATGGATGGATGGATGGATGGATGGATGGATGGATGGATGGATGGATGGATGGATGGATGGATGGATGGATGGATGGATGGATGGATGGATGGATGGATGGATGGATGGATGGATGGATGGATGGATGGATGGATGGATGGATGGATGGATGGATGGATGGATGGATGGATGGATGGATGGATGGATGGATGGATGGATGGATGGATGGATGGATGGATGGATGGATGGATGGATGGATGGATGGATGGATGGATGGATGGATGGATGGATGGATGGATGGATGGATGGATGGATGGATGGATGGATGGATGGATGGATGGATGGATGGATGGATGGATGGATGGATGGATGGATGGATGGATGGATGGATGGATGGATGGATGGATGGATGGATGGATGGATGGATGGATGGATGGATGGATGGATGGATGGATGGATGGATGGATGGATGGATGGATGGATGGATGGATGGATGGATGGATGGATCATGGATGGATGGATGGATGGATGGATGGATGGATGGATGGATGGATGGATGGATGGATGGATGGATGGATGGATGGATGGATGGATGGATGGATGGATGGATGGATGGATGGATGGATGGATGGATGGATGGATGGATGGATGGATGGATGGATGGATGGATGGATGGATGGATGGATGGATGGATGGATGGATGGATGGATGGATGGATGGATGGATGGATGGATGGATGGATGGATGGATGGATGGATGGATGGATGGATGGATGGATGGATGGATGGATGGATGGATGGATGGATGGATGGATGGATGGATGGATGGATGGATGGATGGATGGATGGATGGATGGATGGATGGATGGATGGATGGATGGATGGATGGATGGATGGATGGATGGATGGATGGATGGATGGATGGATGGATGGATGGATGGATGGATGGATGGATGGATGGATGGATGGATGGAAGGATGGATGGATGGAAGGATGGATGGATGGATGGATGGATGGATGGATGGATGGATGGATGGATGGATGGATGGATGGATGGATGGATGGATGGATGGATGGATGGATGGATGGATGGATGGATGGATGGATGGATGGATGGATGGATGGATGGATGGATGGATGGATGGATGGATGGATGGATGGATGGATGGATGGATGGATGGATGGATGGATGGATGGATGGATGGATGGATGGATGGATGGATGGATGGATGGATGGATGGATGGATGGATGGATGGATGGATGGATGGATGGATGGATGGATGGATGGATTAATTAAATAATTAATTATCAGTTGTGCTCCGGAGTGGCATCTATCCGCTGGCCGGTAGTCGCCGGCCTGGGCGCCTAGTCAGGTGGGCATCAAAGATTGGTGTCTAGATGCTAGTCGGTGCCTAAGCAAGGTACGGAAGCCAGTGCGCGCCGGGTCCGACGGTCAGAGAACCGTCGCCCTTGGTAGCACAGATCCGCTGAGTGCCGGTAGTCTCGGGTTAGAGGCTCGAGCATGCACTATCGGGTAGCCTACCGGTAGTCTCGGGTTAGAGGCTCGAGCATGCTGCATGCCTTATCGGTTAGCGCCGCGCCGCTGAGCTCCTTGCGGCCTGGCCAGCTGCAAGGGTTCAATAGCAATCAGTGGCGGCTGCGGGCTCAGCCTCCCACAATCGGTTCCCCAAACAACAAAAATCCCGTCTCCATCGCCGGCGTGCTAGCCAGCGGTGAAGGGCATTCAACTTGTATTCACAACAGTCAACCTTACCGTTGACAATTTTTCTGGGCTCATGGCGAGTGGCGCGGAGCGAACGCCAGCTGCAACCCAGGACCAGGGAACGCAAGCATCAACTCCGGCGGATGGGAGTGGCGCAGCCACCGTGGCGACTGAGCCAGCTGGTGGCTCGGTCAGCACAGCTCCGGGGCAGCAGTCAGCACCAACTGCCCGGAAAGTTTTCAAGAAAGAAGAGCTGCCAAGTAAGCTGCCAGAAATTCTGACGCCGTCCGCCGTGGAGGAGTTTATTAACAGCCTGGGCGAGCTCCGGCAGGACTACAACGAACTGTCCGACGCAGTTTTCCTCACCAAGCTGCGCCGGTCAGAGGTATGCAACGAGGCTACGGGTAATGCGGACGTGCGAGGGGTCATTATCAACGCCAGCAAAGAGGCGTGGACCTGGCCCGACACTGTGAAGGCCCTGCAAGAGGTGCTCGACACCTCAAGCTTTCCTGGTAGTCGCCGGCCTGGGCGCCTAGTCAGGTGGGCATCAAAGATTGGTGTCTAGATGCTATAGTCGGTGCCTAAGCAAGGTACGGAAGCCAGTGCGCGCCGGGACGGTCAGAGAACCGTCGCCCTCGGTAGCACAGATCCGCTGAGTGCCGGTAGTCTCGGGTTAGAGGCTCAAGCATGCACTATCGGGTAGCCTACCGGTAGTCTCGGGTTAGAGGCTCGACCATGCCCTTATCGGTTAGCGCCGCGCCGCTGAGCTCCTTGCGGCCTGGCCAGCTGCAAGGGTTCAATAGCAATCAGTGGCGGCTGCGGGCTCAGCCTCCCACAATCGGTTCCCCAAACAACAAAAATCCCGTCTCCATCGCCGGCGTGCTATAGCCAGCAGTGAAGGGCATTCAACTTTATCTAGACTCGTGCTCCCGTTGGGGAGTCACGGAGCATTAACCCCGATGGATGGATGGATGGGTGCGAACAGTCCTACCGGTCTAATCTATCTACATCAGCTACCTACGACATCTATCTAACAGCATTCTTTAGAACTACAACATCTATCTAGACAGCCTAACGATGGTCTTCTTGCTGACCTCAAGCCCCACTGCTCGAGCCTCGATAGCCATGCAGGCAGTCAAGCCATGTCTGGACGTGCCCAGTGTCCTCGAAGAGGGTGGTGTCGTTGATCTGCGTAGATGATGTCTGCCAGCCGAATCTCCGTGTCCGCTCCGCCATACCAGAATTTGTGAGCAACCTGCACCCCTGGTTCCCTACCCTCGATGCGGGCAAATCGCTTGCGCGCCTGAATCATTACGTATTCGACCATAATAATGAACAGGTAGCTAGGCGACAGCACGCAGCCCTGCCACACACCCTTCTGTAAAGGGCATGGTGGCGTGGTCCCGTAAGAAGTGCGCACCGAAGTGGTGGACCCTTCATACAGGTTGCGGATGACAGCAATCAGGGGGCGGGGGATCCGGAACAGCTCGAGGATGTCCCAAAGCGCAGGCCAGAAAACCGAATCGAAGGCTTTGACGAAGTCCACCAGCACAAGGTGCAGAGGGGACTCACCAGGCTGAAGGCGTTGCAGTTCCTCCACCAGTCGGCGAGTAGCGGACTGGATAGATGGATGGATGGATGGATGGATGGATGGATGGATGGATGGATGGATGGATGGATGGATGGATGGATGGATGGATGGATGGATGGATGGATGGATGGATGGATGGATGGATGGATGGATGGATGGATGGATGGATGGATGGATGGATGGATGGATGGATGGATGGATGGATGGATGGATGGATGGATGGATGGATGGATGGATGGATGGATGGATGGATGGATGGATGGATGGATGGATGGATGGATGGATGGATGGATGGATGGATGGATGGATGGATGGATGGATGGATGGATGGATGGATGGATGGATGGATGGATGGATGGATGGATGGATGGATGGATGGATGGATGGATGGATGGATGGATGGATGGATGGATGGATGGAAGGATGGATGGATGGATGGATGGATGGATGGATGCACTACAATACGGTTCGTAGGAGACGCGAAATGAGTGAGAATGTTACCCGAGCGGTAACGAGGATTCGCACCGTTGATTTTAACATATGTTTCTTTCTTTGCGCCATTTGGCGAGCATCGACTGGAGCCTGAACCTAGCGGGGGGAATCGTGCGGGGGAATCTTGCGGGGGAATCTTGCGGGGAAAAATTCCGAACGTGAATTTAGCAAAGTCCTACTACATTTTGCTTGGTACACGGTACTACAGTTTTGTCACTGAAAATTTTCTGTAGTTGCGTTGGTGTTTCGTACGTTCCGCTGAAATTTTCGTGTTCAGTGCCCAGATCACAATTCGATCCGGGCGCAGAATGATTGGCTGTACGGTACGAACCAAAAACGAAATTTTAGTATCTAAGTTCCGCAGCGCTTGCTGAATTTGCCCCGGAAGCCCGGGGGCACTTTCCCCGCTGAAAAAGGTGTCCGCGGAAGCGTATTGTAGTGGGATGGATGGATGGATGGATGGATGGATGGATGGATGGATGGATGGATGGATGGATGGATGGATGGATGGATGGATGGATGGATGGATGGATGGATGGATGGATGGATGGATGGATGGATGGATGGATGGATGGATGGATGGATGGATGGATGGATGGATGGATGGATGGATGGATGGATGGATGGATGGATGGATGGATGGATGGATGGATGGATGGATGGATGGATGGATGGATGGATGGATGGATGGATGGATGGATGGATGGATGGATGGATGGATGGATGGATGGATGGATGGATGGATGGATGGATGGATGGATGGATGGATGGATGGATGGATGGATGGATGGATGGATGGATGGATGGATGGATGGATGGATGGATGGATGGATGGATGGATGGATGGATGGATGGATGGATGGATGGATGGATGGATGGATGGATGGATGGATGGATGGATGGATGGATGGATGGATGGATGGATGGATGGATGGATGGATGGATGGATGGATGGATGGATGGATGGATGGATGGATGGATGGATGGATGGATGGATGGATGGATGGATGGATGGATGGATGGATGGATGGATGGATGGATGGATGGATGGATGGATGGATGGATGGATGGATGGATGGATGGATGGATGGATGGATGGATGGATGGATGGATGGATGGATGGATGGATGGATGGATATGGATGGACGGACGGCAGACGGAGGCATGCACTAGCCGCATCATGCATGCAGCACTGCTTGAGCATTACTACTCATTGGGAGCGAGTCATATGGTGCGCATGGATCTAGATCAGGAGCCCCTCAGTGCACATAGCTAGCTAGGCCCACACCAGTATATACATCAGCACACTCGGCCGGATTAATTAATTAATTCGAAACATAACTCCGTTGGGAGTACATGTAGCACATATCCCTGAGAAGGGGCATATGGCTTTTAATACATTCTGGGCTACTTCCTGCAAGGGTGGGAATGTAAGCGACCCTTGCTCTAGGTGCACCAGGGCACCTGCACCCTCATAATCTTCACACTATGCCCAGCTAAGGGGGAGTATGTTATGTGGGGGCAGATCATCATGGCTATACACGAGCTAGGACATGGCTTCTCGGCAGAGAGCATCTCTCTGCATGGCATAATTAATTAATTAATTAGACTCGTGCTCCCGTTGGGGAGTCACGGAGCATTAACCCCGATGGATGGATGGATGGGTGCAACATTCCTACCGGTCTAATCTATCTACATCTATCTAACAGCATGCTAACTACAACATCTATCTAGGCAGCCGCACGAGGGGGAGCTATCTGGCGTGCCTCCCGCGGGATTGCACACGCGGGCGCTTCCCCACTGGGGGGGGCTCATTGTCCTCTATGACCTGGGCCCACTTGGCCTTGTCCATCATCTTCTTCCAAATGACGGAGAGGCCGAGGCCCCCCATGTCCTCTACTAGCTGTTCCTTGAAGGTGCGGGCCTTGCGGCGTCTAACATCACTAGGCCCAGCCCACGTCAGGAGGTGCCGGCCAGGCTGAGCTGGTCGCAGTCCTGCGGGGGGGCCACGAGAGGTGTCTACCTGGTTGGTGCGAGCTAGGTGCCCTACAAGCTGCAGGCGGCGTTGCTAATTAATTGTGCTGGTGATATAGGGCATGCCCTGGTACAGGTCCTCATTGCGGACATGAGCAGCATATCCTACTCTGAAAATGGAACGCAGCATGCTGGTGACCGCGCCGTCCAGCTTGCGGGCCAGGTCGGCGGTGAGGGTCCACGTCTCGGCGCCATACGTGAGAACAGGAAGGACGAGGACCTTGAACAGGTCCTGTTTCTCGATCTTGCCCAGGGGCTTGCGCCACAGGGCCCGGTACTGACGTAAAGCGTGCCAGGCGAGGGAGATGCGATGGTCCACATCAGCCTCGCAGCTGGGGAGCAGGCTGCCCAGCAGCTTAACGCGGTGCATGGCATAGCATCCATGGCTAAATTCTTAATGCAACATCCATGGGAGGTCCCATTATAGGCATTAAAATTAAATTAAATTAAATTATAACATGCCTCCGTGGGGAGGTCATGTAGCACATATTCCATGATGGATGGGGTGGAGGAAGCTGCGTGATCGAACTACATATCCTAACTCTATCTAGAAAATCCTAACTACACTACTCATCAAAACGCCTCCGCCGCTTGGGGGGAGGTGGCTTGGCTAAATTCTTTTTAATTATAGGCATGGCTTGGCTGAATTCTGAAGGCAACATCCATGGGGGCCATTGTGGGCGCACATGCGCGTGGGCCACATGCTAGGCTAAGCCTTACTAATCTACACTACTGGTATATATATTAAAAATTTTTAATATATATATTAAAAATATAATTACTTACAGCAGAGTGAAATCACTCAAACCAAAGCAAACGCCCAGCTATAAACCTATATACAGAGCCATGTCAAAGCTCTATACTACGATAAGACCAATGGAAACGCCTAACGGGAGGAACCTAATAGCCCTGCTGCACCGCAAAATCAGCCCGCGTACGGCGGAGCATGATGTCCGCCATGGCCCGAGTCAGCGCCACCGACAAGCGCTGACGCCAATATGACGTCCAGGTCCGCGCCGACCATGGGGCCCGCTGGCCCTCCAGGTCCAGCCGGTCCTCCCGGAGCCGGCAACACTCCTTGAAGAAGGCGGAGGTCAGGCCGGGCCCCATGGCCCCAAACTCCTCCAGGACAAAGGGCACCACACGATGGTGCCCGACGTCGCCGTAGGCCAGGAGCTTGGCCCGCTCCGCCCGGTCCGCCGTGTAACCTGCCGTGAGGGAGGCCCCAGCCACGTGGCTAAGAGCCAAGGGCCGCGCCACCGAAACGTCAATAAGCAGATGCCGGCCACCCCCCTCAAAGTCCAGCACCACGATGTCAGGCCGGTGGTTGGGGGAATAGAAGGCAGCGCCATCCGCATCCTCGGACCGGATGTTCGCGTGGGGGAAAACCGACCGAATCATGGCGAGCACCACCGTCAGGAGGACAGTGTGCAAATACAAATACCAATTCTGATTCTGTTGGCCCCCCATGCAGGCAAGGTAGTGAGTCCCCGTGGGATCCAGCGGCTGCCCACAGCTACCACAAGGCCGCCCGGCCGGAACAAGAGGCTGCGGGGCAAATAGCTGGTGCCGGAGCGCCACCGAGTAGTGGCTGGGAGCCAAGGCGAATGGGGGGGCCATGGGAAGAGCACGAAGGTACGCCGAGCCCACACTCCGCAAGGAAAGCAAGAACAGCCACGCACGTCCCTGGGCGTTGAGGTCCGCGAAAAGAGCAATCCAATCAGCCGTGTGCAGAATACCCGCGTAGGTTTTCTGGTGTTTATCGATGACGCGAGCAGGGAATGCGGCGGGAGATTGAACGGAGGCGACCGAGGGAGTGCCGCGAGGGAGGTGGCGCTGTACCGCCTGAGCGGCACGGACGGGAGAACAGGCCTGCTGGATCTCAGCATAGGCCTCCTGGATGGCGGTGACGAAGGGCAAAGGGCTGCTGGGGTCCAGGAGGTCAGGCGCTGCCGTTGCCAAAAGGGGCAGGAGCCGGCAGCTTTCCGCCCACGACTGAGCGACGGAGCCCAAAAAGGCTGCTGGGGCCAGCCGGGCGGCACGAGTCAGACCGCAGCCACCCATCCGTGCAGGCAGGGAGGCAATGCGAATAGCATGTGGCGGGAGGTCGGGGCCCGGGACCAGCTGCGCCAAGGCCGACTGGATGCGTTCGTCGTGGCCCTCGGCGGCCAGCCGGACCTGAGACGGAAGAGCGCCCCGGAGCCAGTGAACGACGCGAGGGTGAGCGCAAAACCACAGAAGCAGACCCTTGGTCTGCGAATCATGAAGGCGCGCAATCAAGGGCAGTACCTCAGTGCGTGCCTCGAGGGCGGCCCGCAGAGCATCGATGACAAACGCGGGGTCGCCAACCGGAACGCCGAGGACATCCAACCCATGGAGGCGCTCGTCCCGGCCCAAGAGCTGGGGCGGAAAGCCGGAGCAATCACCTTGGGGCGAGTACACCGCGCACTTGGCAAGGGTCAACTGGAGGTTGATGTCGGCCACCGCGGTCTGCAGTGCCAGCAGAGCCGCGGTGGTGTCCGGCACAGGGCCCAGCAGGTAGATATCATCCAAGTAGGCCTGAATAGCGACCGCCGGGTGGGCAGCATGGACCGCTTGGAGGCAACCCTGGAGGGGGGCGGCAAAGTACAGGGGTCCCAGGGGGTCCCCTTGCTGGGTGCCCGACCGCGACAGCAGGCCGCCGCGAGTGCCGTCCTCCATGATGTGAACCAGTTGGCCGGGCTGGCCGTAGCACACGGCTGTCCAAGCGTACAAGTCCTCGAAGGACTCCATGACGGCCGCAAACATGCTGGCGCGGGACAGACTGTTGAACGCGTTGTGGCAGTCGACCTTGACGACAGCGTGGGTGGGGTGGGCCTCGAGGTAGGCCTGCACCGAATGGATGAGGATATCCGCCCCGCCTGGAGTCGTCACCCCCAGCTGGGCCGCCACCGAGGTCTCACCCGCTGCGAGGGGCGGGCAGAAAAAGGCACGGAGCTCGGGCGCCTTTTGGCGGCAGATCACTTTGCCCACGAGCTTGCGGAGCACCTCACCGCAGGCGATCGGGCGCACCTTGGTATATATATATTCCTAGTCTGAGGTGGCAGGAGGGGGCTGCCAGGGCTTGTGGTCAACGTGGATGACCGCCCCCCTCCAGTATACCGGCTTCCCCCGGGCGCTCTGCCGGAGCTGGAGGTAGGTCGGCCATAGCTCGCGTCGCCGCTGTTACTGGGCCAGGGTCAAGTCGTCGTCCAGCGTGAAGCGAGTCTCCGAGAGCTTCTTGCGGCATTTAATTAAGAAACGACAGCTTGTCCGCCATGTACTTAAAGGTGAGGAGCACGGGTGCCGGGCCAGCCTTCCCCCGCGCGCGGGGAGGCGGACAGCCGACATGTCCAGCTCACCAGTGAGTCGCATGGGGGCAAAAATGTCGCGCTTAAATGCCTCAAGAAGGCTCGTGGAGGTCTCACCTGCCGGCTGGTCGAAGTGCTTGACGATGACATTGTGGCTGCGCCGGGCGATGTCGGCTTCCTCGCGAAGGGCGAGGGCTTGTCGCTTGAGTTGTGCCGCGATGGTGGAGGTGGTGGAGGTGGTGTGCTGCTTAAGCAAGTCCGCCCAGGTGGAGGGAGCATCGGGCGCCGGCCGGGCCAGCAGGCGCCGGCTGGGCGGCGATGTCCTTCACCGCCTGGGCGGTGAGGCCGGCGGTGTCATGCAAGCTCTCAAGGGCGGTGGCGGTGGCTTGAAGGCGTTGGTCGAGGTCGAGGAGCTGGGCTTTGATGTCGGCAGTGGAGGCGGAAATGGCAGTGGAGGTGGCGGTGAGGTGAGGAAGTTCAGCAGCCAGCGGGCCACCCATTGCTGCGACGTCAGCAGCAAGGGGGGTCACGTGCTGCTGAAAGGCTTCCATGAGGATGGAACGGAGGATGGAGGCGGAGATGGATGGAGCCCAGATCTCGCCGTCAGAGCGCTGGAGAAGGGAGTTGAGGATGGCGTGCTGGAGCTGGGGGCGGGGGCAGCCAAGCAGGGCACCGTGGGCTTGCCAGCGGCTGCCGTTGCTGCAGAGGAGGCGATCTTGGTCGTAGAGATGGAGGCACAGGTCGTAAAGCGAGGCGTAGTCCCCGTAGAAGATGCGGTCCAGAGCATCGGTCGGAGACATGTTGGTCCAGTCGTGATCACCGACCTGGAAAGGTTGAGGCCGAAAGCGCGGTTCAGAGGGGCGGGACCATCCTGTTTTGTCGGCTGGGCGGGTGCGTTTCGGGTACGTCAGGCGATGCCGATGGCGAGGCATTACTAGCCCGGGAGGTTGCTGGGCGACCACCAGTGCACGACCAGCACTTGTCACCGCTGCCTGCCGGACCTGATGGCGAAGCTGCAGCCTGGGCTGCAGAATTTTCATGGCCGAGCGCATCCGCCAAACTGCGTTGCGTCAAAGGACGTTTGCTCGTCATATATTGCGTTTCAGATTCGGAAAATTATATCAGCATGTGCGTCTTAGAAAGACGAAGCGATAGTGATATTCACGGCTAAATTTGGTGCTCAAACGTGAAGGTTATGAGCTCCGCCGTCAGCTATGGCTACCTCGTGGCTCGTGGCTCGTGACTCGGCCGGATCGACCATATCATGTGCACACCCATCAGCACCGGCACGTGCATGCCCATGCATGCATGTACTGTGGCCTTCACGTACGGTCATTACCGTGCGATCGACACCTAAAATTTGGCGTCGCAACGTAACGCGGCAACGCAAGCTTTAAGGGTAGAATTAGGCTAGCATCCCACCCCCTCCTCTCACGGACTTTGCATGGTGTCCGGACTTTCTTGGCGCCCTGAATGCTCTCGGATTCGTATAAACCGCAGTCCGCAGGCTGCAAATTACTTGGAATTGTAAGGTTGCTGTCGCGCTTTTTACTCATAGGTAATCATTGCCAGGAGGCGGGGATTTCTGGCTGTCTATGCGCCAGTGGACGGAGCTTGCGTATTTTGCCGCCTGAAGCCCCACAGCGGGTCCGGACTTAAAGTGGCCTCCTGCGCTGCAAAAAATGGCCCGACACCTACAAATCGTCATTTCCTCGTAAAGTTGCGAAAGCACCAATGCTCAAGTCGCTGTCCCCACCCAGACTTCGGCGTCGCAACTTAACCGGTTAACGCGGTAACGCAACCTTTAAAAATGCAACTTAACGCGGTGATAACTGTACATGCAGCCTCCATGCAATAGCCGGCAGTCTTGCACGAGATGGAGCAGCATTCAGTCCAGCACAAAACCCATGACCGCCATCATTCTATAACTGCAGTCCATGCTGTCTGCACCAGAAATCCGTGGGCGCAGGCATTGTCAGGCCTATGTGGTCCTCTTCCAATATATTACTACAAGTGAGCTAACGGATTGGCATGGATCGTCACACGATTCAACCTGATTTCAGCCAGTGGCCGGTCATTCGGCCCCGTGGGAGTCTGCACAATTCAACAGACAGCATACAAAGGTCCAGCGGCAAAACACGTGTTTCAAATTAGAGGCATACGTTCAAAAGTAGGGGGAAACAATCAGCATGCTAATCTCTAAGGTCCAGTGATTGCATTCCTGTGAACTGCCCAACCACGCCATGACACCGATGCAGGCAGCCATGGCAATGAGTCAGACAACCAGCCTTTGATTAGCTGGACCCAAATTTCTACGGTGAAGGAACGTGGAATACCAAATGCCCGTCTAGCAAAATTCTATGATAATGCTACATCAATGCAAGCACTGCCTTCAATACTCAGGGAAACAACCCTCCATTAGATATTTATACAGTGGTGCAGTACTCCCTACCAAAGAAGAAAAAGATTATGCCATACAATCCTACCAATACTTTACTTCATCCAAACATCTGGCAGCAGCTAATCCATAGCAAACTTGTGTGTGGTACCAAGCAAACAATGCATACTTGATTTCCTTCAGATCACAAAAGATAATTGAAGAACAAAAAATGACTGCTGATATTCCCGTGGCTTGTGCATTAGAATGGGGGTAGGCAGGTCGTAAGCGGTTGCAGCAATACACGATGGACGAAGAAGATCGCCCGCCAGTTTGCAGATATTGCTGGCACGCATACTTGAGTGTTACGACCAGAAATGACTGCTGCTTCTAAGAAACACTTGCATCCCCGCCCCCTCCCTCCCCCCAAGGGCCGGCCATTCCATGCAGAAAGCTAACCAGAAGATATTACACCATGGCAAGCTTGGACGGCTGCCACTCACCTTCTCCATCATATCCAGCACCTCGAATCCTGAAATGACACGGCCGAATATGGTGTACAAACCTGCACCGGTGACCCAGGCATGGATACGGCACAATGCAGCACGAGTAAGGCACATTGCCTGAGTCCCACACAGGGTTCCCCACTCCTTTACACATCGCGGTTATGTGCAAGTGACCGATATCCACTTAGGAGCGGGAATGGGAGACAGCAAGGAATGTCACATCGAGGAGAACGTTGTAAAGACGGGATGGCATCAGAATGGCCGATACTTGGGGGGCATGAGTCCACGGCACTGGGGGCTTATCCATTGGGTGGGGGCCGGACTGTCTGTGGCTGGATGGGGCAGGACAGGGCTGAGCCATTGGAGAGGGCAGGAGAGGGGAGGCAAGTTGTAAAACTAGGCACGCTGGGAGCAAAGCCATCAAATATGGGACGATACCCACACAAGCTGCGCGGGCTGTATCCACCACGACAGTACCTCGGTCTGGCTCACTGGCTTGATCCCTCCTCTCACAAAACTTGCCATTGAGGTGCGGGTTCTTGCCGTAGTTGATGAAGAACTGGCTTCCATTGGTGTTGGGCCCGCTGTTGGCCATGGACAGGATGCCGCGCGCGTTATGCTGTCGCACGCACACGTGTGGCATTTGGGATCCCGACAGGACGGGCATGCCCAGCGGGTGGGGAAAGCGTGGAAACACACCATTATCAGCAGGCGGTCGGGTGGCAAGCACTGCATGGGGAGCTACCGGCAGTGTCAAGTGTGACGCCTGAAAAGTAGTAACACGGGGGAAAGGCAACACTGCACGAATGCTTGCCCTAGCACAAAACTTGCACTTTTCTATGGTCCATTTCCAACTTACCCCCCCTTCTTGCCTTTCTCCTCCTCAAAATCCCCTTGTCTGATGGACCCCCAACCCATTTTGCCAGCCCTGGGCCCAACAGTTCATCTTCCCTTCCCCACCCACCACCCACCCGCAGAGCAATCTACCCATGGCTGCACTGTCTGCGTTCTAGGGGAAAAAACATGCAGGTGAATGCAGCAGCAATGCCCCCTAAAGCGGTGAATGCCAGCGGCTCCGTGCTGCCGCATGGCCAGCATAAGAACGCACCAACTCGAAAGACTGCACGAGCTGCGGCATGGGGGGGACACGTGGCCCTCTCACAATGCGGCGAGCCAGGAGGGAAACGGCCATCCTTTATCCCACCAGGGGCTGATAGAAGCATATGATTAAGCGAGGTGACAAATAATGGAAACATACAAAAGGAATCACAACCGGATGTCGAGATTTTGGGGAACAGGTATTAGAAGTGGCCGCTGGCCATGAGTGTATGCCCATCATTCTGCTTAACGTAGGGCAGCAGTGGCACTGCACCCCACACCCGTGTTCAAGGCAAGGCGCGAGGCTATGGCATGCTGGACAGAGTGGGCTAAGCACAGATAGATACAGCTGCCCCGGATGTGTGGGGTATGGGGGCATGCATGTCTCTGACGGTGGCTCACCTTGAGGTTGTCTCGGATCTCGTCGTTAAACTTGCGTCCCCAGATGCTCGTGCCTCCCTTCCCGGTGCCTGGCAGGGAGCGACCGCGAGGGCAGGGAGGGTCAATATAGGGGAGGGGGATGTGACGAAATGGCAGACAGCAGGAAGGTTAGAGCAAGGCGTGGTGCATGGATGGCAAGCAACGGCTATGGCACCATCGGGCCAACAGGCAACCTGCTCGTGCATCTTCATGAAACCTCTCCCTTGTCCACTAGAGGCATACAATCTGCCCCATGCCTCCCACTGGGTACAGGCCAACCATAAGCTGCCAAGGCAGTGCCCACAGGAATCATCCTGTCTAGTGTCCACTATCACATGACACGAGCAGGGAGCCGTAGAGGAGCTGGCCACAAAGTGTCGAGCGTGGTCACAAAGTGTCCAGCGTGGGCGCTACCCACCGGACGGGTCTCCGCCCTGGATCATGAATCCCTTGATGTTGCGGTGGAAGATGGTGCCATCGTAGTAGTTGCTGGCGCACAGGGCCAGGAAGTTCTGCCATATGGGACAGGTGGCAGAAGCACAAGCAAGGAAGGGATAATTAGCACACGGACTTTGCCACGTGGTCAAGAGATAGGAAGGCTGGTGGTGTGAGCGCATGCAGGGAGCATCACGCGCCGAGAAGCCTGACCGTGTCAAGCATGCCTTCCCCTGCATCATCTCATCCCTCCCTTCCCCAGAGAACTCGCGGGTAGCCGCACATTGTCTGTGTGCATGTGCATCGACAGTGGGCATGCACACATATGGGTGCAGACACGGGGATGCACATGTGTGAACCCACAGCATCCCGTGGTGACCGGTGATGCGTGCGCCACTATCACCATCCCACGAGACCCTGGGAGTACGCACTAGACCCTGGGCTCTGCGCCAATGGGCCTTTTCCTGCACACAAGTACTGCACGCACACACTGCACACACGCACTGCCAACATTTCTCCATATCCTCTCCCACCATGCAGTGCATGAGAGGGCACACCCTCCAGACAGCTGGCGGGGCTCTGGGGCACCCACCCATTTCTCCAACCAAAGACGTTATTGATATACTACTCTATGCTGTTATTGATTTACTACTACACTTTTAATAGGATTATGTCTTTTGCTAAGGATCTAGATGCGTCTACTCCAAGTTTAATCAGGATGGGTTGATGCCTCTGTTGCGCGTGGTTGGTGCCCCCTCGCTCTGGAAAATCACAGCATCACTACCGTACCCTATAGACAGCCAAGTCCATCGTGAACGCCAGAGGACGAAGGAAAGCAGGACATACAGCCGTGCTACAGTGGCCAAGTTCACGTGGCAATGTTCAGTATGACGCTGCGGTGTTCCCGATGCTTGTGTATGCCTACTGGTTGCGTGAGCACCCAGTTGTGCATGAGTGGACAACGGTTGCTTTTTCGGTTCAGGTACCAGAAAAGACGGCGGTGGATACGTGGGTATGCAATCTGGTCGCGTCAGTAGTGCGCTACCTATTCGCCTGTGCAAACCATTATGAGAACTATTTCGATCACCCACCGTTGCACCATCAAACGGGAAGAAAGCCATCTGCCACGTACCTCCGCACTTTTGGGGACATCGTCACAAAATATCTCGCACTTGATCTCGCCGAGGTTGGTGTGCAGAGTGACCGACTGTCGACCGAGAAAACAAGCGAGACCCATACATGGTCAGACCACAGTGACCAAGGCGAATTGTGGACGAACATTTCGAAACTAGAGTATCCCCGCGCGACGCTGACACTGCTCATAAACAGGCTTGTACATCCGGGCACGCACACTAGCATCCCGCTACTTACCATCGATGCAAACCCAGTTGTGCGATGCGTTGATATCAAATGCACAGAATGATTGATAAATGTGACATCTCGAGCAAGGGACTACCAGTCTGCAGTAAGCAATGTTGCGTGCTAAAGGTGCTGACGCGTGCACTCCATGCGTCCAGGATGGGAGAGCTGTTGCCAATTACTATTATGTGCTGTTGCCAATAAGTAGCAGCAAGACGTGCACAAACATTCCGGACGAACAGCGATGGTTGGAGATAAACCGAGGACACTGCTGTCTTATTTTCTTGCGATTTTTCTTGCCCTGCACGGTGAGAACCTTAACCTACACGGTGAGAACCTTTACCTACGGTAGCTTGATTTGCTTGTTTATCGAAAATTTATACACGCGTGTTTTCTAGATTGTGTACTTTCAACTGCAACCTTTTGGAGCACGTGCGAGCATTGTGCGAGCTCGAACTTCGAAGCATACATACAGCAAACTCAGCAAACCATGCAAGAACCCCGCCAGGCGCCATGTTGGTACGGTAAACAAGGTTTTCGTACCGGAACGTTGGGAAGCTTTGGTTGTAGGAAAAAACGAGGCGCCACGTGTAATATTGCGGGGTAATTGTACATCATGACTGACTGACGAGGCGAGGCCCTACTGTGCGTAATAAATGGTCGACAAATATATCCCACGCTCGCTCGATACAATTACCGACTGTCATCCAGCAATGGCCGATATGTCAATTTCGCTATTTCCCAGGGAACAAGAGATCTGTAGTCGCATAATAATGATATATGACAGTTTTCCCAAAACGTGGTTAATGAGGGAATCCGGATGCATTGTATGTCTGCGATAAGACCTCTCAGGGTCGTTCACATTGAGGTCTTGTAATGTACCTTGGCATGCAAGCGAGCGAATTTCTTCTGCTTGAGTTTGCAAGGTATTGCACAAAATAGCTCGCCATGATCCCTCATCGAGCTTGGCCTGCCGTTGAGCAAACCCAAGCTATTAGCTCGGAAGGCGATGAAGGTAAGACATGCATGTCCTTCTCAATGGCGACATGTCCGCAGTCAATATAACCAGACGAGGTGGATCTGGCAAGGCAACCCAATTAGCTGCGCCATGGAGTTTTGTGCACTGACGATAATTATGCTACGTATTGAGAAGTAGTTTTAGACGCGGCCAGTTGTTGTCGTCGGCGATTCTGGCGCTTAATACATGCGATGCCAGGCAAAAAGCAAGGGTTAGAAGTATACTTCTAAACGGCTGCAGGGTGCATAGTTTGGCCGTCTGCACAGTACCACCAAGGGAGATCATTACCTCATGTGGTTATACACATCGAACGTAAATATTTGGGCGCGCAGTTTATCTTGGGTGTGCTGACGTAATCCAACACGTTCGTGGGCCATCTTGTGTGCCGGTGACGGCGTACTCTCATTCTTGGTCAGAGAGCGCCAAGAAGCTGTGGCGAACGGCCAGCACAGCCGGCCGGGCGTCAGTCTCCAAGGGTGCCCAGGCCCCTAGTGCGGACAGCACGCCTGGTGACATCAGCAGCATTGATGACTTGCTGCCCAAGAGCTTCTCCATGCCCATGCTGCCCATGTGGACGTCGGAGCGGGCCACCAGCCCGCTGGTACGGAGCGCTTCCCTGCACGTGTCTTGATGTCCTGTGCTTATCGCTCGTTGTAACTATTCTTAGCTGTCACTACATATCAAGCAATTGGCCACATGGTTTGCCATGCCTACTGCCGCCTGCAAGAGGCATGGCTGCTGTGCATTGTGCAAGGGCGATCCAAGTGGGCAAGGACATTCCTAGGAATTGGGCAAGGCAGCATCGGATTGTGTATGATGCGAGAAGTCAGAACAGCCCCATGGCAGTGGCTATATAACTGGCCAGATACGGTGGCCATACCCACAGGGATGCACAATTGGGACGGTCATCACTACGGAGGGTGCTTCAGCCCGGCAATGCAGGCCTCCGGAATGTCATCATGGCGATCGAAAGAAGCACATGGCTATAACTTGATGGCTGGCAGAAGAGACGCCGTGTATGCAAATCACGCTTCCTCTTGTGTGTGGGCGCACTCGGGTTCATGTATAGGTGTGCGTGGTTGTGTGGCTACAGTATGCTTGTCTTTGCATGTATAGGTGTGCGTGGTTGTGTGGCTACAGTATGCCTGTCTTTGCATGTACAGGTGTGCGTGGTTGTGTGGCTACAGTATGCCTGTCTTTGCATGTACAGGTGTGCGTGGTTGTGTGGCTACAGTATGCCTGTCTTTGCATGTACAGGTGTGCGTGGTTGTGTGGCTACAGTATGCCTGTCTTTGCATGTATAGGTGTGCGTGGTTGTGTGGCTACAGTATGCTTGTCTTTGCATGTACAGGTGTGTGTGGTTGTGTGGCTACAGTATGCTTGTCTTTGCATGTACAGGTGTGCGTGGTTGTGTGGCTACAGTATGCCTGTCTTTGCATGTATAGGTGTGCGTGGTTGTGTGGCTACAGTATGCTTGTCTTTGCATGTATAGGTGTGCGTGGTTGTGTGGCTACAGTATGCTTGTCTTTGCATGTACAGGTGTGCGTGGTTGTGTGGCTACAGTATGCTTCTCTTTGCATGTACAGGTGTGCGTGGTTGTGTGGCTACAGTATGCTTGTCTTTGCATGTACAGGTGTGCGTGGTTGTGTGGCTACAGTATGCTTGTCTTTGCATGTACAGGTGTGCGTGGTTGTGTGGCTACAGTATGCTTGTCTTTGCATGTACAGGTGTGCGTGGTTGTGTGGCTACAGTATGCTTGTCTTTGCATGTACAGGTGTGCGTGGTTGTGTGGCTACAGTATGCTTGTCTTTGCATGTACAGGTGTGCGTGGTTGTGTGGCTACAGTATGCATGTCTTTGCATGTACAGGTGTGCGTGGTTGTGTGGCTACAGTATGCCTGTCTTTGCATGTTTAGGTGTGCGTGGTTGTGTGGCTACAGTATGCTTGTCTTTGCATGTACAGGTGTGCGTGGTTGTGTGGCTACAGTATGCTTGTCTTTGCATGTACAGGTGTGCGTGGTTGTGTGGCTACAGTATGCCTGTCTTTGCATGTATAGGTGTGCGTGGTTGTGTGGCTACAGTATGCTTGTCTTTGCATGTACAGGTGTGCGTGGTTGTGTGGCTACAGTATGCTTGTCTTTGCATGTACAGGTGTGCGTGGTTGTGTGGCTACAGTATGCTTGTCTTTGCATGTACAGGTGTGCGTGGTTGTGTGGCTACAGTATGCTTGTCTTTGCATGTACAGGTGTGCGTGGTTGTGTGGCTACAGTATGCTTGTCTTTGCATGTACAGGTGTGCGTGGTTGTGTGGCTACAGTATGCTTGTCTTTTCATGTATAGGTGTGCGTGGTTGTGTGGCTACAGTATGCTTGTCTTTGCATGTACAGGTGTGCGTGGTTGTGTGGCTACAGTATGCTTGTCTTTGCATGTACAGGTGTGCGTGGTTGTGTGGCTACAGTATGCCTGTCTTTGCATGTACAGGTGTGCGTGGTTGTGTGGCTACAGTATGCTTGTCTTTGCATGTACAGGTGTGCGTGGTTGTGTGGCTAACAGTATGCCTGTCTTTGCATGTACAGGTGTGCGTGGTTGTGTGGCTACAGTATGCCTGTCTTTGCATGTACAGGTGTGCGTGGTTGTGTGGCTACAGTATGCTTGTCTTTGCATGTACAGGTGTTCGTGGTTGTGTGGCTACAGTATGCTTCTCTTTGCATGTATAGGTGTGCGTGGTTGTGTGGCTACAGTATGCATGTCTTTGCATGTACAGGTGTGCGTGGTTGTGTGGCTACAGTATGCTTCTCTTTGCATGTTTAGGTGTGCGTGGTTGTGTGGCTATAGTATGCCTGTCTTTGCATGTATAGGTGTGCGTGGTTGTGTGGCTACAGTATGCTTGTCTTTGCATGTATAGGTGTGCGTGGTTGTGTGGCTACAGTATGCTTCTCTTTGCATGTTTAGGTGTGCGTGGTTGTGTGGCTACAGTATGCCTGTCTTTGCATGTATAGGTGTGCGTGGTTGTGTGGCTACAGTATGCCTGTCTTTGCATGTATAGGTGTGCGTGGTTGTGTGGCTACAGTATGCTTGTCTTTGCATGTACAGGTGTGCGTGGTTGTGTGGCTACAGTATGCATGTCTTTGCGTGTACAGGTGTGCGTGGTTGTGTGGCTACAGTATGCTTGTCTTTGCATGTATAGGTGTGCGTGGTTGTGTGGCTACAGTATGCATGTCTTTGCATGTACAGGTGTGCGTGGTTGTGTGGCTACAGTATGCTTCTCTTTGCATGTTTAGGTGTGCGTGGTTGTGTGGCTACAGTATGCCTGTCTTTGCATGTACAGGTGTGCGTGGTTGTGTGGCTACAGTATGCTTGTCTTTGCATGTACAGGTGTGCGTGGTTGTGTGGCTACAGTATGCCTGTCTTTGCATGTACAGGTGTGCGTGGTTGTGTGGCTACAGTATGCCTGTCTTTGCATGTACAGGTGTGCGTGGTTGTGTGGCTACAGTATGCTTGTCTTTGCATGTACAGGTGTGCGTGGTTGTGTGGCTACAGTATGCTTGTCTTTGCATGTATAGGTGTGCGTGGTTGTGTGGCTACAGTATGCATGTCTTTGCATGTACAGGTGTGCGTGGTTGTGTGGCTACAGTATGCTTCTCTTTGCATGTTTAGGTGTGCGTGGTTGTGTTGCTATAGTATGCCTGTCTTTGCATGTATAGGTGTGCGTGGTTGTGTGGCTACAGTATGCCTGTCTTTGCATGTATAGGTGTGCGTGGTTGTGTGGCTACAGTATGCTTGTCTTTGCATGTACAGGTGTGCGTGGTTGTGTGGCTACAGTATGCATGTCTTTGCGTGTACAGGTGTGCGTGGTTGTGTGGCTACAGTATGCTTGTCTTTGCATGTATAGGTGTGCGTGGTTGTGTGGCTACAGTATGCATGTCTTTGCATGTACAGGTGTGCGTGGTTGTGTGGCTACAGTATGCTTCTCTTTGCATGTTTAGGTGTGCGTGGTTGTGTGGCTACAGTATGCTTCTCTTTGCATGTTTAGGTGTGCGTGGTTGTGTGGCTACAGTATGCCTGTCTTTGCATGTATAGGTGTGCGTGGTTGTGTGGCTACAGTATGCATGTCTTTGCGTGGTTGCATGCACCGATCAGGTAGTAGGCTCTCCCGCCTGCCTGCCCTTTCCTATCCTTTCCCCCACCGCCCTCCCTTGTTGTGCCCGTCTTTCTGTTCCCGTCTGGTGTTTCAACAAAGGGAGGGGGCTGCCCCACAGTGAGAGGTCCCAATTCCCTCCTCCAATTAGCCCCGTTTGCCATCATATGCCACCATATGCAACCATGTGCAACCATGTGCCACCATGTGCCACACCATGTGCGGCGGATCGCCCACGCTTACCCCCCAATGCGCTGCTTCCTTGGCTGCCTGCGTCCGCCACCTGGACAGCCCATTCACCTGCGGTGCGAGCGCCCCACCAGCTCGCTGGGTCGTGCCACCACAGCAGGCATCAAGCCAGGTGGCAAGATGCCGATGCAGAAGAAGGAGCGGGAGCACTTGTTCCACGAGTTTGTATCCCAGATGGCGCCGCCAGGAAGGTGCGGACTGCCATGACCCGTTCTTGCTGAGGTTGATCTGGGACTGGGCCAGCAACACTATGAGGGGCTGTGTGTAGCGTTGGCCTAGGGCCATGCCAGTTATTTGCTATCTCCCAGGCACACATTTAGAGGATTTTGGCAGCTGGACTAGAAATGGAATCGAGAAGAATCGCCCAAGCGCTAGCAGAGCAATCCATGGGGCCGATCCCATCCGCACGTTCCAGTAGCCAAGGCGGTTGCTTACTTTTCTTTCGGGTTTCAGTGGGTTTGCGCTCGGTTCCTGACTGGCTCTTTGCCCGTGCCAGGGTGTCGGCCGCGTGATGGTTGACCGTGCTGCTTCTCGTTGCCTGGGGCTGTGGTGTCCTGACGACAGGTCTCTTAGCTTTCGTGCTCCACAACTCCCCTCCTGCCCGCCATCATGGAAATAGGTAGTTCTCCCTGTCCCATATGCTCGTTGCTTTGCTGGCCCCCCTCCCTCTTCTTCTCTCCCTCTTCTTCTCCTCTTCTTTTCTGTCAGCTTTTTGTGGCTCGCTGACATTAGCTCACGCGTGCGCGCACACTCATGCACACATGCACCCAGCGCCACATGCACCCACTCCCATGCACGTGCGTGAGCTCATGCACACATCATCATGCATGCATACATGCTAATGCAAACGCCCTTGCCCACGGATCTTCATCGCATGAGCAGCGATGCCGCTCAGAGCACGCCTCCCCCAGGGGTGGAGGTCCGACCCCACACATCAGCGGGCCTATACGCGACCAGCAGCCTGGGCACACACACGGCCGCCAACCACCAGGGCGTGCGGGCAATCGGCGTCCGTGGCCCCCCCAACAGTGGCTTGAGCCTGTACGGCGGCAGCAGCGGGGGCAGCTCCCGCGTGCGCGTCACCCTGCAGGGTCAGCCCAGCATGGCCAAGGTGGTTCCCCCGATGCCCGCACACCTGGCAGCCACACGCTCCGCCAGGTCGTCCGAGGAAGTGGACAGGGACGGGGAGGATGTGACAGCTGGCAGCATACCTTTGGAGGCCATGGGAGGGAAGGAGGTCCGGGCATCCCCCGGCCCATTTGCGGATGCGCTCACACCGGTATGTTTTAGTACTACATCTACTACACGCGCATCGACTCACAGTATGTGGCATAGCACCAGTGGGCAGGGCAGCTACGCGCCGGCTGTGGGGTGTGATGGACCAAAGGGCATCTCGGCGGCCTGCTGTCGTGTGCAATGAGTTGGCCATCGGGGAGAGCACAAAGCATGCCACCGAGGCACAGCGTCTAGGGAGTTAGGCTCTGATTTTGTTGGTGCTGTCCTTTATGGGTGTTCGGACTGCTGCCGCCTTGAATGGGTGTTTGTGGTGGGAGAGTTCGTGAGAGCACCGGTCTGAACCTGTTGCGCCCATGGACATCCAAAGCTTGAGAGTTACCCCTGCATTTTGGTTGCTGGGATGGCCGCGGTGCTACGGGGGGCACTAGAGGGTGCCAGGGCCGACGCCCTTATGCTCGCTTGCTAGCAACGGCCAGGCGACCATCTTCCTGCCCCACCGGTCATCCCACCGATCCTGCCATGGCAGGTGTGGTGGAAGGTGCAATCACTAGCGGGCGGTAGGCCGATGCGCAAAGGGCATGGGAGTGCTTGATTCTACGGGGGCATCCGCACTGTGCCGTACCACGCTTTGCAACGTGTTTGCTTCAATGAACTAGGTTGTGGCACGCACTTTGGATGATTGCTTAAGACACTCTACCCCGCCCATCCGAGAGAGCCTAAAGCAAACGATGATCTCATGTCGCCTGCTGGGCGCCCCTCGCTTCCTCGGTGCCCCTCTCTGCTCTTGCCCCACTTTCTTCGCTTGCCTCTCTTGCCCTTTTGCCTGCCTGCGCCAGCTGGCCACCCGCCACGATGCGCTTGCGCTGCGTGCCTGGCTGCTGGGCACCCTCTCCGACCTGGGCATTGTCATCCCTGAAGGGAACGCCACAGGGATGTCGTCAACAAGGGGTACAGGGGGGAGTCGCCCCAGCAGCCGCATGGGGTTGGATGGGGACCGGCCTGCCAGCCCCGCCCTGCGTGCAGAGATGTCCAGCTGGGACATGAAGGACGGCACGTATGGGGGCGCCAGCAGTAATGGTGGGTGTCTCGGCTCGGCAAAGTGCCATCCCATGAGCTTCCTTGGCCGTGCGCAGCTTGCCTGGCTTTGCTGGAATCATCCGACGGACTTGGCTGTAAGGGATCGCAGCAGCTGACCCCCCCAACTGCCTGCCCAGCCATGTACAGGCATTCCAGGATCCTCACTTTGCTTCTCCTTGGCTCTTTGTACCTTCTAAAGTGTGTGTTCCCACTCCCTATCCGAGAAAGCCTGTGGAAGCTTGGCTGTGCGTCAGGCCGTTCACCTGTCAGTGATGCCCCCCTGGTTCATGCATGTCAAGTGGCATCACATGGTGACGGTGGGAGCGTTGGGAGCGTGCTGGAAATTAGACCATGTTGGTGATGTGTCTGTTTGCAGTATGTTTGTTGCAGCTTTTGTTTCCTTTTTCTTCTCTGGTTTGGTTGGAAGCTTGTACTGGACCCTGTTTCTCTCCCGTGCTCACCTCATGCTCTACCCACTGCCATCTTCCCTCTCCCGACCGCCCTCTCCTGAGCCCCGTCTCCCGACCGCCCTCTCCTGGTTGCGGGGTGCTGTGCAGGCGCCCTGCCGTTCCACCCTGGCCCCTCGGTGTTCGACGATGGCCAGATGGAGGAGGAGGACGTGGATATACTGACGCAGGCGTTCAAAGCACTCAACGTGGCAGAGACCGAGATGGAACGCCAGGTGGGGGCGCGGCGGTTGGCAGTGTTGTATGTGTGTGTGTGCGTGCGTGCGTGCGTGCGTGCGTGCGTGCGTGCGTGTGCGTGTGTGTTCGCGTGTGGGGTGGGATGGGTCGAAGTGTGGGGTGGGATGGGTCGAAGGGGGGCGGGGAGCGGGGGGCAGGGGTTTGCTCTAAGCTCAGCGCTGTGGCCTGCCGCATGTCTCTGTGGATGGCTGGTCTCATCTTGTGGCCGCATGTCTCTGTGGATGGCTGGTCCCATCTTGCGTCCCCTTTTCATGTTGTGGCCGCATGTCTCTGTGGATGGCTGGTCTCATCAGTGTTCCTGGCTCCTTCATTCCCAGGCCCACTCTCTTTCGTGAAAGGGCGTGGCCAATGAACATTTTGTCTCACCAGCATGTGTGGGTTGCCAGAAGGGTCAAGTCCCAGTAAGAAGCGGGGAAGTAGCAGGTCTGTGCAGTCACAGTAGTTAATATCCCCGACCTGACATGCAGGTAGAAATGGATTCCAGTACTGATGGGCATTTTCCTGCTGACGAGCATCACCGACGAGAGTCTCTTTCACTGCGGCACAACGTAATTTACTTAATAGCTGCCTCCTGCTGCATCGCATATCCTTCCCCCCCTGCCAGGTAGCCACCCACTCGGAGGAGCGGCGGCAGGTGATGCACCACGCGTGGGCCATGGCGTGGCTCATCTTCCACTGCCTCAGCTGCGATAAACGGTTCCTTGACACGCTGCTGCACCAGAGTGAGTGGCCGCGTCGCAAGTAGCCAGCACGATGGGCCATGTGGGGAGTTCATAGGGTGCCCGCATGCCCCAGCATGGCCTGCACGCCCAGCATGGCTGATAGAACTTTGGCTGCGGTGTCAACCTACACCATCGCTACCACAGCATTCGGAATTGATATGGTTACAGGGGGCACTGAAAGCCTCTGTGCTAGTCCATGCGGCTACTCAAGTTTCACCAGTGCATCTGCTCGGCTGATGCCAGGATTGTGGCCAAGGCATCTTGGTTGCGGTCTTCACCGCTTGGCCGGGCGCGACGCTGGGGCCGCAGTGGACCGCAGAACGCGCACTCGCCATGAACCAGGCTGCGTGTATATGGGCGTGCATTATTGCACTCCATGGGATGTGTGTGGGAACAAAGCGACCTCATCATAACAGTGTTCCCCAGATTGGGGCAAAAGGCCTTCATGAAAGCTGCATGCCAAGCATGTGGTCCTGCTTCATGCCACGTGGACCAGTCCTTGAAGGGTGCGCGCACAGGATAAACAAAAGAACATGCTTGCTGTGTAGACTAGCTAGGCTGTTATGCTACTGGGTCAATTGTTTGTGTGCTGGACCGATGTGTGTGCCACGTCGCCTTATGCCGCAGGCCACAGTTGATGCATTCTCCACGCTCGTGCCTACTCTGCATGGTGGTCTCCCTTTTCTTGCCACTCTGCCAGAGGAGGAAGAGTTCACGACTGCCAAGAACAAGATCCTGCATGAAGTGCTGGTAAGTCACCAGCCCTAGGCTTGCAGTGCTAGTTTTACAGTGCTGGTTGTGTCATGGATACTGCTATGAAGATGCTGCTGGGGGAGAGAGGCTGCTGAGCCTGTTGGGCTGTTTCTTTTCTTTGAACCTTTTACACTGTTGTTCTCTTGAGAGTTGCATGCTCTTTTGTGTGGGATGCTTGGTGCATTGTCATATCCAGACTATTTATTTATTCATTTGTTTATTTATTTATATTGTTATCCATCTCACCAAAAGATATATTAGAAAGATATATAAGATTAGGAAATGCACAAGGCTGGTCAAATTTTGTGTGCAGGCAGCATGCATGTCTCAAGCTCCCTTGTGGAAAAGTGTGGGTACGACTGCTTTTATGTCTTTGCACATGGAAGGGGTATGCTTGCGCTGCACAAATTGAGCCGGCTAGGGGCTCTTGTTGATGAGCTCTCGCTGGACTATCCCCGGCCCCCGCCGCCACCGCCGCCGCCACCACCCCCGCCACCACCACCACCACCACCACCACCATCACCACCACCACCACCACCACCACCACCACCACCACCACCACCACCACCACCACCACCACCACCACCACCACCACCACCACCACCACCACCACCACCACCACCACCACCACCACCATCATGCTTCCTTGTTGATTGATGCATACCTCTCCTTTTTTTTCTGCTTCTGCGTCCCTGCCCTTTGCAGTCGAAGGAGAAGGTCATTGTTCATGTGCTCACGCAGGAGACCGAGGCGTACAAACAGAAGAACAAGGAGTACCAGGCAGAGGTGAGGGATGCCAGAAGAACAAGGAGTGCGGGACAGAGGTGAGGGATGGCACAAGAACAAGGAGTGCAGGACAGAGGTGAGGGATGACACAAGAACAAGGAGTGCGGGACAGAGGTGAGGGATGACACAAGAACAAGGAGTGCAGGACAGAGGTGAGGGATGACACAAGAACAAGTGCAGGACAGAGGTGAGGGATGACACAAGAACAAGGAGTGCGGGACAGAGGTGAGGGATGACACAAGAACAAGTGCAGGACAGAGGTGAGGGATGACACAAGAACAAGGAGTACGGGACAGAGGTGAGGGATGACACAAGAACAAGGAGTGCGGGACAGAGGTGAGGGATGACACAAGAACAAGGAGTGCAGGACAGAGGTGAGGGATGACACAAGAACAAGGAGTGCAGGACAGAGGTGAGGGATGACACAAGAACAAGTGCAGGACAGAGGTGAGGGATGACACAAGAACAAGGAGTGCGGGACAGAGGTGAGGGATGGCACAAGAACAAGTGCAGGACAGAGGTGAGGGATGACACAAGAACAAGGAGTGCGGGACAGAGGTGAGGGATGACACAAGAACAAGGAGTGCGGGACAGAGGTGAGGGATGACACAAGAACAAGGAGTGCGGGACAGAGGTGAGGGATGGCACAAGAACAAGGAGTGCGGGACAGAGGTGAGGGATGGCACAAGAACAAGTGCAGGACAGAGGTGAGGGATGACACAAGAACAAGGAGTGCGGGACAGAGGTGAGGGATGGCACAAGAACAAGGAGTGCGGGACAGAGGTGAGGGATGGCACAAGAACAAGGAGTGCGGGACAGAGGTGAGGGATGGCACAAGAACAAGGAGTGCAGGACAGAGGTGAGGGATGACACAAGAACAAGGAGTGCAGGACAGAGGTGAGGGATGACACAAGAACAAGGAGTGCAGGACAGAGGTGAGGGATGACACAAGAACAAGGAGTGCAGGACAGAGGTGAGGGATGACACAAGAACAAGGAGTGCGGGACAGAGGTGAGGGATGACACAAGAACAAGGAGTGCAGGACAGAGGTGAGGGATGGCACAAGAACAAGGAGTGCGGGACAGAGGTGAGGGATGGCACAAGAACAAGTGCAGGACAGAGGTGAGGGATGACACAAGAACAAGGAGTGCGGGACAGAGGTGAGGGATGACACAAGAACAAGGAGTGCGGGACAGAGGTGAGGGATGACACAAGAACAAGGAGTGCGGGACAGAGGTGAGGGATGGCACAAGAACAAGGAGTGCGGGACAGAGGTGAGGGATGACACAAGAACAAGGAGTGCAGGACAGAGGTGAGGGATGACACAAGAACAAGGAGTGCAGGACAGAGGTGAGGGATGACACAAGAACAAGGAGTGCGGGACAGAGGTGAGGGATGGCACAAGAACAAGGAGTGCGGGACAGAGGTGAGGGATGACACAAGAACAAGGAGTGCGGGACAGAGGTGAGGGATGGCACAAGAACAAGGAGTGCAGGACAGAGGTGAGGGATGACACAAGAACAAGGAGTGCGGGACAGAGGTGAGGGATGACACAAGAACAAGGAGTGCAGGACAGAGGTGAGGGATGACACAAGAACAAGGAGTGCGGGACAGAGGTGAGGGATGACACAAGAACAAGGAGTGCGGGACAGAGGTGAGGGATGACACAAGAACAAGGAGTGCGGGACAGAGGTGAGGGATGACACAAGAACAAGGAGTGCAGGACAGAGGTGAGGGATGGCACAAGAACAAGGAGTGCGGGACAGAGGTGAGGGATGACACAAGAACAAGGAGTGCGGGACAGAGGTGAGGGATGGCACAAGAACAAGGAGTGCAGGACAGAGGTGAGGGATGACACAAGAACAAGGAGTGCGGGACAGAGGTGAGGGATGACACAAGAACAAGGAGTGCAGGACAGAGGTGAGGGATGACACAAGAACAAGGAGTGCGGGACAGAGGTGAGGGATGGCACAAGAACAAGGAGTGCAGGACAGAGGTGAGGGATGACACAAGAACAAGGAGTGCAGGACAGAGGTGAGGGATGACACAAGAACAAGGAGTGCGGGACAGAGGTGAGGGATGACACAAGAACAAGGAGTGCAGGACAGAGGTGAGGGATGACACAAGAACAAGTGCAGGACAGAGGTGAGGGATGACACAAGAACAAGTGCGGGACAGAGGTGAGGGATGACACAAGAACAAGGAGTGCAGGACAGAGGTGAGGGATGACACAAGAACAAGGAGTGCGGGACAGAGGTGAGGGATGACACAAGAACAAGGAGTGCGGGACAGAGGTGAGGGATGACACAAGAACAAGGAGTGCGGGACAGAGGTGAGGGATGACACAAGAACAAGGAGTGCAGGACAGAGGTGAGGGATGGCACAAGAACAAGGAGTGCGGGACAGAGGTGAGGGATGACACAAGAACAAGGAGTGCGGGACAGAGGTGAGGGATGGCACAAGAACAAGGAGTGCAGGACAGAGGTGAGGGATGACACAAGAACAAGGAGTGCGGGACAGAGGTGAGGGATGACACAAGAACAAGGAGTGCAGGACAGAGGTGAGGGATGACACAAGAACAAGGAGTGCAGGACAGAGGTGAGGGATGGCACAAGAACAAGGAGTGCAGGACAGAGGTGAGGGATGGCACAAGAACAAGGAGTGCAGGACAGAGGTGAGGGATGACACAAGAACAAGGAGTGCGGGACAGAGGTGAGGGATGGCACAAGAACAAGTGCAGGACAGAGGTGAGGGATGACACAAGAACAAGGAGTGCAGGACAGAGGTGAGGGATGACACAAGAACAAGGAGTGCAGGACAGAGGTGAGGGATGACACAAGAACAAGGAGTGCAGGACAGAGGTGAGGGATGACACAAGAACAAGGAGTGCAGGACAGAGGTGAGGGATGACACAAGAACAAGGAGTGCGGGACAGAGGTGAGGGATGACACAAGAACAAGGAGTGCAGGACAGAGGTGAGGGATGACACAAGAACAAGGAGTGCAGGACAGAGGTGAGGGATGACACAAGAACAAGGAGTACGGGACAGAGGTGAGGGATGACACAAGAACAAGGAGTGCAGGACAGAGGTGAGGGATGGCACAAGAACAAGGAGTGCAGGACAGAGGTGAGGGATGACACAAGAACAAGGAGTGCAGGACAGAGGTGAGGGATGGCACAAGAACAAGGAGTGCGGGACAGAGGTGAGGGATGACACAAGAACAAGGAGTGCAGGACAGAGGTGAGGGATGGCACAAGAACAAGGAGTGCGGGACAGAGGTGAGGGATGACACAAGAACAAGGAGTGCGGGACAGAGGTGAGGGATGACACAAGAACAAGGAGTGCGGGACAGAGGTGAGGGATGACACAAGAACAAGGAGTGCAGGACAGAGGTGAGGGATGGCACAAGAACAAGGAGTGCGGGACAGAGGTGAGGGATGACACAAGAACAAGGAGTGCGGGACAGAGGTGAGGGATGGCACAAGAACAAGGAGTGCAGGACAGAGGTGAGGGATGACACAAGAACAAGGAGTGCGGGACAGAGGTGAGGGATGACACAAGAACAAGGAGTGCAGGACAGAGGTGAGGGATGACACAAGAACAAGGAGTGCGGGACAGAGGTGAGGGATGGCACAAGAACAAGGAGTGCAGGACAGAGGTGAGGGATGACACAAGAACAAGGAGTGCAGGACAGAGGTGAGGGATGACACAAGAACAAGTGCAGGACAGAGGTGAGGGATGGCACAAGAACAAGGAGTGCGGGACAGAGGTGAGGGATGACACAAGAACAAGGAGTGCGGGACAGAGGTGAGGGATGGCACAAGAACAAGTGCAGGACAGAGGTGAGGGATGACACAAGAACAAGGAGTGCAGGACAGAGGTGAGGGATGACACAAGAACAAGGAGTGCAGGACAGAGGTGAGGGATGACACAAGAACAAGGAGTGCAGGACAGAGGTGAGGGATGACACAAGAACAAGGAGTGCAGGACAGAGGTGAGGGATGACACAAGAACAAGGAGTGCGGGACAGAGGTGAGGGATGACACAAGAACAAGGAGTGCAGGACAGAGGTGAGGGATGACACAAGAACAAGGAGTGCAGGACAGAGGTGAGGGATGACACAAGAACAAGGAGTGCGGGACAGAGGTGAGGGATGACACAAGAACAAGGAGTGCAGGACAGAGGTGAGGGATGACACAAGAACAAGTGCAGGACAGAGGTGAGGGATGGCACAAGAACAAGGAGTGCGGGACAGAGGTGAGGGATGACACAAGAACAAGGAGTGCGGGACAGAGGTGAGGGATGGCACAAGAACAAGTGCAGGACAGAGGTGAGGGATGACACAAGAACAAGGAGTGCAGGACAGAGGTGAGGGATGACACAAGAACAAGGAGTGCAGGACAGAGGTGAGGGATGACACAAGAACAAGGAGTGCAGGACAGAGGTGAGGGATGACACAAGAACAAGGAGTGCAGGACAGAGGTGAGGGATGACACAAGAACAAGGAGTGCGGGACAGAGGTGAGGGATGACACAAGAACAAGGAGTGCAGGACAGAGGTGAGGGATGACACAAGAACAAGGAGTGCAGGACAGAGGTGAGGGATGACACAAGAACAAGGAGTGCGGGACAGAGGTGAGGGATGACACAAGAACAAGGAGTGCAGGACAGAGGTGAGGGATGACACAAGAACAAGGAGTACGGGACAGAGGTGAGGGATGACACAAGAACAAGGAGTGCAGGACAGAGGTGAGGGATGGCACAAGAACAAGGAGTGCAGGACAGAGGTGAGGGATGACACAAGAACAAGGAGTGCAGGACAGAGGTGAGGGATGGCACAAGAACAAGGAGTGCGGGACAGAGGTGAGGGATGACACAAGAACAAGGAGTGCAGGACAGAGGTGAGGGATGGCACAAGAACAAGTGCGGGACAGAGGTGAGGGATGACACAAGAACAAGGAGTGCAGGACAGAGGTGAGGGATGACACAAGAACAAGGAGTGCAGGACAGAGGTGAGGGATGGCACAAGAACAAGGAGTGCAGGACAGAGGTGAGGGATGACACAAGAACAAGGAGTGCAGGACAGAGGTGAGGGATGGCACAAGAACAAGGAGTGCGGGACAGAGGTGAGGGATGACACAAGAACAAGGAGTGCAGGACAGAGGTGAGGGATGACACAAGAACAAGGAGTGCGGGACAGAGGTGAGGGATGGCACAAGAACAAGTGCAGGACAGAGGTGAGGGATGACACAAGAACAAGGAGTGCGGGACAGAGGTGAGGGATGACACAAGAACAAGTGCAGGACAGAGGTGAGGGATGACACAAGAACAAGGAGTGCAGGACAGAGGTGAGGGATGACACAAGAACAAGGAGTGCAGGACAGAGGTGAGGGATGGCACAAGAACAAGGAGTGCGGGACAGAGGTGAGGGATGACACAAGAACAAGGAGTGCGGGACAGAGGTGAGGGATGACACAAGAACAAGGAGTGCAGGACAGAGGTGAGGGATGGCAGAAGAACAAGGAGAACTGAACAGAGATGAGGGAGGACAGAAGGAGGAGTACCGGACAGAGGCAAGTTTAGCACAGTAGAACAAGGTGTGCACTCCTGGCTTCATGCTTGAGGACAATGTACGACCGACCCAGTAGTCATTATTTTCAACCATGGTACTACTGTGATCCAATAGTACTAGTTTTTTCTATAATGGTACTACATTCTACTATTAATTGAGGTCAAAACCAGGGACCCATTTCCCTGCACCTTAGAACCTTAACCGTCGGGCCAGGGGTGTAGTGCTGTTATCTGAGGTGAGGCAAGGAGTAGCGCATGCAAGTAAGGCACCCAGTAACGAGGGGTCAGTTGATATTAATATCTGAGGGTCTAGGTACATAGGAGCTACATGGAGTGCCGCACTGCGATGAGGCATGCCATGCGCTGTGGGTGGCTGCTTGTGCTGCTTATGTGTGGAATGTGCGACGTGAGCGCGACGTGCCAGTCACTTGCAGCGTGCCTGCTAAGGAGATGGTGCGACGGTCTGCTGGCCATTGCGCTTGGGTTGTGTGTGCCTGACCATGACTGACCCAGCGGCTTGCTACTGGCAGCCGGTGTCTCCGCCCTTGACATTCTTGTCCCCATGATGACCTTGTCTTCACCTTATGACCTACGCCAGGTTATTCCTACAGTTATATTTGAACCTAGTAAGTGCCCGTCTCCTTCAAAATTTTTGCTCCCATCCTGTCCATTATGTGGAGGGACATCACCATCTCATCACGGCATCACCGGGCCATCACGACATCACCGCGCCATCACAATATCACCGTGCCATCACCTACCTTAAACCTTATTTTGACCTTGGAGTTCCTCTCCTCAAACAAGGTCTTTTGCAGTGAAATGTGTCGCATGTCCCTGGCAACCACGGTTGCACACTCGTCCAATCTGTTGCTCATGCCGGCCTGCACGGGATGTCTAATGATTACCACCCCCTGCCAGTTGATGGATTAATTATGGCCCCATCGCATGAATGAGTCACGTGCGTGTGTGCAGGCGGACCGGCTCAAGCTGCGCATGAAGCAGGCGCGGGAGCTGCTGGTGATGAAGCGCGAGCTGATGGAGCTCGACTCGCACCTGCAGGATGACCTGCAGGTATATACCCTGGGGTACAGGCGGGCCTAGCATCCGTAACTTGGTGTTGTGACGAGTTGACCGCTATGATGCCCATCCCTACAGTCAGCATCTAGGAGGACGGCCGCCGTGACGTGATCGTAATGACAGGTCTAGCAGCCTGCATGGCCGCAGCTGCTAGGCTGGTTGGTGTTTCCTGACAGGTGTTTTCTAACAGGGAACCACCGTGACAAATGGAGGTGCCCTGTGTGGCCCCAATCTATCGTGTGTACGACGTGCTGTGTGCGGCGCCCAGCGAAAGGGATGCCAACTCTTGGTGTGGTCAGCTGGGCAAGCAGAGCAACAACTTGCTTACTAGTAGTAGCATGCACCTGCGATTGCTCCATGGTAACAACTTTTGCTGATACTTCGGTTCTATCCTGCGAGTGGTGGGCACAGAGTTACGGTCAGCACGACCAGTACCTGTGCTTACTGTGCTATCTTCTTGCCTTGTGCACGCTGGTGGGCTACCCCTGGTGGACATCGGCTCCTGCAGGGTGTCACGCTGGACCTGACAACGACGGAAAAAGAGCTGGACAACGACCGTCGGCGCATTAAGGATGCATCGGCCGACATCAACGACCAGGTGGGCACCCCGCTTGAGGTGACCGGACCTGTGGCGTCATGCGGCCCGCACCGTTCTCTGCCCTTGCTAGCGTACGGCTCCACAAGCTAGCAACTAGTGTGGCGACTAGACTGCTGTCATGCATGCTAGCAGTCTGCCCTACTGTTTCTACCTACAGGCTACCATGCCGCTGGGCAACCATCGCGGTGCTGGCCACCCTTATCTTCTGCTGGTATTGGTTGTCTTGTGTGGACTGGGTTGCCAATGCTGCCAGGGACATCGAGCTACCTTCCTACGGGAGCGTGCACGCCTTGTTTCCTTAATAAGGAAACAAGGCGTACATAGATCATGGTTGCTGTGGGGATGGAAATGGCTTCAATGCCACACATCCAGACAAATGGCTACCTAAGAGTCCCAAGCATGTACACCTCATGGCGTGTATGAGTAGTAAGATGATGCCCCCTGTGGTGGGTTGAGGGCAGACACGGATATGTTGTAGCTAATAGCGCATCATGGTTTTGTGGAGCCCTGGAGTCAAACTTGCAAAGTTCACCGCTTCTTGACTGCAAGGCGGCAATGCAAGCCTTGCTAGCTGAGAGCTTGTGTCGCGGATGGGTTTTGCAAACTCTTTCCGTGGACCAATGGCCTTGGAGAAACCATCACCATGCTGGTACTGGGGCAAAACTGGAGCAAGGCACTTTCAGGGGCCATGCTGTTTTCCTGCCCACTTGGTGGCCTTGTTTGGGGCACCGCCACAACTCTCGGGGAACGGCTGGAGCGTATAAGTGTTGCTTGTTAATGCGTGCTTGGACTCTTTGGAATTACAAGCAGCTAACAGACAGTGAGTAGTCTTCCTATGGTTCAGCGACACACTTTTTACTGTCTGCTCTTTCTGCTTCCATCCTGTCTGCTCTTTCTGCTTCCTGATTGTGCTTCCATCCATCCGCCCGTGCACACTGTGCACGCAAGTCTAAGTATGCCGCGTGCGAGCGCCCCCTATTAAAGGCATTCCTCACTGGCCACGTGCCTGCCATGCCTCGCGCTCCCCCCCGGTTCACCCATCACATGCCAGGTGGCGCAATACATGGAGCTCCTCTCCGAGCTGGACCGCACCAAGGCCGAGCACCGCCGGCTGACCGAGGAGCGTGAGCTGCTGCGAGCGCGCCTGCGCAAGGAGGGCGTGTCCCTGGCCGTGCCCACCCTGGGCCTGGAGACGACCATGGGCCGGCTGGGCCATGTCGCGATGAAAGCCGCGGCCACCGCCGCGAGCCAGATCAAGGCGCGCCAGGCCAGCGCGGGCAAGGGGCGGTTGTCAACTTCGGGGGACCCGTGGGACGAGCGTGTGCGGCGGTTGTCCAAGCAAGAGGAGGATGACCCGATGGTCACTATAGAGCTGTGTGCCGGCACCAAGAGTATGCGGCTGAGCGAGGTGCCCATGACGCCGCGCCCAGTGTTCACCTCCAAGCTCGAGTCACGGAGCACCATCGCCAAGGTGCGCGTTTTACTTTCCTTTTCTTTGTGTTTAGGTGCATAGGTGCGACCGCATCTGATGTGTTTGGCATATCTGGCATGAACCTGTAATGCACTCATATCTGGCACCTTGTACGGTGAAGTTACACTAGGCCAGCTGAGATTGTTGTGTTGTCGTTTGCGGTGGCAAGTATTTCCTCGGTTGTGTCACCCACAACAAAAGGATGCAGCGAACCTGTCCATGATGTTGCCCTTGTGACTGCGGTGAGTGGACGTCATGGTAGTACGACGATTGTATGTTTCTGGAGGGCATCTTACACACGGAAATGTCGAAGTAGAAAAGCACATACGGGTGGATGCCAGCCCTCCGTGTTTCCAATCCTTCCCTCTTCTCCAACCTGTGCCCCCTCTGGAGGTATTTCCTGGCATTGCCTTCCTTCTGTTTCCTCCTGCTGCCGTCATACTTGCCCCCATGCATGTCCAATCTCCTCCTTTTTCACCTTCTCGCCTTCCTGCCCTTTTTCTTTGCCTACTGTGTACTTTCCCAACCACCTCCCTCTCACGCGGGCCTCCCTTCCTGGCCAGTGTCGCTAGGTCATGCCCTTCGCCCCGCTGCCATGCCACCTGAGCCGATCCCGTCTACCTGCTTGCCCTCCTTCTGGTCTTGCCCTCTTCTCTGGCCCCTTTCCAACTCATGACCTCTCCGCCGCACTCCCGCCCCCCCCCCCTTGTGTGCACATGACCACCTTGCCTGCTTCTCCCCTTTGCCGGCAGGTGCGCGAGCTTCAGCGGAAGGTGATCGACGCGCGGGTCACGTACCGCCACCTGCAGGACAAGGTGAGCGCAAGGCCCGGGCATTTATCCTTATTTGTTTTCTTTCATTCATTTCCTTCCCATTTTCGTGCTCGTGCAATTATTTCCATGCGTGAATCGCAACCCACTTCTTTGTTCAGTCACGAAGCATCTGTTTATTCAATTCATGAAATTCATGTATTTTATGTTTGTTTTCATTTTGTCCCCTGGATTCGTGCATCCTGCATCCTGCCCTGTGGTACATGTACTCTTAATCTCCCTTTTTTGTTCGTTGCCGACCTGTGCATATTTTCTATCGCGAACACGTCCCTTGCTGCACCTGCTTGCTTACCCTTATTACCGCGCACAGGCGGTGCAGATGGAGAAGAGTCGCAAGCGGCGTGCCGAGGAGCAGCAGATACGGCAGTGGCAGTCCACACTGGAGCGTGAGGCGCCGCAGATCGCCGATGAGGCCAGCGGGCAGGCGGTGAGGGGTGGTGGCATACGGTAGCGGTTTGTTGCGATTTGCAGAGCGTTGCATCGCTTTGCCTGGATTTGCCTAGATTCGCCGAGATTCGCCGAGGTTTGCCCCGACTATCATGGAATCAGAATGACTCCTCTCACCTGGATCGCCCATGGGCCTCACGCAAGACGCCATGTCCACACACACACACTCACGAAAGGCACATGTCTACACAATCATCTTGCCTCCGCGTGTGCAAGCAGAAGCGCTTCACCCCCCTGGGGTGTGACGAGGAGATCCCCAACTTCCTGCGCTCGAGCGACCCGGTCAAGAACCGGGCGTACCGCGTGGACGAGGTGCAGGAGCTGGTGGTGGAAATCTGGCGCGAGAAGCTGGACCACGTGAGTACGGGGGGGAAGTGGGATGTGGTGTGGAAAAGGGGGCCATGTGAGTCGTGGGTGGTGGTGGGATGCGGTGGGGAAAATGGGGGCCGTGTGATCCTCAGGGGTCTGGTGAGGACGGGGTGAGATGAGCGCCCTGGCATGGGCCTACCACCTGCGATTAACTGTTCAGGGTTTAGGGTTTGCTATTCACTTACTCCAAGTTTGCATCTGCTCCTCCCATGTTGTTAGGACGCCTGCTGGCGTCCCTTTGACACCACCCCTCCTGCTCGCCATCCCTTTGGTAGGCGTGTGCGAACACGCTGTCTGCATGGCCGGCAGGCATGGGCGAATGGGTGCGTTAGGAGCTCCCTGGCCGAAAGCCTTGAGCAGGGTGGCGTGGCATGCATGGTCATCATTCTCTCTATGTTGCTCCCCCTGCTTCCCAGCCTACTCGCCACAAGTAGGCTCCTCACCGCACATTACCGACTATCTCGAATTGTCTCGCCTAGTGGCCTGCCTCGTGCGTCTTTGGGAAGTGTGCACGACTCCGTTCTTACTGACACAAACTGGATGCTGGTCGCTGCCGCCGAGCTCTTCCCTGACTGCTCCTCCCTACTGAATCTGTGCTGCAATCAACTTGCCATGGGACTCTGCTCCCCCATCCCCCGCCCCCCCTTGTCGCCCATAGGACAAGAAGACCGGTAGTCGCACGTCGCTGTTCCGCGCGGCCGACCACTACCTGCGGCGCAAGCTGCACATACAGTGCAACATTGTCGAGGTGCGCTGACACCCGTGCACGAGACAGATTTTCCGAGACTTGGGTTGGATCCTTGTGCTGGTCCGCGTGCGATGGTTTGCCGTCATGGAAATGTGTTGTTGCCCTTGGAGGTGTGTCAGTCTCTGAAGTGGTGCGTGGGGTCTGATGTTACATAGGCATCGGTGGAGTCATGACAATATACTGACAAGAAATATAAGTGTGTCAGTCCCCAGGAGGGAGGCTTGCTGGTTGTCAAGAGATGTACTCGCATCGTCTTGACATGCGACCGCGCCGCAGCTGCAGAGCACAACCTGAGGGGCTCAGGATGAGTGCAGGGAGAAACCGATGGCTCGCCCAATCGTGCGTGTTTCCCTGTTGATGTCTGTGCTTGCAAGTGTACTAAACTACTGGATTTGCGGCATGCTAACATATGGCCTTGCGTGCTGGTATGTCCAGAACTGTGGGAGACAACCCCATCACGTGGGTGTTGCACTCATGTTGGGCATGCCAGCGATGGGCATGCCTGTGCAGTGCGTGCATGGATGTTTGCACCCCCCATTGTAAAGATACTCTCACCTCTCCGTTTGAGATGTGACCTGGATTATGGCCATGATGGCTTCATCCAATCCGCCACCATTTAGGGGCATACCCAGGGGGTTGTGGGTGAACCCTGGGTATGCCCCTAGTTACCCTCAGGCTCCGCGAGAGGCCTTTATATTCTCCCAAACCTGCGCCTCTGAATGAGTTCCAAGCCTATATGTGGCCACTAGACCATGTGGCAGCCCTACTGCACCCGCTATGCTTTTGCTATGTCGAAGCTTTATTGCACCCACAGGGGATGCCGGATCGTAAATTCGACGGGTCCAATTGTGCACCCTGTGGCATGCCTGTGGCATGAGGGAAGGGGCGGGTCTCTGCCCCCTGCCCGCTGTCCACACTCAGGGATTAAAAGCACTCTGGTGCTCTGTGACTCCCCAACGGGAGCACGTGTTTAATTTATTAAGTAAGTAAGTAATCCGCCACCAATGTGCATCCAACATCTCTTGTCTGAGTGCAAGCTATGCTAACGCCCCTTCATGCTGACACCCGTCCATGCTTGCGCCCGTCCCACTGTGTGTCCACTCACCTCTCCGTCCCCTTCCAGGCCGGCTACAGCCTGGTGGCCGGCATGCTGCTCTACCAGGAGTGCCACGATGCCGATTTATTCTACCACACCATGATCGGGGTGGTACGTCCAAGCCCCCTGTTCGTGTCCTCCGTGGGATGGATGCTGGCCCTGTTCTACCACACCATGATCAGGGTGGTGGGTGCGGGAAACAATGCCTGCTTCCTCATGGGGCGGATGCTGGATGCGCAAGGGTAAACAGCGATCAGGAGGTGCCGGATGGGGACCCTCGCCAAAGTGGGGGAGAAGCCGTGTCCATGATGTTGCGTGGGTGCGCAAGGCTCAACAGGAACCAGGCATCCAGAGGATCGCAGGACGGGAAGGGGGTTGGCAGCGCAAGCACGACCCTGTGCAAGTCATGGGTTGTCACATCTCCGTGTGACGTATTTGGCATCGTCCATGAGCCCACGTCGGGGCACTTTCTCGTCGGCTGCGTTCGATTGCCTGCCCGGTGTGCTGCACAGTTGTGGATCTCGAATATGAAATTCCCTTGGCCTTCGCCCCTCCCTTCCCCCGCGTATTCTTTTCCCCCTTGTCCCTCTCTCTCCTCGTTCCCTCACTCTGTCTGCCTGTCCCTCCTTCCCTTCCTGCGCTGCGCTCGTCGCGCCCTCCTGCTCGAATCGCCCGCAGGTGGACGAGTGCGTGTTCCTGGACCTGCACCACGCGACCGAGACGTTCCGCGACCGTGTCATCGCGATGGACCGGTGAGGGACATACTTCTATGACGTTGTTTGTTGTAATGCGTGTGTGAGGAACACACGACATTGTTCGTTGTAATGGGTGTGTGAGGAAACACACAACGTTGTTTGTTGTAATGGGTGTGTGAGGAAACACACAACATTGTTTGTTGTGATGGACGTGTGAGGAACACACGACGTTGTTTGTTGTAATGGACCGGTGAGGCAGTGCCGCACTGCCAGTTGTCATGGGCGCCGTGTATATGGCCCACACATGTATATGCATGGTCCTCACTATGGGCCGGTGAGGGTAGACACATAGATACGTAGATATAGGAAATGATGATAGATATAGGAAATGGTGATAGATATAGGCAATGATGATAGATGTAGGAAATGAAGATATATGTAGGAAATTATGATAGATATAGGAAATTATGATAGATATAGGAAATTATGACAGACATAGGAAATGGACCACTACTGGTGAGGACACGTGGCAATGCTGTTGTCATGGGTTTGTGAGAATGTTTGCTATCTACCGGCAAGGAAGGGCCACACTGTTACGATGGACGGAGGAGGAAGTGCTGCCATGAACATGTGAGGGCAGGTGGCCATGGAGCGGTGACGAAGGGCGGTATTATTGCCATGGACTGCTAGGGACAGGTGGCAACAGGGCTGTAAGGGAACGGTGAGGACAGTCACGATCCATCATGCGCTTATGGGGCAGCCCACACGGGGTGTTGCAATGCACCGATGAGGCAGCGCCAGTAGTCATGGCACCGTCCGCACACAAGCCCGCGGTTGGTCGCCATCAATTCGGTGGGTCGCCAAGGATCAGCAATGTGCGCTCGGCAGTCCCATGCGGGGAACACGACCAGCCCCCAAGTGGATAGTACAGCACCGTGGGGCAGGTGGCACACCAACGATGCGGTGCTTCTGGACGTGGGCGGCAGAGTGATGCGATTGAAAGGGCGAGGGAAGGCAGGCGTGGGAGGGAAAAGGGCAAGGGGAGGAGGCAAGGGGGGTGGGCAGGTGGGTCAGCGCAAGGCATGGAGGGGGTTAAGGAGGGTAAACAGGGTGGCAAGGAGATATGGACGGAATGGTATGGCTCCAAGCTGGCCCAAGCATATTAGTATCTAAAGACCAGGAGGGGTAATGTCAGGCAGCGCTGCCGTTCACGTCAACGGGGAGGACAATGGCCAGGCAGTTTCATGTAGAGAACTACTCAGCACCTCGTACTGCTACTAAACACCTGGTTTTAGTAGTATCATGCCTTTGTCGTACTGCTGTATGCTGAATTAGCTGCAGGCAAGTGTGTTGCCAATATTTCCATCCCATTTGAATAATCCAAACAGCCCTGCCAGAAGGACCACCATCCAGGGCACTATGGTGTTGTTTTGTTGTTCATTCATGTGCTCGTCTTCTGCCTCACCCTCCACGTAGAGGCACCCTGCCTGTGGCCACTGCGTGCGTTTATCTTCCCCTCACATCCCAGGAACAACAATTTCGGGGAAGGGACGGGTCTTGTGCTCAGCGAGGAGGTGCAGGTGGGTCTAGTTCCCACCTTATCTTTCGCCTTTTGCAGAGACCGGAAGGCCCGTGCGTCTGTTTTCATGCACACTACGCGGACACGTACTCGAGCCTCCAATGAGCACACTCCTAAGGTGCCTGAACCAGTGTCTGTGTGTGTCCTGTTGGCCCGTTGACATGCAGGACAGGCACCCCCACTTTCGGTGTGATATGTTGGTCACCTTCCCTCACACATCTCCCTACCGCTCGCCACCTTGGCAACACCAGGCAGAGCCTGGGGGCTGCCAAGTCACTGCCACCTGTCTCATCCTGTGCTGATGTGTCCCTGCCCTCGTCTACGAGCATCATGTGTGGTCACCAACCTGTGTGTTTATGCTTTGTACTGTATGCGACCACCACATGCTGCCATGGGGGGGGGGGGGGGGGCGGGGCATGGGCGTGGGCGTGGGCGTGGGCATGGGCGTGGGCGTGGGCGTGGGCGTGGGCGTGGGCGTGGGCGTGGGCGTGGGCGTGGGCGTGGGCGTGGGCGTGGGCGTGGGCGTGGGCGTGGGCGTGGGCGTGGGCGTGGGCGTGGGCGTGGGCGTGGGCGTGCGCGTGCGCGTGCGCGTGCGCGTGCGCGTGCGCGTGCGCGTGCGCGTGGGCGTCGGTGTGGGCGTGGGCGTGGGCGTGGGCGTGGGCGTTGGCGTGGGCGTGGGCGTGGGCGTGGGCGTGGGCGTGGGCGTGGGCGTGGGCGTGGGCGTGGGCGTGGGCGTGGGCGTGGGCGTGGGCGTGGGCGTGGGCGTGGGCGTGGGCGTGGGCGTGCGTGCGCGTGCGCGTGGGCGTCGGTGTGGGCGTGGGCGTGGGCGTGGGCGTGGGCGTGGGCGTGGGCGTGGGCGTGGGCGTGGGCGTGGGCGTGGGCGTGGGCGTGGGCGTGGGCGTGGGCGTGGGCGTGGGCGTGGGCGTGCGCGTGCGCGTGCGCGTGCGCGTGCGCGTGGGCGTCGGTGTGGGCGTGGGCGTGGGCGTGGGCGTGGGCGTGGGCGTGGGCGTGGGCGTGGGCGTGGGCGTGGGCGTGGGCGTGGGCGTGGGCGTGGGCGTGGGCGTGGGCGTGGGCGTGGGCGTGGGCGTGGGCGTGCGCGTAGGCGTGGGCGTGGGCGTGGGCGTGGGCGTGGGCGTGGGCGTGCGCGTAGGCGTGGGCGTATTTGTGTGCGTGCGCACATGCATGCATGGCGTGCAATTGTACCTCACACAATCTTTTCCCGCCTGCACCTGTGTGCTTGTTGTCGCCCTTGCGTGTGCGCACTCTCACGTCTACCTGTGCCCTTGCGTGTGTTTGCGTGTCTGTCCCCGCCCATGTTCATGCCCTTGCCCCTGCTGCCCGCGCCCAGGCCGTGCTGGTACAGTCGGTCCCCTACCTTGATGACACCCGCATGAAACGGCTGCTAGATGTGCTGGAGCCCGTCACCAACGAGGAGGGGTGGATCAACTACGCCGAGGTGTTCAACGCGCAGCTGCAGAAGGTGGGGTGAGGGGGGAGGGAGGGGGAGAGGGAAAACAGAGCAAGATGGGGGGTGCAAGAAGAGGTGAAGAGGAGGCAAGGGAGCGGTCAGGGGGTGAGGGGAGAGTTCAGAGGGGGGCAGGCCACAGGGCGTGGCCTTACCCCCTCTTAAGTAGGATAAGAGGGGGGCAGTTCCTGTGCGCACAAAACTCGGTTGTTAAGCTTACGTGCTTGGACAACCTACCATCTGGTTCAGGTTCACCCGGGCCTTCTCTCGACAGTGCCCAGATACTCTCAAGGCAGTCGTAACTGCCAAGGGCAGGCCTGGTCGTAACGTCGTCTCCTGGTGTCTGGCCTCACAGGGCTGCCTCCAACCTTCTGCGCGGTAGCAAGCCAGGAACATTTCGTTGGATGTCCTCCCTATTTTTCACACTCTTCTCAGATCTGTGCAATGTAAGGATGCTAGGAAAGGCACCGGCAGTTATAAGCCCAAGGGTGAGCAGGCAGAGTTGCCCAGTTGAGTGCATACCTCGACCGTGTCGGCTTGCCAGCTTATCCCGTGCACCCTATTGAGAAATCCACTTAAGTGTTCGACGGCAGGCTCGGCCTGCGGGCCGTTTGGATGGTTGTATCTCCTGTTGCTGCACCCCGGCACGGATGTGGCTGCCCTGCATGTTGTGTATGCCCTGTCATCCGGCTGACCTTGTTTTGCTCGCATGGTGCACATTCTCCCGCGGCATCTGTGCATTGGGGGTCATCGCCCTGCGCCCTCGTTGGCTGCATCCCTTGCCATCGCTCCACTTCCTCTCCAGGGCTCTTTTTCCAACATGCTGCGAATCGAGCTGCTGGCGGACCGCTACCGTTTCCTGGGCATGCTCAAGGTACGCGCGCCAGCAGCACCGACGCTGAGAATGCCCTCTGCCCGGTGTCCTGTGCCCTGGGCCACCACATCGGGTCACATAACTGCCAACCCGGCAGCATCGTCTTTGGTGCTTGGTAGAAGTAAGGTGTTCTGGCTAGTTTATTGTTAGCAAATCTTCACAGCTGAAGCCCATGGGCCACGCCGTTCCCGGCATACTATACTTGACATGGCCCCATCACTACCATGGCCTAGTTCCCTTGTTCCCTTGTTCCCAAAACCGGCCAAAACACGCACGCATGGTGCCATCTGGTGTGTATGGTGCATGCCGTGTGCTGCTTGCCATGTCCAGAGTACCGTGTCATCAGCAGTCTGGAGTATATCGTACTTGTGATGGTATGTAAATGAGACAACCAGCGCAGGCCGGTAGAGTAGCAATCGCCAGGTACCAGATAACACGCTGGCTGCATTGCTGCAAAAGATGCTGTGTCATTCCCAGGCCAGGACTCGCTCCCTTGAGTCCTTCCTACGCCGTGCCAAGTAAGCAATACCGCTACCCAGGGAAGCTGCCGATAGCAATCCACCTTCTGCTGCATATTTTCACGATTCCTCCTGATGCTGAGACGGTGTCCTACTTTGGCCACTGGCAATGCTGTGATGCACCGTACACTTGTGCACGCGTGCGCCGGCGGTGTGGCCAGCTGCCTGCTCATCGACTCGTGCCTGCCATCATGCCATCACGCCATTATGCCATCTTGTCTGTGAGTGCCCTTGCCCTCGCCCATCTGGCCCGCGCAGACCCACCTGCAGTCCAAGGCGGCGGGCGGCTACCTGACCACGATGGCCATCCACGAGGCGCTCGCGGCCACCGATCCGAACATGCCGCCCGCGCTGATCAAGGAGTACACGGTAGGTGGCTACATGGTGGCAAGTGCACTTTCCTTTCCCCCTTGCATCAATCAAGGACTACACGTGAGATGGCATGGTGTGCTTTCCACGATTGCGGACCAAGGAGTACACCGAAGGCTTGCGCACACCCATAGGAAAGAATGGTTCGTTGCAAGTGTCCCAGAACGGTGGCACGGTGTGGCTTCCGTGTGCTCCACATTCACGTATCCAGATGTACACCTGCTCACGTTTGATAGCACTAGTCACATTCGCCCCCATGGTTCTGGGAGTTAGATTTGATCCACTGGTTTAAGCAATTACTTGCGCGTCATGCGCATGGGTGTGCCACAGAGTACTATGCTAATATCATTACAAAAATAATTACAGGAAAGTTATCCACGGGTATATCTTGGGAATTTCAGACACACTCGCACCGCTCTCTGGTAAAAAGCCTCTTCGTAGTTGGGATATAGTTTGGGATGCCTTTGGATCAGGAGACTCCAATTTTTGCGAAATCTTGTGAGAGGTCCTGTGTCTGATTCCAGTATGGTACCGAAAGTTTCTTGGTAGGTTGCAACGGGGGTACACTCCAGAACGTGGTACGCGCGGTCCGTTTGCGGGTAAGTGGGGAGGAATGCATGGCGAGTATGATTATGGAGTCCCAAGTCTTCTTACGGGAAGACTGAGGAAGGGGAGAAGGCAGGCCTAGGGGCTGGGGGGATCAGTGCCATGTGTTGGCCTAGAAATGGTGGCAGCACAGGACCCAGGACATCAACGTACCATGCGTTGCGTCCGAGGCCTGATAATAAGTTCGACTTAATTAGCAGTTCGGCGCAACAATGTTAAATAGGCGCAGTCTTAATATTGGACTAGTTAGGGCTATTTGTACAGCCGGTTCGGACGGGGTTGTACTTGCTATTCAGTCGGTTCTGTAGGACTTTCGGTACTTTCATAGGTTCGATAATTTGGCACTGGCATCCGCCGGTACTTTTGGTCCGTTGGTGGATGTGTAGGTGCGCCGTATGTCAATGTGTGTGGACCTAGTATAAGTCGTTTTGGGTCGTACGGTCAATTCGTGTGAACCGTAGCGCCCTAGAGATCTCGGTTGGCCATGCGTCCAAGCAGCGCTGCATGGCACTGCTTGGTATTCGTGTCATGACTGGCACGAACGGTGGTCGCTTCAATCATTCCGCAACCGGCACCGTGGCTAGTATGGACGATATCTATTCTAACATAGTCAGCTCAGTGACCCGACCAACTTTAGCCCTAGGTGAAACAACCTCTGGGGAGGCGTGGCTAGTGCCCCCCGAGGAACATGTAGCATTTTTCGACAGGAATCGGGAACCATTCTTTTTCCCAACCCGCGGGCGTTACCAAGCCGGAATAAAGAGAAAGAGCGTTAACTCAATTCATTTCATTCATTCTGGGGGTAACCATGGTGAACGTTCCCGCGCACTATTATCTTTGGTGGCTCACGGCGTTGCCAAGCAGTGCCATGCAGCGTTGCTTGGACGCATGGCCAACTGAGATCTCTAGGGCGCTACGGTTCACACGAATTGACCGTACGACCCCAAACGACTTATACTAGGTCCACACACATTGACATGCGGCGCACCTACACATCCACCAACGGACCAAAAGTACCAGCGGATGCCAGTACCAAATATTGAACCTATGAAAGTACCGAAAGTACTACAGAACCGACTGAATAGCAAGTACAACGCCGTCCAAACCGGCTGTACAAATAGCCCTAACTAGTCCAATAGTAGTATTAAGACTGCGCCTATTCAACATTGTTGCGCCGAACTGCTAATAAGTCGAACTAATTATCAGGCCTTGGACGCAACACCATGGTAAGAAACGAAGAATAATAAGCTTGGGCTTGTCTTGTGCAAGTAGTGAGTCCTCGTCCCTGGTGCAATTGTGGGGCTGTGGGCCTGGCTGTGTTGCCACCTCACGAGTGTGCTGCTGCCTTCTGTACCGGCAGCGATGCCTCAGCCATGCAGAGTATTGGTTACAATATAGTGGACCACTATGAATACAATATAGTGTACCGCTCTCCAGTTTGGCTCTAACATATCTTTGATGTCTGTTGCATGCGCTTATCCGCACCAAGCTGTCAATCTTTTTTACTGTCCGAGGCATGGTGCACATCGTCTGTCAACGAGCTTGCTGTCTTTTAAAACAACGCCAACTCGCATTGGCACCACCTCTCTTGCCGATTCTATATAAATGTGTTTGGAATCTGCAGGTCAAGGGATTCGGAGGCCCAGAGAGCATGCACAAGGCTAACAACAAGATTGAGCTGAACCGCTTTTTAGTGGCGCTTACCTCGGGCACTGTGGGATATTACTGTCCACTGCTACACAGCTCAACACCCACTAAGTGAAAGCTTACTATAGATTTCCCTGTTTGTGGGCACATGGATGAAGGTCTTTTCTGGCAGCCTTGCGCATTCAAAGGCATCTAAACTTGGCAAGAATCCCCTGTGAAAGTGCCTGTTCTTTACCTGTTGTTTACTTGTCCTCTTCCCTCCTTATTTATTCATTTTTTCGTGGAGCAACGAGGCAAGTATATACTCAGTCACTACTGGTAGATCGTTCATGCAGTATCAGCTCGTAAGGATAGATCAGTGGTGCATGCATGAGCCATCCAAGAGTCTGGACAGCACGTTCACGATTGCGTCATGCGTGGGTGCCATGCAATACAGAGTAGAGGGTCACCCCCTACTAAATACGCTACATCCTACCCCTATTAAGGGGACGGGACATGCCCGAATTTTTTGGCGCCAAAAAATTTGCGCCGGAACCGAAGGTCATAAATTTCGCGTGCACGGTGCGCGCACCCGTTGCGGAAGTGGCCATGGCGACTGCGTTCAGGCGAAACTACCACACTAGGGCAGGCGAAATGCAAAAATTTTACTCGAATATAAAAGACGATGAGTTTATGATGTTAGTTTGTGGCGGAAATCAGCTGGTTTACAATATCGCTGTTGTTTTTTTATGCCATCGGCATGGGGGGTAATCTGAATTTTTTGGTCGCGCGGAATGAAATAGAATTCATGATAGCGGCTGTAAAATCTTGTTTTTTGGGGTTGTTCTGACCGTAGCGCAGGCGTTAATATCGGTTGCATCGAATTCTAAACCGAGCTGGTGCTTTTTGCCAGATTTTCGGCCATTATCGGTAAGTATACGCTACATCCTCGGCGTCCGCTAGCTACCAAGAGCGCGCCGCATGCCCGGGCCGAGGAGCTCTACTGCGAGCTCCGGCCTCCTGTCACCACTGCACCATCCGATTAATTAATTAATTAATTACTAGACACGTGACTGTCGGCCACGTGAGCATAAGTCCTCAGTGGAGGGGAACATGGGATGGAATGGATTAATTAATTAATTAATTAATTAATTAATTAATTAATTAATTAATTAATTAATTAATTAATTAATTAATTAATAGACACGTGACTGCGTCACGTGAGCATAAGTCCTCAGCTAGTGGGAGGGGAACATGGGATGGAATGGTATAAGCTATCTAGGTCCTAGTTACAGGGGTGTGGGCACCGCGGCCCGAATATCGCTATGAATGCCATACTTGGTCACACTACGCGGAGCCCCCACAGGCTTGGGGGTGGTCTCCTTCATCACTACTAGCTTGCCATCTATCCTTGCGCACCATCTGCCTCCATTAATTAATTATTAAATTAATAGACACGTGACTGCGTCACGTGAGCATAAGTCCATATTCTGTACATGTAAGTCAATATTCTGCGCACCATCTGCCTCCATATTACAGACAAACCAGGAGGCTGCCCGGGGATGAGCCCGTCACGTCTAGTGTAGCACATGTCCATGCCGAGTCTATCACGAAAAGTCCACGGGTGGCGGCCCTGCCGCGCGCGGCCGGGGGCACGCCAGGTGAGGACATATTGCCCAGGCTGGGCGGGCTTGGTGCCAGCTAGTCTATCTGAGGTATCTACCTGATCTGTGCGGGCCAGGTGCCCGGCTAGGCCCAGGCGCCTGTGCCTAATAATGTGGGAAACATAGGGCAAATCAGCGTACAAATCCTCATTACTAATGTGCAAACCAAAGGGGATGTTAAGGGCCTTGCGCAGCATCTTGGTGACGGCGCCGTCGAGTCGTTGCGCTCCAGCTCCTGCGTCAGTGTCCACGTCTCGGCGCCGTAGGTCAGGATCGTCAGAATGACGACCTTGAAGAGGTCACGCTTGACGATCCGGGGTAGGGCGGGGTCGCTCCACCAGCGGCGGTGGTCATGGAGGTGCGCCCACGCCCACAACGGTACGAGCCGCGCCAAAGTCCGACCTCGTAAGCGGTACCCGAAAAGTGGCGCCAAATGCAAATTTTGGTGTGCGGGTGCACGACGGTGACCGAATTCCGGGCGACAGGCATGGCGGTCTGGCAGGCGATGTTGAGCGCGTAAATTAAGGCATTATCAAGGCTGAAATTTTACGATCATCCTCCTAAGGAGTTATTCGGTCCACCATTATTTTTTTTTCGGCAGAAACTCTGCGGAATCGAACAGCATATTGCGTCATTCACAGGTGGGTGCCTGTTTGGTCGCAGATTTTCTCTCGACCCCACCTGACTGCAGCAAAAAAATTCCCGATGAAGTGCGCCCTAAGATCGAGTTTATGATCATAAACGACGCATTTTTTAATTCTAAAGACTTTGACCGAACGACTTTTTTCAATACCGCTGCAATTTTTTTTTCCCGAGCTACCGCATATTTCCGACCAATTTCAAGGCTGCGTCAGGCTTGGCAAACCGATAATCCATATATATTCGCGTTTGCCCCAAACGTCATGTTTAATGCAAGCTTTCTTGGCACTAACGACGCCCACGGCGTCGGGGTTGTTATTAACCTCCCGACATGCACAACCTGCATGCCAGCAGGTGCATGCCGCAACGAATTTCTGCTGCGGGGTGTGCGAAACAGACCTCAAATGCAAGAGAGTCATGGTTATCGACTAGCGGTACGTTCTCATATTCATATCTAGGTGCCAATTTACTCCTTGACGAAGCCCTGGCCTTTCGCGGATGAATGTTGTACCAGTTCCCCGTCTTCCGAGTCCCTTTGTGTCATCGTACTCCTATTTTACGGGAAGTGCGCCATTCAGCGAGCGACGGTTTGATGGCGAGCTGTTTCCTCACACGAGCGATGTGCAGCCTAGTTTAGAGACTAGGGATATCAAGAAGCAATTCTTCACACGGATGTTAGGGAGAGGCCGTGCTGGGTTGCGTGCAAGCTATTGCCGGCTGGCTGGCCATTGCCGCCGATGACAACATTGATGTCGACGCAGTCAAGGCTATGGATAACAAAGCTGCTGCTTTGTTATATATGGTTGTGCGTGGTACAAAATATGGGCAGTTTTCTTGCATGGCATGGCTGACCCTTAATGGCAAAGAAATGAAAGAATGTTGATGGCAACCCCAGAGTTATGGGTGGCCTCCTTTAACGGTTGATGGCAGCGCGTGCTTTGATGAGTCCATCCAACCCATTGCATACATGCACGCCATTCCTCTTACGCATCAACAAAGCATCTACCCTGACGCATGTGTAGGACATGCCTGTACATGAAAACTATTCATCATGGTTTGTGGAGCGGGTGTGATGCCATGAGAGCAGGGAGAGAGTCAATTGCTGGGCTAGGTCTGCTACCTGTGCTGCGGCCACATGGCGGCCTAGTGCACATGATGCCTTCCATGCCAGCACCCAAGCTGCCTTCATCACCCACGGTGACACCATGACTGATGAGCCGAGGGCGTCATCATGGACGCCAACGTTCATGCAGTTCAGGCTGTGCGTGCTGGCGAAGGGCACGGGTAAATGAGCCAATTACTACGCACGCTGCCACCAGCGCCAATGAAGAAACCCAAAACCTGCCCTTCAGATAGGTATGTGCAACTTTTTCTCATTTCTTGTGGCCTACCAGCAACTCCTGATTTTCCTATGATGCATGTTGGCAGAATTTTGGCGACATTACGGCAGTGTGCATGGCCATACATCCACAATGCCAGGGGTGCAAGGGTTCAATTGCCAAGAGAACCACACACACATGCACATGCTCAACGCCTCTTACTCCAAGGCCACTGCCACTCACCCAGAAAGACAGGCACACATACGAACCATTGCTGAGATGCAAGCCAGACTTCGGGTCCTTACGGCAATGAGAGATGGGATGAGGCACGACTAGTTTGACAGTTTAGCTGAGGAAGTGCAGTAGTTGGGAGACAGTCAAGGATGGCTGGGAGAAGCATGGCACAAGGTACAAGGATGACTGACAGTTGGCAAGCGCAAGGGCAAGAGCAAGAGCAAGACCACAATGAGAAAGGGCTATGGAGAGTTGGCCTCATGCAGCATGCGTTAATGTGGACTGTGGTACGCCTGTGGCCAGGCAGCTGACTGATATTGTGCAGTGGTCACTTCATGCTAGGTATGATAGTGGCCAAGTTTATTTAGTTGCTTAGGGCAAACCTTGAGGCAGCAACAGGGGGCGGGGCTTGATTTGTCAGTGGCTACTTAATGCCACCATGCTGGCTGAGAAGTTGGACGTCCAACATGGAAGCTGCGTGGCCAGCAAGGCAGGCCCAGGCTGAGAGTCTAGGCAGGAGCATGAGGTATGCAAGTTGAGGAATGGGGGATGAGGTGTGACAAGGTCAGGCAGGCAGGCCTTGTCAAGGGATATACCACTACTTACACTTAACGACGCCACAACAAAGGTGCGCAAACGCATCGTCGCCATGCCGCCTGCCGAGTGACTTTCAACCCTCACGGCTGGTACGTGATGATTGCTGCATATCCAGGTTGGGTTTAGGTCTACTTTGCATGCTGTGGGTGTAGAATAGACCTTCTAGCCCCTGTGACAGCTGCGAGTGGTATTTTCAGCAAGCCCCTCAATAGGAATCGCCTCAGCGTGGCCACTTGGGCATATAGCCAGCTGGGTCCAGCCAATGTTTAGATGAACAAAATTTTATTTGTATGTCACAAAAGTCGTATTACATAATGGATGAAAGGATTTTATAGTTAGCAAGCCATATAAATGGGAGTTTGCCATATTTCACTTAGGAGGTTTGCTCAATCAGTGAGCGTCTTAGAACGAAACTGACATGTATTGCATGTATTACTCAACCAAATGACATGATTGACCTGGATTTTTGTGCATTGTCTCAACTAGCGATTTTAAGCCTGCCTGCAAAGTTCCAACCTCAACTGAGCACACCTTCTATGAAAACTGCAATGAGTTGTGGTGAAAATGGCGAAAATCGCGCACTTTTGGTAACATTTGCTTACAAACTGCCATCAAATGACACCTGGTTGACCTGGATTTTTGTGCATTGGCTAAACTAGCGATTTTAAGTCTGCCTGCAAATTTCCAGCCTCAATTGTTCACACCTTCTATGAAAACTGCAATGAATGTGGCGAAAAAGGCGAAAATCGCGCACTTTTGGTAACATTTGCTGACAAACTGCCATCAAATGACACCTGGTTGACCTGGATTTTTGTGCATTGGCTAAACTAGCAATTTCAAGTCTGCCTGCAAATTTCCAGCCTCAATTGTTCACACCTTGTATGGAAACTGCAATGAATGGTGGTGAAAAAGGTGAAAAACGTGCGTTTTTGCTAGCATTTGTCAGCAAAATGTCACCAAACGAAGTGTTAAGGACCTGAATTTTTTCACAATGTCTAAAATAATGATGTTAAGCATGCATGCAGAGATCCAGCCTCAACTGGGCACATCTTGTATGGAAACTGCAACATTATGTGGTGAAAAACGTGAAAAACGCGCGTTTTTGCTAGCATTTGGTGGCAGTTTGTCACTAAATGGGGTCAGATGACCATGGGACCTGGTGCACAGTTGGTAGTCATGAGCATCAGTCTCCTTGCAAGCAGCCAGGCCAGGAGCTCTTTATTTGCATATTATACGGGATTTGTTTATTGTAAAACCTGAAATTTTGCTAAAATAGATGTGCCAAAAATAGACCAACGAGGTCAGAAAAATCTGGAAAGTTCAATTCCTTCTATTGGTGTCCCAAACATGCTGCCTGCACATATCTAGCATGTTTGGACTTAATCTGTTCCATGTAGGGCTTATAAGGTAGGTTTTTGGCACTTTCATACCGTTGTGCCATGCCGATCCGTGTCGTCATGTCGTCCTCGCAGTCGGGAAGCCAACTGCCGAGCAGCTTGAAGCGGCCTGAAGGAGGCCGGAGGGTAGTCGACCTCGGCATCGTCTAAGAGGCGGAGTGTGGGTGGGGGCCCTGCCATGCCGAGGGCGGCCAGGGCCTCCGTTTTGGGGCTGATTTCAAAACCAACCGCCCGAGCCTCGAGCGCCAGGCAGTCCAGCCAAAGTTGGGCAGACTCCGGCTTCTCGATGAGCGTGATGTCGTCGGCATAAGTGAGGCCGGTCAGCTAGTAAATTCTGCTTGTTAGTCGGCCCCCCTTCCCCAAGCTCGTTCGTGATCGCTAGGCCAGGGGCACGGCCTGCAATGCTAGCAAAGCGAGCACGTGCCTGGCGCATAACATAATCCACTACAATAATAAACACTTTGCCCACGCTCCTTGCTATGATATGCTCACATGGGTCTTATTGCACCCACAGTTTGCCGGATCGTTAGCCTGTCCTTTTAGCTAGCCGCGCCCGATTGCAGCTGTGGCATGCCTTTGGCATGAAGGAGACTGGGGGTCTCTGCCCTTTCTCCTGTAGTGCACACACAGGGATTAAAAGCACTTCGGTGCTCCGTGACTCCCCAACGGGAGCACGAGTTTAATTAATTAATTAATTAATTAATAATAAACAGGTACGGCGACAGGACGCAACCCTGCCAGATGCCGGTCTGCAGTGGGCATGGCGGCCCACTGCCGGGGTAATGCCGTGTTGAGTGCGCACCGAAGTGGTCGACCCCTCATACAGCGTGCGGATGACGGTAATCAGGGGAGTGGGGACGCGAGCACGAGCAAGTACAGCCCATAGAGCGTCCCGGCCAGAGGACAGAATCAAAAGCCTTGATGAGGAATGGCTGAGGTAAGCTATCTAGGTCCTAGTTACAGGGTTGTGGGCACCACGGCCCGAATCGCTATGAATGCCATTACTTGGTCACGCGCGGAGCCCCCACAGACTTGGGGGTGGTCTCCTTCATCACTACTTGCCATCTATCCTTGCGTACCATCTGCCTCCATATTACAGACAAACCAGGAGGCTGCCCGGGTGAATGTGAGCCCGTCACGTCTAGTGCAGCACATGTCCATGCCGAGTCTATCACGGGAAGTCCACGGGTGGCGGCCCTGCCGCGCGTGGCCTGGGGCCCGCCACGTACTGAGGGGAGGACATAACGCCCTAGCTGGGCGGGCTTGGTGCCAGCTAGTCTATATGATGCGTCTACCTGATCTGTGCGAGCCAGGTGCCCGGCTAGGCTCAGGCGCCTGTGCCTAAGAATGTGGGAAACATACGGCAAATATCAGTGTACAAATCCTCATTACTAATGTGCAAACCAAAAGGGATGTGAAGGGCCTTGCGCAGCATCTTGGTGACGTTGCCGTCACGGCGTTGCTCCGCCAGCTCGATCCTGCGTCACGGTCCAGGTCTCGGCGCCGTCGGTCAGGATGTCCTCATAGGTCACGATATCGTCAGAATGGCGACGTTGAATAGGTCACGCTTGATGATCTGGGCCTAGGGCGGGGTTAAGTAAGTAAGTACTTGCGTGTCATGCGCAAAGGCATGCCACGGATCGAGTACTGTGCTAATCTCATTAGAAAAATTATTACACACAAGTTTAAACAGTTATCGTCTGCATCATCCCCCAACCGTTAAGCACTACAGATGGGAATGTACTAGATGGGGATGTAATCCTCATCCGAGCTGTCCTCTACTGTAATGGCAGACGAGGCGGTAGTGTAGCGGCTATCCTCAGGACCAATAACCTCCACGGCTCCACCTGCGGACTTCTACCCTGGCTAGCAACGGGCCGCGGGGCCTGTGGGGAGAAAACAGGAGCATACCCCTCGGGAAGGTGCTTATCGCAGACATGGCAGCCCATTTCTCCTTGTCAATCATGCGGGCGCGGATTACGGATAGTCCCAGAAGCCCTGCATCTTCAAGCAGTTGTGTCACATAGGTCCGGGTCGCGCCGCGCCGGTGCCCGGCGCGCGCAAGTTTGCCAGTGGGTTGCGATGGGACATGTACAAGGGGACCTTGCCATAGGAGGAGGTGTCTACCTGGTTGGCCCGGGCGGGGTTGCTCCACCAGCGGCGGTGGTCATGGAGGTGCGCCCACGCCATGCCGATCCGTGTCGTCAGGTCGTCCTCGCAGTTGGGAAGCCAGCTGCCGAGCAGCTTGAAGCGGCCTGAAGTAGGGTAGTTGACCTCGGTGTCGTCTATTATGAGGCGGCGTGTGGGTGGGGGCCCTGCCATGCCGAGGGTCAGGGCCTCCGTTTTGAGGCTGATTTCTAGATCAACCGCCCGAGCCTCGAGCGCCAGGCAGTCCAGCCAAAGTTGGGCAGACTCCGGCTTCTCGATTGAGCGTGATGTCGTCGGCATAAATGAGGTCAGCTAGTAAATTCTGCTTGTTAGTCGGCCCCCCTTCCCCAAGCTCGTTCGTGATCGCTAGGCCAGGGGCACGGCCTGCAATTCATTAGCCGACGTTTAGTTTATTAGATGATGCATTAACCGGCGTTTAAGTAATTAATTAGCCATGCTTTGCCCACGCAGAGAGTTACTCTCTGCTGAGATGCCATTAAATCAAATTAAATTATAACATGACTCCGTTGGGAGATCATGTAGCACATATTCCCGTGGATGGATGGAGGGGGGACAAAGCCGCGAAACCGAACTAATCTAACTCTAAGCTAATCTAATCTAGAAAACCCTATACCTATTCTACTCAGCAAAGCGCCCCTTCCGCTTGGGGGGAGGGGGCTTGCCCACAGGGGCGGGCGTATGAGCCTGGACAATGGTATTCCACCTCTTCTTGTCCTGCATAGCAGTCCAAGCAAGAGAGAGGGAGTGAATGCGATGCTCAAACTGAGCTGGGACCACTAGGTCAGCCATCAACTGCTGTGGGTAGGTCATGACATGTTTGCCTACCTTCTTAGGAATGTCCTTGGGGCCAGGCCAGGTCAGGATATGCCGCCCTGGCTGGCCAAGCCGCTGGGGGCCGGCCAGACCGAGGGCGGTGTCTACCTGGCTGGTGCGAGCAAGATGTCCTACGAATGCTATCCTACGCTGTCTAATCTCGTCCGAAATGCGAGGCATGCCCTGGTACAAAGATTCTAAAGGCCTATGTGTGGAAAACCCGACATTCAGGGCCTGACGGAGCATCCTGGTTACCGTGCCGTTGAGCTTGGCCGCCAGCGTGTCCGTGAGCGTCCATGCCTCGGCGCCATACGTGAGCACCGTGAGGACCAGGACCTTGAGGAGCATGGGCTTGTGGTGCTCGCCAAGGACCTTCGAGTGCCAGTAGGTTTTGAGCGAACGATGCCGAGCCCAGGCCAGGCCGATGCGGGTGTCCATGTGCATCGGCGGCGGTGTCAGGAAGCATGCTTCCCAGCAGTTTAAAGCGATCATGATGAGATGCCATGCCCTAGCTATTGTCTAGCCATAGTCAATCTTCCACCCCATGCCAGGCCTTTTACATCATGGTGGTGCAGGTGCACCTTGCATGTGCACCCAGAGTAGGCGGCAGTTTACATCTCCCACCTGCAGGTTGTAGCCCAGAATGTACTACAAATCAAATGCGCCTTCTCAGGGCTAGGTGTTACGTATGCTCCCCACGCAGTTATGTTCTTAATTAGCTTATTTATCAGGGAATTCGACGACTGAGGCCGTTGGGGATATAAGGCCACACCCGAGTCAAAAATCGTGTCTTGCCAGTATACCTAGTAGTCCGGTCGGTTATTAGAGGCTGGTCCGTATCGACATGCATGCAGTGCAAGCAAACGCACTGCATGCTCAAATGTGGAGACGTACTATTACGGAAACGCACAGTACTGTTGCGTAGTAATGGGCAGATCGATGCTCAAGACAATACCGAAAACGATGGCGATTATCCCTTCTCGGCTCCTTTGCGGCCTTCCTGACTCCCTCCTCGTACCAACAAGCGTCCACAGTCTTATACCAACACCTCAGTTCATTTACCGTATTCGATTGATCACGCAACTCGAAAGACAACGGGAAGCCGCAATTTATACTCGGCACCTATTAATCGGAGACAGCTGCAGGTCCTCGCTCTCAAGCAGCGCCCAATGCCCAGCTAAGTGTTGCCGCCCCCACATTAGTTTTCGTGCATACAAAAGCATCACTTAGGTGGGAACATCAATATGGCATTCTCCACCGCCATACAAATATCGAGCCTCCTCCAAGGAGTTGGCCGCAGTCTTAATTACAATTACTGCGCACTCCAGTTATAGTATAATTTCGAACGTCACAGGTAGACTTACTGGCTGATATACCACATAGTTTGCATACTTAGCACGAGCGCTAGAGGCCTGCCAAGACACTGCCGTGTGCTGACCAACTGGACATGGAGAACCCCACAAAGGCACGCCATAATGTGCTGGATATTTAAACCACTTTCTGAAACAACCCCCCTCGCATGTATACTTTAATTTCTTAACTGAATATTAGCGGCCGGCCGGGACATCAACGTCTGAACGTTAGTCGCCCGCCTCCATGCTGCATAGTTCCGTAAATGCTCACGGCTGCATGCCAGCCACACGAGATCAAGGCTACACCGGAAAGGGCCAGCTGACTTCCCTATGCATAAAAATCGATCGCATCATGAGAGCTAGCTAGTCACGCGCGCCCGGCCTGAAAAAAATAATGTTTGCTGCGCGCGCTCTGCGCCTGTATCGGCTCTAATAAATGAACGCGTGGCGGGATTCTCGGTCGCTGGTCCATCTTTCTATCCATTGGCAGGTACTCGGTAGAAATTCGCGCGAAAGGCAGCGTTATGACTTATGACCCAACAGCGAGATAATCATGGCCCAGAGTTATGCAACACCGCAGGAAACCCAAGAATGCATTTAAAACACATCGCACGTGCCGGACTGGTGAGTACAATCCCACCTTTTGGTAAGATCTTACACTAGCATATACATATAAACATGGACAAGAAATTCCCACCTTCCCACGTACATTGAGAAGCCGGGATCCTCGAGGCCCAAGCTCCCGTGGTGGCGGGGGTGAAAGGGGGCCATCGGTATTTGGGAAATTAAACCTCACGACATCTTAGTAACACAGATCCGGCAGTGGCTAATTATTTATCGAGTTAGGCGCATTTTCATATGTAGGTTTCTTCTTACGGCATCCACTTAAAATGTGGTATATGGCCGCAAGTTTGGATTACATGCATACGCTTGGTCGCTAAAGCAGAGGCTGCTGCTTCCAGTTTCGCTTCAATATCCTCGTGAATCGTCGCAAGGGCCGTCAAAGTTTGGCAATCAATTCACGTATCTAACCTGTCCTGGAATCTCATGAGGAGCATTCCATTCCACGCCTGTTAGTGTGTAACCTAACGTTCTGGGAATCATGGAAATCCTTTTTGCTCCCTGCTGGCTGTCTGCAAAAGCACGACGCGGCCTTGTCCTCTCGCAACCACCAGAATGCAGCTGCGTGCATGTTACGATATCCCCCAAAGCGCGAGATGCTTGTTGGTCCCTTGCACCTCTTTGGGCCGAGGACGCCAAGGCATTGAGGGTTAGTCGCTTGCCTCCTGCGCAGCCCGCATTCGGCGGGTGAAACGCCCCCGGCATCCCCGATTACGAACGCTAGATGAGGCCGCCGTCGGCCTGACATCCTTATCGCCATCTGCACCTGGCGTGGCCAGGCATCGTTCTGACGCCACATTGGTTCTACGTGAAGTAGTCAGCACCTCGCCATACCCCCCAAGTATAAAGCCTGTTGATAGCATAATACTAGGTCCACAGGAGACCTGCCATGGACCCCTCGGTAGCTGCCGTCTATACCGCCGAGGCTCACGCGTTCCTGGTCGATGGCCTGCGCGTTCGCCGGCAGCAGCTCAACCAGCGGCTGGCCAGCGGCACGCTGACCGCCCACAGCGCTCTCGACCTACTCAGTGCGGAGCAGGTGTGGCGGCTGTATAGTCTCTGGGGACCCGGTGGTGGCACAGCAACGAACAAGGCGGAGGCCATCGACCATTACTTGAGTGGGCCTGATCAGCACGACCTGGTGTGGGATGCTATCAACCGGACATTATCGGAGCCCGAAGTGCCGCAGTGGGACGGCGCGCACTTGGCAAGCGCGTGGTATGGCCCGAGTGGCCAGCTTGCCGGTATGATCCCGGATGACGATCTGAAGAATGAGTGGACCGTTCAACGTTTAGAGCAGGAGGTCTTCCGGAGAGAGGAGGAGGAGGATGGGGGCGAAGCGATGGTGGAGGTGGGGGAGCAAGGGGTTGGGACCCGGGACAGGGACGCAGAAATCGCCAAGCTGCTGGAGTGGGAGGAGAGGCTGCCCGAGGAGCGGAAAACATTGCTGGCAAGGATATTGCCGCGCGTCGCGGCTGTAAACAGCCAATACATCGGGCAGCGGCTAGCTGCGACCATCTGGTTGGCTTTTGGCGACGTGTTGACCGTGCCAGCTGTGGTGGCTTGCTTCCCAAAAGGGGCTGAGAACGAGGGCAACTTTAACTCCGTGTTTGACGCGCTGTTCCGGCTGATCGACCTGTGGTCGAAAGATCCCGAGGCACCGGTCCCCCTCCCCGGTTTCCGCCCCATCGATGCCACCCTGCCCCTGGCTGCCCAGCGGCTGAGGCTGGATGCCCTCACAGTGGAGGAGATCGTGGACCCCCCGTTGCGTGTGGTCAAGGTGGACTTGACATCGCTTCAGCAGCGGTGTGTGCGCCGGGTGCTTCCCCGGGACGGCACCCGCTTGGACCTTGTCACCTCCTTGGTGGATACGGAAGACCAAACATTGTGCTTGATGGCTCTGGAGCGGATCCAAGCACGGATGCAGCTAGCAGGTATGCCTTTTGTTGCTGATGGAGCCAGCAGGTATTCCTCGTGTTGCTGGTAAAGCGAGTAGGTATGTACATTGTGTTACACATAGAGTCAGCAGCAGCTTTGCCTCGTGTTTGCAGTGCCGGAAGGTAACGGACGACGAGACAGTGCTTGCATGGGTGTAGTGAATTGGTGGGTGCTATGTATATGGGTTATCGTGACATGGTGGGTGCTATGTATGTGGGTTATCGTGACATGGTGGGTGCTATGTATATGGGTTATCGTGACATGGTGGGTGCTATGTATATGGGTTATCGTGACATGGTGGGTGCTATGTATATGGGTTATCGTGACATGGTGGGTGCTATGTGAAGGGACACATCACATCAATTAATATGGGTGTGTACGTAAGTTTGGATTTGAGCTCCTGAGTATGAGGATTGTCACCAATAACTTGCACGGGACGGGGGGGAACTGTCTTGGCAACACCTACACAGCATATGTACAGAGGCCACAAGCAACTTGGTCGAAATGGTGGTCTAGCACCAGCGGTGCTCATGCAACTTGTTCTGCCCGCTGGCACAGGCCAAGTGCTGCGAGGCCATGTCACGTCGCAACAGCACTGCTGGGTCTTTTGAGCTCAAGGGGTTTGCAGCTTTTCCAAATGAAATGAAAGTAGTATTGTTGCATTTTGCTTCTTTGAGGCAAAGCAGTCCGTGTCTAGGTACGTAGCACATAGGTCCAAGCTACCAATTTCTCCATACACATTGCTTTACGATTTTCTATGAGCAGCCATGTCCAGGTGCTGGCATGTATCCAGCTGCCAACATAGGGCTTCGTTGCAGTGACACCACTGGCAGCTCCATACAGACACGATATGGCTAGCTACGCATACACTATACTCTAGTATGGTAGGTTCCTGGCACCACTGGCAGTCCTAAGTGCATGCTTTCAACATGCAGGCACAACTTGGCGGGAGCCAGGCGATGCAGAGCTATGAGTGAGGCAGCCTGACGCGTTTTACCGTCATCCGAACGAGCAAATGAGAAATGGAGGAACGATGATCATGTTGCATGGATATCTCCATGCACCTTATGCATGCTCTTGACAAATGCACCTTATGCATGCTCTTGACAAATGCACATAGGGCATGTTTTTGACAAATACACCTTTGTGTGTTTACTAACAAATGCACCTTATGCGTGGTGTGTTCTTGACAAATGCACCTTACGCGTGTTCACGACTTTGTCTTACCGCAGCCACAGTAAATCGCCCCCCTGTTCGGCGAGTGAAGGTGCAGCACCCAGTCTCTCTGGTCCCTGAATATCCTTGTGAGTGGATGCAGCCATCATGGCATCTATGCATTCATTGAGAACGGCAAATTACGGACATGAGTGGCAAAATGTATGAACTCTGAACCAGAACAACCACGGCGACTATGAGAACAGCCAGCCAACACTACCAACAACTACTTGTGGCCTATACACATGCTATGGATGATTGATTGTTGTGTGTAATTTATGTCAACCTGTATCATGCACCCTCGTCAGGCGCTGTCTTCTTGCTCTCTCATCAGGCATCATCGTCAGTCACCATTGTCAGGCATTGCAGTCAGGCACCATTGTCAGGCACCGTTGTCAGGCGTTGCAGTCAGGCACCGTTGTCAGGCACGGCATTGCTTGCCTATCCACACAAGGTCAGCTCTGTGGTAGTGAACACACAGAGGTGTGAGATTGGCTCCTTAACTGTCTGTCCTGCTTATATTGCTGCTACCCCATTACGCCGGAAAGTTAATAGGACCCTCGAGGTGCAGCCAGCGGCAATGACCTTAAGGGGCCTTTTACCTAAGCCCACATGCATGCCACCAAGACAGCTGTATAGCCGGCGAGACCCACTTTTGGGCCCGTTTTTTCTACCCGTCTCCTCCACCGTACCTTGAACCCATCTTGTGACAGTGGGTTGGCACACATTAGCAGATGGCAGGCAACTGGCCCATTGCTGCGGGCTTTTGGAAGGGCTTGGCCTGGGTGGTAAAATGAGGCCTAGGGGTTACTATGCCAACGGCACACTTGGGGCAAATGAATGACAGGAGCGAATCAAACCAATTTTTGCGGTGGAGGATACGTTGCCAGCTGTCAGGGATGCCACCTGAAACGTTCTTAGCTCTTAGGTTTGATTATCCGTTCGTGCCGTTCTTAACCGGCGTGTCCTTTTACTGCGCAGGTGGCTTATTGGTTCTCCCCAATTCCACGCAGTAAAGCCTTGCTAATCTTCTCCGTAGATTTGAGTTTCTCGCCATGCATGAAAGCTCCATGTGTACATTCCTTACGTTAGTGCATCCTTATTTTATGCATTCTCTCGCTGTTGATGTCGACCCTCTTGGTCCTGGCCACCAGCCCGGTACGGCGTCCGTGCAGAGCAGCTGGTGCTTCTGGAGCCCATCGACAACGCGTTCCACGCCCATAATGCGATCGGCAGTTATGCCAGCCAGGCCAAGTCCATCAACCTGACCATGTACTGCCCAGATGAGGTGAGGCTTATTCTGCCACCTTTCGGTGTAGTACTTCGCTGTCTGCTGGAAAATGGAGGATTGCCTGTTCCTGCCCCCTCCCTCGTCTATAACCCCACGATCATGTCCATGGATGATTTTTTATCCGAAACTTTTCTGTCATGACACTTTTCTCTTTCTGTCATGACAACCGCTCCCAGCAATCACTGTTGGAAAACTGCATGCTGACGTCACAAGGCTTGGTACTGCAGCACCCCATTGTGGGTAGCTTTGGGGTGGACTGAAGAGGATGGGGTGTCCCTGTTTCTACCAAGTGCACCTCTTTGTGTCGTGTAAAGGGGGGAATGCTTTGTAGTGAGTGTTCAATGTAGTGATAGCCGCGCTCCTCTCCCAACTTTGCCACAATACACCACCGGACCCATCTCTATGTACGCTCATGTTTTTTTTTATCTTTCATGAAAGGCAGCCACAATAAGGACATGTTCTGCGCACCATTCTTCTCCTGCCACCACGGGCTTCCCGGATGTCTGCACAGTGTGAGCTTGCCGTGTGCGGCTATGTAGTTGCCATGGCAACACCTTGAAAGCTCTTGCATTCCCAGGTACATGCGGTGAAAAAGGGCAAGGGCTGGCAACAGAGAACGCCCCCTTCCCTTCATCTCACCAGGCCCACCTATCGTCTCCATCCTTTCTTGCCTTCCCCTCCTGACAAAAGTCCGTGTGTGTGGGCACTGTCGTCCTTGGGCGCAGCTGGAGGTGGACAGCGACTTCCGCAAGGCCCACATCATCCTCTGCGACAACGGCGCGGGAATGCACGTGGACCGCCTCATGCGGTGGGCGACTGATAGCGGCCACCCTGCGTTCGATATTCCCCTTGAGAGCAGCGCAGGTGAGCAGAAAGGCGAGGGATCGCTCCCCCGGGCTGAAAGTCATGCCATTCTTAGGTGTTAGCAGGAATCCGTAAAGTTACTGTGTAAGGGCTTTACTCCGCGCTCTGTTCATCAGCACATTTAGCAGCAAACAAGTGCCGTCCTCCACCACATGCTACTCGCACCCATTGTGAAGAATCAAGTGCATGTAGCCCATAATGGCGGGGCACGTTACTCATATAGTTGGTCCTATCCATTTCTGGCCTTGCCTTGCTTTGCATGCATCACCACAAAACATCAAATTTATTACAATATGTGTGCTAGCTCTATACGGTGGAAAAACACAGACATGTCTACCAGATGGCAACACGGCCATCTGTATGCTAGGGTGAGCACACTATGTGAATGTGCAGGGCCAGCCCACAGCAGCTGTGCCCCTGCTCTACCCCTTTTGCCAGGGTGGGTGGGTGGGAGGCAAAAAGAAACAACCTGCTTCCCTGGAATGGAAGCCCACCTTTTATAGCAACCACCTCTCCAGCCAACCCCTACCTGGGTGGCTGGGGTACGGGTGCCAGCACAAAAAAATATTTTTTCTAAAATTATTTTTTCTTTTGGTGCTATACGGCGTTGCATTCTCCGCTCAGCAGGTTAGTCATAGATAAAATGAGCATAGCTCACCAAATCCATTTCTGGCCTTGCCTTGCTTTGCATGCATCACCACAAAACATCAAATTTATTACAATATGTGTGCTAGCTCTATACGGTGGAAAACACAGACATGTCTACCAGATGGCAACACGGCCATCTGTATGCTAGGGTGAGCACACTATGTGAATGTGCAGGGCCAGCCCACAGCAGCTGTGCCCCTGCTCTACCCCTTTTGCCAGGGTGGGTGGGTGGGAGGCAAAAGAAACAACCTGCTTCCCTAGAATGGAAGCCCACCCTTTATAGCAACCACCTCTCCAGCCAACCCCTACCTGGGTGGCTGGGGTACGGGTGCCAGCACAAAAAATATTTTTTCTAAAATTATTTTTTCTTTTGGTGCTATACGGCGTTGCATTCTCCGCTCAGCAGGTTAGTCATAGATAAAATGAGCATAGCTCACCAAATCCATTTCTGGCCTTGCCTTGCTTTGCATGCATCACCACAAAACATCAAATTTATTACAATATGTGTGCTAGCTCTATACGGTGGAATAACACAGACATGTCTACCAGATGGCAACACGGCCATCTGTATGCTAGGGTGAGCACACTATGTGAATGTGCAGGGCCAGCCCACAGCAGCTGTGCCCCTGCTCTACCCACATCTCCTTACATGGCTAACAGCCGAAAATACGTAGGACATGCAAAAAAGAAAACTTAAACTACCTAGCTATGGGGGTACTTTGTCCCAACCCAGGTTCACCCTCGGGTTAGTTAAACCATTTCCCCCCTGACCTCCCACACAAGGGTGAGGTCAGTTGATAGCTAAAAGACGAGAGATAAAAACAGGAGGACGTCAAAACTCGACGCCACCGAAGTGGCGCCGGAAAGCCGCTGGGTCAAAACCCAGGGCCTGAGCCCAGAGGGCGGGTGGGATGTCGCGCCCCAGGAGGCTGCGGTGGAGGCCAATGTAGCGCGTGACCGAGAGGGCCGAAGCCCACCGGCCGCGCAGCTGGATGGCCTCCGGCGACTCGCCAGCGATGGCGTCGTGCGTCGCCCCCCCATGCCGGAGGCTGTGAAAAGAAAACATCCCTGGGATGCCCATGCGGGCCTGCACAGCCTCCCACTGCTGCCTAGCCTGGCTGTACGTTAAGCCCGAAAGAGGAGTGCATCCGGGGGCTGGCCAGCCGTCAGACGTCGCAGGAGCCACAAAGAAAGTGGATCCCGGACGAGGACGTGCTGGGCCGCCCCCTGCGCAGTTTTGGGGTTGCGCAGCACAAGGGCACCGACCATGGGCCCTGGCTCGAGAAGGGGGTGGCCGGGATGAGCCACATCCCGAACCCGCAGCCCTAGCGCCTCGCTAATGCGTAAATACTGCTGGAAAGCAATAATAATCAACGCACTCAAATGCACCTGTCGACGTGAAACTAGCAACAGGGCAGTGAAATAGCAAAGGCGCCAGGGCATAGGCGGAGGGCTGACAGCCGGAACAAGCCGCTGCCAACCTGCTAGCAGGCGGTCCGCCAGTACCCAATTCCGAACAATGTCGGGGTAGTACAGGTGCAGACAGGCCTTGGCATGCTGGCATAAGGTACGCCCCCGCCCGCCTCTGGCATGGTAGACAGCAGAAATCCACTCACAGAAAATGGCTTCCGCGTCAGCTGGGTCGACAGGGCCAGGTGGCGCCCACGCCACGTAGACAGCCGCCGCACGCCGGTACGCTGGCAAGGTAGACACAGGGTTGACTGTGCCCTCCAAAAGTGCCAAGTCCCGAGGGCGTCGCGCCCCCTCAGGCCCAGGGTTGGGATGCACGTCACCACACCGGGTCAAGTCAGGAATCCAAGCGCCACGCCGACTGGCCTTGTCAGCTGGGTTGTGGTCGGTAGCCACCCAGACCCAGTGGCTCTGCATGTCGCCAGCCAGTGACAGAGCGCAGTAGCGCCGAACCAGCTGGTTGAGGCGGTAGGAAGACGACCGCCCTCTGACAAACGCCCCCACCACAGCACTGGAGTCTACGAGCCGGACGACTCGCTTACCTCGACACGCCTTGGTCCGGCACGACCACTCGACCCCCTGTGTCGCAGCAATCGCCTCCTTGACGTTGATGTGGTTAGGCTGCCCCCGCCACCGGTAGGACAGTGCCGTACGCCAGTGGCCACTATCCAGCAGGCTGTAGTCCCCCTCCTCCATGCGCTCCAGGTCCCAGTCCTCCCCAGACGTTAAAGCTGTCGTCCGCCACCCCCGCGCTTCGCGCCGGGTCGCCAGCCGGGCACAATCGGCCCCAGGCAGGTCCCTGTAGACCACCCCACCGCCGGAGCCGCTCGCATCACTTGCGACGACCCGGTCAGAAAGGGGCCGGGCCCTGGCCGCCCTCAAAAAGGGGGCCAGGTCGATCGCCGCCTGAAGCTCCTGGCGGGCCCCCGCAGGGAGGCGCCAGCGGCGCCCAGGCAGGGAGGCATTCATGGCTGCTAGCAGCCGGTACGTCTCAGACCACACCGAAAGCATGGGGCGGCACAGCAGATGCATCCACACCCACTTCCCAAGCACAGAACTAAGTTCGCGGTAGTATGTAAACCCGCGATCTAAGATTCTATGAGTAGCAGCGATAACTGCCACCACACGCTCAGGAACAGGCACCACGTCACCATCTCTTTGGTGAATGACCCCACCGCCTGCACACCAGTCTGCTCTGCTGTCGCCCGTACCACCTTGTCAGACTTCTGCACCAGCCCAACAGCGGCGTAGGCAGCCTGAACACGATCTAGCTGCTGATTCACCCCATCCACCGACGCACAGTGGGTGAAATGGAGGTCATCGATCGTCACAGCATGCATACCTTCCAGATCCTGCCGAGATTCGAAGCACGGCGAGGGCGCCAAGGGCGCAGCAGGGTCCTCCTCCAGCCTCAGCCGGACGGTCTCCCCCGCCTCGTTGGCCTCCGCCACCAGGATCAGCGCGGACATGTTGATGCTCAGCCCACGACTAGCCTCCAACGGCGGCTTGGGGCCACAGCGGTACAACACAGACTGATGCACACACTGGGCCACGGCGACGGCCAGCTTGTTGCCCATTGGCCAGCACAACATCCACGGCCACACCTTCCGACGAGCCCCACTCAGGCCCACCAGATCCGACCACACCGGCATCCACGCACAGTACCGCCGCATCCAAACTGGCAGGCGGAGTCTGTTGTAGTACGAATCCAAATCTGATACGCCCCCAAAAACATCCTCCCCAGCGCGCGTGGGCAAATCGCAAATCACGCCAAGGTGTGGTAAAAAAGCGGGCATAGGATCTGGTAGTGGCATGTTGCCACGCCGGTTGTCCACAATCAGCCGTATACGGCCGTCGGGCTTTCCGACCCCAAAAGTACCGTTCACCATAGGCGGCTCCTCCTCAAAAAATCCACCCAAAATCCCCCTCTCCACACACACCGTGCAAACCCGCGCGAACTCCTCCATGCTACACCCCCGCGAGATCCGCATCGACTTCTGCAAGATCCGCTCTGCTGGGCTCAGCGTCCGTACCATCCTACTCTCATCATTCAAAATTGCTCCCCAAGAGGGGGGTAGTAAGTTCAGCACATCCACTTGGCCACCTTCCCCCGGACCAGGCAAAGCCAAGCGTGCGGCCACTAACGGTTCGTAAGGGGCTCCTTCAGCATATTCACCCCCATCCACTACAGATCCTGCCATTGCCGCTACGGAACCACCGTTCCGGCGGACAAAGGACCTGCAAGCATCATCGATCCCATCTAGGGCCGCCTGCTGCAGAGGCCCGGGCACACGGGCTGAATCTACAGCAGGCGGGTCTCGCCCCCCCCCCCCATCCAGTTTAACGCCCTAACCGTCTGACAGGCTAGTGTGCGAGCATTAAAAGCCCGACTCATCCTATCGCGCCTACGGCCTGAGCGTACCTGCTGCCACCAGTCACGAGGTGGCAGGGGTGCTGGAAGAGGTAGTGGAAGAAGGCACCGCTCCCTCACTTGTTGTTGTTGGACGGGCCGCCCTGCCCCTTCTTGCCGGGACCCTGCTCCAGCTTGTGCTGCAGCTTCCCCATGCTCATCGCCGCCCGCACCGCCGGAGACGCCAGCATTGCTCCACCCTCCTGGAATGGCAGCATTGCCGACGGAGTCCCCTTCCAACCCGTCGACCCCACATCCACCAGCTGGCATGCCGTGATCAGCTTTGCCAGGTACTCGGCTGCTGCCAGCTCCAGAATTACTTCGGAGCGTGGCGTGGCCCAGTAGCCAAATTCTGTCACCATCGTGTCCAGAATTCCTGCCATCTGCAGGAGCAGCATCCTCCTCTCCCCGCTGGCTGAGCTGCCGTGCATCGTCAGCATTAACGATGCACGGATGACTTCCCCCCCACGCTCTCTGCGTAGTCCAGCATCCCGGCAGCACCGCCTCCAGCATGTTGCTCACCAGGACCGGCACTGCATGCCCGCTCAGCGCCACCCCCTTCGTGCGCGCCAGCCTGCCAGCAGTCGCCGCTGCGGCTGGGCTTGCAGTTGCTGGAGTCTTTGCCTGGTCCAGCAGCTTCGACATGGCCGATATCAGGTCGCCAATATCTCCGCCAGTGCGGGCGTTGCCCGGCGGGATGGAAGCCCTCCCGCTGGCGTTGCATAGCCCGTCTCGGTCCCCAGCAGCCGACCTATGTTCCGGTCTAGGTCCGCCACATCCTGGTCGATCGCCCCAGGGGCGCCATCCTCCTCGCCAGCGCCCGGTCCACCATGCCCCGCCCCTCCGCTTCCACCTGCCGAAGGGGGAACACCCCCAGCTCCCACCCCACCTGCTGACACTGGTGGATCCGGCTCTGCAATAGCCTCCCCCAGTTGCGCTGCTAGCACATCGGCCAGGGCCTCCTCCCCATCCCAGTCGCTGACAAACCCCCTTTTCTCCAACACGTCCATGACGTTCTTGGCACGCCCCGGATTGAGCTTCTGGATCCGCTCTAGCCAATGCCCCTCCCCTAGGATCTTCTGGACCGCAGTTGCGGCCTCCTTTGGGGTGCATCCCTCCCTGGCTTCTTGCTTGAGCTTTGCTATGAAATTCCGCTCTGGGGCTGTCACTGAGGTCATGGTGGGTTATAATGCTTGATGTGTTATATTGCGTTTTGTTTTTTGTGATGTGGTCACTTGAGGTTCTCAGGCAAAAGAAACAACCTGCTTCCCTAGAATGGAAGCCCACCTTTATAGCAACCACCTCTCCAGCCAACCCCTACCTGGGTGGCTGGGGTACGGGTGCCAGCACAAAAAATATTTTTTCTAAAATTATTTTTTCTTTTGGTGCTATACGGCGTTGCATTCTCCGCTCAGCAGGTTAGTCATAGATAAAATGAGCATAGCTCACCAATTATGTGGTACCTTGACACCTGGAGCGTGGCCGTGGGGGCCACACCTTTGAATCACATGGCAAGCTTTTGAGAGAAAAGAGGCTGTTGGTGCCTGTGAGCATGTATTGAAATAATGGTAAGAGTGTTTTTCTTGTTGTTTTCCAAGTGCGCTTGTGGAGGTTATGGATGGTGGCCTTTCTACATTGGGTGGCGAGGCTTGAAATAGGAGCTTCCAGGGTTTGTGATGATAGTATTTGCAAATGAGCCATACCAAAGCTTGCACATTTCGTACAGTCGCGAAACTCTGTAGACAGGGCGCCAGGGTGAAGGCTCAATCGGCATCCTTCCTCCTTGCCACAGGAGCCAGTTACCCAGCGGTGGCATCAACACTTCCTTTGAAGCGCACCTTTCCTGATTTTGCTATGGTTGGTAGCCCTGCGTGCACTCGACAAACAGGCATCCCCAGTACTTGTCCATGCCCTAGCACGTCAGAACAAGGCAGCTGTTGCAACTGAGTTGAATCCTCAAGGCCTCTAAATCATCCACAGGCCACCCCATCCCCTTTTTTGTAACCCATGCTCCTATGTGGTGGCCAACGGATTGACAGGCGCTGACCAGGAGAAAGGTCCCAACCCGCATGCCCCTGGGACAGCTGATCATGAGGTGTTTGAGCAGAGGAGAAAGGGCAAAGAGTACCAATTTTATGATGGGACACCAGAAAGGGGGGTTGGCTCCAGGGCTGCCGGCTTATACCTGGGTACGGAACTGCTTGTGATTTCCAAGATGCGAGGCGGGATGGTCTGCGAGCTGCGGATGGTGAAGGTGGGTAGCGGCCCTCCTTTGTTCCCCCACTTGTCCCCCCAGTCATCTCCCCATTTCTCCCGTGTTTATCCCCTCAGCCGCCCCCCCCCCCCCCACAGAGGCATGATTCTGCCAGCCTTCATGTCCCTTATTTTGTACGCTCATGAGAGGCATAGCCGAAATGAAAAATCCCTATGCCCTGATGAAGTCTTGATGACGAAGAACGCTGGCTGCGACCACGGTGCTCAAGAGATGCCTGTTTTTTTGCAATGTGCCAGCAGCTTCATAATGAGTAGGCTGTTTTGGGATAGTTGCCCATCTCTCGTGCTTGTTGGGTTGGAGGATGATTGATGTGCAGGGATGTAATGTTGTCTGGGTGAAATGAGGTCAGGGTGGCCGGGGAACCGGATGCAAGAATTTGATTTGTTTGAAGGACCAGGCAAGCTGACAACCGGTCAGGGCTAACCAGGGACGCGCCGTTTCTTGAACTATAATTGCTGTGCCAATGGTTCTGTCTCATGCAGGAAGAGCTTGGCCGGCAAGAGTCAGCGGTTGCCCAGGGCCGGACCAGCTTTCACCAGGACAAAGCTTGGTATACAAGCGAGGTGTTTGAGCGACCAGCCGGGAATTACGATGACAGTTTCATTACGTCCCCCCACCTGACCAAGTGCGGGTCCCTGGTGCAACGCATCATGGACATGGAGGCCAGGAGCGACCACTTCACTGTCCTTGTCATCAGCTCTCTCATCCCTGAGCGTGCCAAGCATCTGATGAGTGAGGCAGATGAGTCTGCCTTCTACAGTTTGTGCCGGTGAGTCGCCTTCTACAGTTTGTGCCGGTGAGTCGCCTTCTACACCTTGTGCCGGTGAGTCGCCTTCTACACCTTGTGCCCGTGAGTTGCCTTCTACAGTTTGTGCCGGTGAGTCGCCTTCTACACCTTGTGCCGGTGAGTCGCCTTCTACAGTTTGTGCCGGTGAGTCGCCTTCTACACCTTGTGCCGGTGAGTCGCCTTCTACACCTTGTGCTGGTGAGTCGCCTTCTACACCTTGTGCCGGTGAGTTGCCTTCTACACCTTGTGCCGGTGAGTCGCCTTCTACACCTTGTGCCGGTGAGTTGCCTTCTACAGTTTGTGCCGGTGAGTCGCCTTCTACACCTCGTGCCGGTGAATGGCCTTCTACACCTTGTGCCGGTGAGTTGCCTTCTACACCTTGTGTCGGTGAGTTGCCTTCTACATCTTGTGCCCGTGAGTTGCTTTCTATCTGTTGTGCCGGTGAATGGCCTTCTATGCCATGTGCCGCTGATCGCAATGGGCTGACCATGTACCCACTACCCATTCACTGGTCAGCTGCCAAAGAGATTTGCAGCCATTTTCGAATGGTCACATTGCCTGGTAAGATGGATTTAGTGGGCGCACAATTGCATCTTTCACTATCACGCAGCTGGCGCGTGTTGAGAAATATATATATATTTAAGAAAGTCAAGTTCTGTGAAAAAGAAACTGCTGCTTTAGGGGGAAACAGTTGAACTGTTATGTGGAGTTAGGCAAGGCTGTTTGGTGGATATTTTGAATGACCCTTTAATGCTCTCTTTCTTATGTACGGCTAGTTTAGTACGGATTCGTCTCTATGTACTCAGGCAGGGTAGGCCCCATTAATCAGAGGATACATCTGTATGTGATCAGAAGAGGCACTAGTTACAATAGAAGTGTTTCCAATGCCTGCTTGCAGCCTACAGCTGTTTAAGTTTTTGCGGCTGTTTTTCTCCTGTTTGATGCTGGCATGGATCTAGAAGATATGCTCCGCTACTGGACATAACGGTTTACCCCCAACATATGTCCTGGCATGAGCATGATGGGCCCTATGCTGCACGTATTTCGGCATGCTTAATTCACCGCGGCAAGCCTTGTGAGATGGGCTGCGGTCATGCACCTTGCGTGCCTGCAGGCACGTGCGCCAGATATATTTCTTTTTTCTCGATCTCGGAGACAAGAAGTATGTGGGCGGCCCAGTGGAGTTCACCGCCGAGTTTGTGCGCATCAAGCGGGGCAACGGGAAGGAGCTGTACCGGCGAACGTGCCTCTTGCACGACAAGGACTTGGCGTTTCCGAGTCAAGAGGGGGAGGGGGCTAGTAAACCAGTTGCGCCAGATATGACCGTGGACCGCTACAGCCAGCTGCAGAAGTGGGCCATCAAGTGTCCAGATGGCACCCTGGAGGCCTTCGAGTTCAGCGTCGCCTTATTCAGCTCCAGCGAACTACACCACTACGGCAGTGAAATCAAGGTGACGATGAGTTGATTATCTTACAGGCTTGCCACACCTGGCGCGATTGTTGATGACACTATACTACTATAACGTTACCACATGCAAGGATGGCGTGTCCAGCGTATACCGGAGTTTGGTGCCTCTGTCAGGGCAGTAGCTAGTTAGCGCATGTTCCTATACCGCTCAATGCTTACCTGAAGTCCTTGTGTTGCGGTTATGACTTTGTAGAGGCACTTATACCATGAAGAGTGACCTCTACTAAACAGGCACATTCATTATGCTGTTGAGCAATCGAGGAAATCTGTTTATAAGTGGGGGTGTTTTCCTACTAAAACGTTTTGGTTTTCTTCTATGCAACGCAGGCGGTGCCACCAAGCAAATGTTGTGGCGCGCTTCTGCTGTCTTGGTCACAATGCCACGCTCTGTTGGCCGTTGCTTTCCCACCAACTCCTCTCTCATCATCCATAGTCCATATGTGCAGAAGACTTGCACTCTTTGATTATTTCCAGGCATCCAAGTTGGCCAAGCCACAGTCCTCATCTCAATTATAGCTTAAAGCAGACGGGTAACTACCAGGGCCCTTAGATAATGTTGATTAAGAGAGCGACCATCTCTGATAGGATAAGATGACAGCACATGCTATTGTTGGAAGGAGGTGGCCACCGGTAGTTTCCAGCAATCTTGCTATCATAGCCTTTTCTCGGCCGTCCTAATGATCTTGGGGGGGTCCCCACTGTCCCCTCCGTCTCACTTGTTCTGTTGTGAAAAATAAACTTGCAGTGCTGTCCCGCGTATCATGATCCCCGCGTACTATATAGTTCCTCCAGTGCTTTCGTCCTGATGGTTTACTTACAAACTCTGACATTGCCTGATTGCTTGTACCTGGATATGCATACCTATCCGCTCCGTCGGCCCAGGTCCTTCTCTGGTACCTGCCCTCTTACCGCATCGACACACTGAAGAAGGTGGACTGGCCCCTGGAGCAGCAGCTGGCCGTGCTGTACAATGGGCGGGGCATGCCCTATGAGTTTGTGCCCAGGTGGGGCAGCCAGTTCGGTAGATGAGGTAGCATATGTACCAAGGTAGAATTTTGGTGCACATTATTGGACTTCAAGGGATTATTGGGTCTTTGAGGCATGGATTGGTGTTGAAGCAAATTTTTATCTGTTTGTGCTAGTGCATGCGTAGCCCTACCTCCATGCCTCAGCTGTGGCATGAGTTTCTTGCAGCCCCTTAATGCCAGCTGGTCCATCTGCTCGCCCTTGCGGTCGCCTTCCCTCCTTCAGTATACAATACTGTATTCGCAATGGACAAGATGAATTATAGATGATAAAAGCCATGCGGACCTTGCGGTAGGGGCTGGTTGACTGCCGGCCTTCTCAAGCCAGGTCATGTAGCGGGACCTCTGCACGATCCAGCTGGTGGAGAAAGCGTCCATGCAGAGCAGCAGCTCTGTGTATCCCCCCAAAGATCACGGCTATCGTCCCTACGGATATAGTACATAGATTCTTGAAGTCCCCCCTTCGGTTTGCGAGCAAGTTTGGTCTAGATTCCTCCTCAGCCATGGATTTGACCCCAACTTACCTACACGTCTTGGTGGTCCTCCGTTCTCCTGTATTGAATCTCGTTTCGTACAACTTCTTTTACTTGCACCAATTTGTGGGTCGATGCTCCGTGGTGCCGACAGCATCCTGCTCCTCCTGCCCCTGCTGGGTGTCAAGGCGGTCCACGACCCCTCGCTGTATGCCGACCTGCAGCGTGTGCGCGGAGTCATCTTTGTCGGTAAGAGCCCGGCCGTCCATCGCACTAAATGGAGCCTGGACCCACCACTGGCGCAGGGCCTGGAGCACTTCCTACAGTCCAACCACCGCGAGGGGTTGACAGAGCCGGGGGTATGGGGGCGCCTTCTCCACTGGCTGTATCGCTGCCGTGAGGCCGAAAGGAAGGTGAGATGATGCACCCTTTTTCTCTTCTTTTTTCTAACAGGGTTGGCATGTGCATGCCTTCATGAGAGGCTACAACCGTGGTCATATAGGCAGGTACAGTAGGCTTTCTTTCAAGCCATCACGGGAGACGATGGTGGAGGGCCACCGGTGCAGCCATGCCGCTGCCTTGACGGGCGAACCCCACCCGCAGCCATCGTGTGTGCATACGGACAGGCCAATCTAGGAGTATATTGAGGATGTCATTGCGGGAAGGTCAGCTGCGGAGTGCAAGGATGTTTGACAACCTCCTCTTTGCGGCGCTGCTCCATATTAATCCATGTTACGTATTAATTGCCAGCATCGGCTGAACTTAAGCACTGCAACTTTGGCATTCCACCGGCTCCTCAACCCCACCCCACCTACCGTAGTTGACGTTCCATAGGAGGCTCCATCTGATGCATCCACTGCCATTTGAGCTCGTTGTTTAAGTTTTCGGCGGGAAACAGGCTGGTGTGTGCCCAATGCCTGTATGAGTGGCATGGCCAGCGCCCCTTGCCGTGTGGCTGTCAAGTGTGAGTGGAGCACAAAACTTCATGGCTTCGATAACCACACGACTTAGCCGAGGAGGCTGGTGAGGATCATTAGGTGGCGCTCGCAGCATGTTATCAGGTGCCGTGGGAGCTGCTGCCAGAATCTGTGACAAGCTCGCAGCTTGTCAGCACGCGTCCTCCAATACTAGTATCCCTTACTCAGGTTACTATATTATGCCAGCTGTGTGCTGCCGCTTGCCTTACGTCTTTGCACACTCCTCATCTTGTTCCCCTCGACCTGTCTGTGGATGCCCATCAGCTGGACGCGGTGACCCTCAGCATGCCGTTCCCCGAGCTCCCCCTCAAGCAGCTTGAGGGCTTGCTGTATCGGGAGATGGTGTGTGGAAACACGACCAAGTACACCGCGGGGATGAAGGTGGTGGCCAGGGTCAAGGGGCGCCTGGCAGATGCGCCGCTAACCATTGTGGGGACCATTGTGGCGTTCAAGCCCCAGCGAGCCAAGCTGGGCGCGGGCGGCTTGTCGTACGAAGGGGTGCACAAGGGAGAAGGCAAGGAGGACGTGGCCGCTGGCGGCGAAGGGCTTCACAGCGAGGAGAGCGCGTTGGAGTGTATTGTGTACTTGCAACGCGAGCCCCAGGCCACCATCGCCTCCTCAGAGGGCGGGATCCGGTCACCCCACCTGTGGGAGGTGTCTTCCAGGTACGTCTAGAAGGCAAAATAGCTAGGGACATACTCCTGTAGTGCGATGTCTTGCTATTGAGCTCCACACGTTGTATTCAGTAACAAGACAGGCATTCGTTGGGCGCTCCGACGGTCAGCGAGCAGATGAAGTGCAGCTGGGGTGTCACCATTACTGCCGGCAGCTGGCTGGACCGCCCCCTTTGGGACCTTTTGCGTTGTAAGCATAAACTAAAAATATCTCACCCAAGGTATCTTGGGGTGGGCGTGTGGAGACATAAACTGTGGTCTTCATCGCAGCATAGCTTGGTGGACATCTTGATATACTTTCGGCACTGTCTGGTTCCCGCAGGGACTTGCGAGAGGACGAGGACCCGGAGGTTTGCCTAGTGAAGGAACGGGCCAACGTCCCCACCGCGCTGATCCCAACGAAAGGCTCGTCGTGGCCCGGGCCCATGCTGGCGTGCCACCAACCGCTGGGGCATCCGGATGACAGTTCAACGCGCTTGACGGTGGCAAGTGCGGCGGGGCCCAAGGCGCCAGTGAAATGGGCGATGTGGCAGCAGGTAACTTGCACAGGAGTTGGGAGTAGCTGTCAGCAGGTGAGTTCTGGCGGTATATAGCGGGGGACGTGGCAGCAGCAGGTGCAAACGCGGCATGATATGGGAGCAGGAAAAGACATGTATGCAGGCTGGCAACATTAGGCGGGCTGGTTGGTGGAACTTGATCAAGTCCAGGTTTCCCCGAGCAACCTGTGCATGCCCATGCGTTTCATGACACGGGCGAGAGGAAAATCCTTAAATATCTTGTCATCATGCGATGTGCGCGTGATGGCATCCATCAGGTCGAGGTATGAAGAACTGGTGTCTGTCAATTAGAGGCATTAAGACGGACATTTTGAGCAGACAACGCATGCGGGATTAACGAAGATTGACATCATTGTTTGCATACCTTTTGTACGGTCTGACATGTGTAATGGTGGTGACGTGGTTGGCTTGTTGAAAGGTAAAAGAACACAGCTTGCCCCCCCGTTCTGTCTCTTATGCTAGGGACTCTGCTCCACGCTTCCTCGGTTCCCGCACCATGGTTGCATGCCTACTTGGTTGCGTGCCTGCTTGGTGGCATGCCTCCTCGGTTGCATGCCTTGGTCCTAGCAGAACGCCACCAAGCCATGCATCCCAAAGGTCATGCGCCGAGTGTTCTTCCAGGGAGCAGCCACCACCGGTGATGGCGGAGCGGCCAGCGGCGAGCGCGAGCTGGCCTTCTTGGCCATGTCATCCGACGCATCCGCTGATTCACCGTCAGACTTTGTGTTCCCAGGATTCGTCGTGCACCAGCCAGGCTCCTACCGGATCGAGTATTCGCTGGCAGAGCCCCGGATACTGTGGTGGGAGGAGCTACCCCGGCCGGTCTACCATGCCCAGTTCCTCGCTGTCGGTGGGTCAAGCCGTGCTTTGAGAAATCCCCAATAGCCCCAATGCCCACCATAATCAATCTCTCAATGCACAAGCCTCGCGTGTGATGGCGTACGTCTTGAGTGGAAACCGAGGGGATGCACGGAGGGGCCTATGGAGCAGAGATGTGTGTGTGTGTGTGTGTGTGTGTGTGTGTGTGTGTGTGTTTGCATGTGTGTGTGTGTGTTCGCGCGCGCGCGCGCGTGTGTGTGTGTGTGTGTGGGTGGGTGTGTGTGTATGTGTGTGTGTGTGCGTGTGTGTGTGTGTATTTGTTTGTGTGTTTGCGTGTGTGTGTGTGTGTGTGTGTGTGTGTGTGTGTGTGTGTTTGGTGCAGTCAGACGGGGTTAACAGGGGGTGCCTGATTGGCCTGCTTGAGTTGAACCATTTGATCTCATGCTAGTTCTCCGTTTCTTTACAACCATGCGATTCTCATGCTTGGCCTCCCCACCTGGCATCGCTGCCTTGCTGATTCTTGCAGCCGGCCCTCCCAGGTCCTTTGACCTCGACTTCCCCTCCCTGCTGCGCCTGCCAGCCCCTGGTGCCAACGCCCAATCCCGCACCCTGCCTGGCGCGCGGCTGAATGAGCCCTTTGAGGTTGTTCTCCACTTCTTCGACACTGACAAGACAGCACAGGACGGTGCGAAGACCAGCCGCAACGCTTGCACCCAGTTTGACCCTTCTGAGCTGCATCTCAGGGTGTCAGCAGGGGGTCATGAAGACCAGCTGTGTGTGGTCCAGGCACAAGTGGTGGGGTCTGAAAGCGCCAGCGGGAAAGGCCAGCCTTTGCGTGCTATGGTGCTGCTGACTCGTGCCGAGGCCGACCGCCCTGCCAGAGTACCGCTGAAGGGTACCGAGCAGGCTGTCACGTTCACCCTGAAAGGACCTGGGCAGGCTTGCCCCCCTTTCCAGCAGCAGCTGCTATTGCTTCCTGGTGAGTATCCTTAACTATGTGTCCACGTTGCATAATGGGGAATAGGAACTGATGGAATAGGAATTCTGACGGCGTTAGCGCAGCTATAGGGAACCACACTAGAACTTTACGTTCATTTGTTAATGGCAAACCAGACATGTTGTAACATCAGGTGTAACAGGTACTGCCCTAAGTGCCATGTGTCTGTATCCACCACAACGGGGACCATTGGAGTAGATGGTGACCGGCTTGTACGCAGCAAGTTCAGGTCCTAGGTGCACAGTCTCGTAAGTGAAATCATTTATATCATATCTACCTGCACAGTGGCTGCTTTCTTTGTCCAGTTTCTTCTCTGCTCGTTGATATCTGCGGAGCAATTTTACCTCGGCTATGATTAACAAATGAAAAGTAAGCTTGTCAAGCAAGCAAGACCCCTGCCAAGTTCGGTGAAGTACGTACTGCTCCTGTGTACTAGAACTTGGACGTGGCAAGATGTTAGGGCCAGTCAGTTTTATTACGGGTGTTTGGTGAAAAAAATCTCTTGACTACCGTGCATGGTGTGTTTACACGATGCCGTTGAGCCATCGTACAGATGACCCAATGGTATCTGTTTACATGGCCCAAGCGTGGCTGTCTTAGTGGTCTCTGCTGCAGCTCACGTTCCGACGCGCATCGAACATAACCCTAGTATGCCGTGCTTGAATAAATAATTGCAGCGCCAGCCACATGGGTATGCTACCAGGGTGCGTAGTAAAGCAGGAGTGCTTTTGTTGTCTGTATGTGCATTTAGTGGTGCTGTGGTCGCTGTGACCCATGTACTTCTTGTTCGCTACAAGGGCATCACGGATGTGGAAATGAATGTTTCGGTATGTGGTGCCATGTCACACAGCAAGCGTGGAAGGCTGTACATGACTAGCAGGGTTTCCAGGATTTTTGTTGCTCGGGAATTCTCGCTAATCCCTTGTGTTAGTGCTTCCTGTTGATTTCATGGGTGCTTTACATGCATTATATTTGTGCACGCACTACTGCGTTATTGCGACAAAAAGTCTCTGCCTACAACGCACTGCGTTGTAGCATTGTACAGTGCACCACGTTGCTTACGCTGGCCGTAATAAGCGAGATAATGCCGGGCCTGATTCCCCCCCTCCCCCCTTGTGATTGTTATCAAGCTGGTGCCTGCCCCCCCCCCATGAGGGCTACAACGTTTTTTCTTTGCAAAGCAGAGCGAGGAGAGCTATTGTTGAATAGTCTTAACTCCAAGTTCATGTCCTTGTCATGATTGTGTAACACCCAACCCGTGCCATCAAGCAGGCCCAGCGGCACCACAAGCGCCAGTAGACGCGGGTGACTCTGACTTTGTGGGGCTGGAGGGCGTGAAGCAGGTGGTCAACCGAGAGACGTCCCTCTACTTCAAGGTGCGTTTCCACGACTCGGAAGGCAATGAGACGCGCTGCTTCCCTCCCCAGTCGCTCGTGAGGCTGCTCGTCACAAGCCCAAGGGAAGAGCCTGGCGAGCCAGGCACCGAGCTCATCGTTCTCGTTTCACGGTCCGCACAGTTCAGGGATGATGGCACGCTTGGCATCATCGACACCTCCACAACAGCAACAGCCTGCAAGGGGGAGATCTTCCTAGATGATGACGGCGACATTGCTGTTCGCGGCCTGAAGCTGAGCCTGGACTTTTCTCAGCGCTCCTCCCGTCCCGACCAGGCGGCGTCCATCTGGGTGTCCCTGGACGTGCCTATTACGTTGGGGCAGGCTGGCCGGGCTGGAGCACAGCAAGGGAAGGATTCGGCTGGTCAGCATGTAGACCACGCCAGGATCAGCAAGATGAAGACCATCCATGTGCGCCCCAGCGGCTGCCCCAGCAGGGTGCATCTCTGCTCGCTGGAAGGCGGCGTTTGGAAGCTCATGCGCTCCACGGGTGAGGCGAGTCCCGGCATTGACACCAGCATCGCCAAGTACCAGCTCCCGCCCATCATGGCAGGGCAGAGCCTTCCAAGGGTGGCTCTACGGGTCGAATCGGAAGCCGGGGAGAGGCTGGTGGGGCCCGTCATGGAGGGGAAAGTGGAACGGGCATCGAAGGCAGGGCAGGCGACGCCCAGCTCGTCTGGTTGGGACTTGCAGTACAAGATCGTGGCGGCAGGCAGCACGTACACATCTACGGCCGCAGTCCCTAACGATTGCATCCTTCCAACGCTCACGCTACCCCACCGTGCGGGTCGGCACGTTATCGAGGTAAAGGTCAAAGGATGGCCAAGGGAGCCTCCCCCCGATGGTGGTGGTAGTCAGCCCATGGCAGGCAGGCCCCTGTCAGGCAGCAGCCGGGAGGCGGGGCTGAAGCGGAAGATCCTTCTGGTGGCCGTGGTGGAGCCAGGTGAGCCATCTTATCATCCCAGGGTTCCAGGGTCGCTGTCAGAGTAGCTGTTATAGGGTCAGGAAGTTGTGGCTGTTGTCAAGTTGTAGCCGTCATCGGGACCAGCTGTTGTGGCTGTTGTCAAGTTGTAGCCGTTATTGGGACCAGCTGTTGTGGCTGTTGTCAAGTTGTAGCCGTCATTGGGACCAGCTGTCGTGGCTGTTGTCAAGTTGTAGCCGTCATCGGGACCAGCTGAGATATTGCCTCTTCCCAAGCATACATACCCTTGGGCGCGGTGGGGATAGCTCTACCAGGCAATAGTAATTGTTTTATTGCCCGTGGAACACAGGGTAACCAGACTCTTCAGAGAACCGCGATAACATGGCGTACTTCTTTCTGCCCCCTGCAAGCCATGGGTTGTAGCTGGGGGCAACTAGACCATTATCGATGTTCATTCCAATTCGCTTTGCATGGCATGGTTGCCCGTGGGGTGCGCGCAGGTCCCCACGCCAAGTGGTCGGTGATTGCAATCCCTCGCCAGGCGCCGCGGGAAGAGGAAGCGACGCTCGCCACGCAGCAGGTCATCCCCGGTGCAGATGCTTGCCCCCTTGGCGGGCCACCCAGGCTCACCCTGGGCCACCCGCTGTCAACATCTGGACTCGCACTTGTGCCGTTAGATGCGTTCGATAACTGCGTGCCCATCCAAGATGCCCCCACATTGCGGGTGGTCCCCCGAGGGGCAGGCGAGTGTGGACCAGAGGCGGTCACGTTCTTGGCAGAGCCGTTGGGTGGCATGGACGTTGATAGTGGCCCACAGACATACCACAGTGACCCGCCGGGGCACGGGGGAGCCATGTCTTCAGATGAGGAGGCAAGGCCCATGGACACCCTGCCAGGGGGATACCTGCGCCAGGTCAGCGGCGGCTCGGGCCAGCCCAGTGGTGGCTACTTTTGCTTCCGCAGCGATGCAGAGGTGTACCTGTACCGGCAGGAGCCGGTCTTCCCATCGCCAACCTCACGCACGGGAGAAGGGAGAACGGGGCTGTTGCCATCAGCGGACTATGCGCTGGAGATCTGCAGCGCCGGCGACTCCCAGGTCATGTCCAGGGTGGACGTGGAGATCTCGAACCCCAGTGCCGTTGCCTCCCCCGTCACCGTCCGTGTCCACGGGATGCCACTCAAGCACCTGATGTGCTGGCAGGAGATGAGCGGGATATGGGCAGAGGTCCGGGTGACCCTGCCTGGGGGGTGCAGCGTCCGCTTGTTGGACCGCTCGATCCAGCATGTGCGACTGGAGGCCGCGAGCCCTGGGCTCGTGCTGGTCAAGAGGGACTGCCCGCTGTTCCCCGCGCTGTCTGCACGGCTGGAGCGAGGTGACGCCAGGGTCTGTGGGGAGCTGGGTGCAGCAGCGCAGCAAGGGGGGACAAGTGGGAGTGTGCCAGCATCAACTCCAGCGGTGACTTCCCCAGGACCGGTGTATGCAACCGTGGCGGAAGATGGCAGATACGTTTTTCCGCCTATTTTCGCAGTTCGGGCTTACAATGGACCGAGCTCCCAGGGTGACCCAGATGTCGCCAGGGTGGCGGTGATTGGCGAGATGGGCGGCAACATCCTTCATGTGAGTGAAGCAGGCGTGGCTGCCCGCCTTGGTGTATAAGAAACAAAGGTTATTAGGAGGTTGACTATAAAAGTAAACTGGGAGAGTGTCTTTAGGATGATTTGATGCAGGTCTTCAAGAGAGGTGCGTCGCTAGC
>RPFO01000276.1:3409192-3499192 GCA_009746045.1 Mesostigma viride
CTTTCCACTGCAACTTAGAATTGGTGGCCATATACTCTGCATGCTTATGTTATAATTCAGAAGTACGAGTACTACTATATAATTATGTATGTGATGTATGTGATATGTGTAGGATGTATACTTATTATGGTATTATATACCGTATGTTATGCATATTGTGCATATCATGTATGTTATGTGTACTAGTAATGTGCATATTTGTATGTTGTATGTACTTGGCGATCGTAGCATGATCTAAATAGCGAGTGCCTAGCTCCGGGATGACATCAGCGGTGTAGAGCTCGGTAGCGCCCCTGCTGACTCGCTTTCCCTGGCTACCACAGTGAGTGTGTGTGTGGCAATGGCTGCAGTAATGTGTGCATGTGGTGCGTGAGAGCACTGACAAGTGCTGCGTTTGCGCCGATGGATGCCCTGGAAATACCCATTTTTGCAGTTGGAGAGGCCGCTTAAGTCAGCGAGCATGGTCCAGCAAGCACGGCCGGAAACACCGACACATGGCGCATGCCTCCATGGATCATGCACTCTGTCAAAATAGACAGTTATGCACCTGTTGCTGCGTCGATGTGTGTTAGTTGTCACCTGCTGTTGAGTAACGACATTTGTGGTGATGATGTTGCAGGCGAGAGCACAATTCATCGAGGCGCACGCGAGGTGCCACCATGCGACAAGGGAGGCCCACCTCCTCCTACAAACACCGGAGCCTCACGAGCCACTGCCACCTCGTGGGATAGAAGCCCTGGCTCGGTTTCATGGCAGGCTGAAGGACAGGCTGGATATGGCCCTCAATGATGCCCACAGGGAAGCCCAGGAAAGAGAACAAGACCTGCGCAACAGATGGCCAATAGACGGGCTCACGGAACGCCAGCGGAGCACCGTGGAGACTGCCAGGATTAACGGGCATGTGTACGGGACGCTGCCTATGTTCGCGACCATTTCAATGGCAAGCGATGCACGGCTGATCGCATGGTGAGGACTGAGACTTGGTCTCGCCTGTGCCAAATGTCAGCAGTGGCTTGGGCCTTGGGACAGGGACTTTGGGCACGTCTCTTTCCTTTCTTTGTTTGTCGGGACGGTTGATGTGTAGCACAAGAGCAAGCTCCATCTGCAGGGATGTCCATTGGCAGAGAGCCATTGGCAGAAAGCCTTCGCAACTTGCCAACACGCCTGGTCAGCCCGCCCTTCATTCCTGCCTCTTCTTCCGCAGGGTTGCTCACTTGCTCAAGCAGATGCTGGTGCATGCGCAAACTCACAAGTCACGCTCGAGCAAGTGTGCACCTGTTCATCCGCTTCCTCTCCTTTCCCCTTCCCCTTTCCTTCTTTCTCTGACTTTCCCCTCCAGTCCCTGACGTTGCTTGTCTCTCGCTGTCCTCCTCCCCCATTAGTCGTGACTCTGCTGCTTTCGTCTAACCCGCAACAGCATTCTTTTGCTGAAGCTGCCATCTTTCTTGCTGGGGTGTATCTATGGCCAAGCGCGCTAGGAATAGGAGGCGGCAGAGGCTACCTCGGTGTATCAAACCGCTCCATTTCTAAGCCACAGGCGCTCCATTTCTTAACAGGGGGGTGCCATGCACCGCGCCCTTGGTGGCATTTGCAGTCAAGCACGTCCAAGTACGAGGGCAATATCAGTAAAATGTTTCCGTAGTTCCCTGGGTTGTGTTTTTGCCAAGGGAGTACCATCCAAAGGCCCCGTTACGTGCTCCTTCTGCGCAAAGGCCCTTGGTGATAAGCTCTGTACAGACCGTTCCTACGGTCTGGATGGTTTGGCCATCCTCTTCCTGTCTCCATGGGCTTTGGACATCACAGGTACATGATCTAACTATTGGTTCACAGGTGCGTGTGCGATGCATGGGGATATGTCCAATGTTAGGCAATTGAATTCTCTCTCTCTCTCTCTCTCTCTCTCTCTCTCTCTCTCTCTCTCTCTCTCTCTCTCTCTCTCTCTCTCTCTCTCTCTCTCTCTCTCTCTCTCTCATGTGCACGCTCTTTCTCTCTGCCCCCTCCCCCGCTCGCCCCCTCCCCCCGCTCCCCCCCTCCCCCGCTCGCCCCCTCCCCCGCTCCCCCCCTCCCCCCCTGCCCCCCTCTCCCCCTTCCCCCTTCCCCTCCTCTCTCTCTCTTTCCCACCCCACCCCACCCCACCCCACCCCACCCCACCCCACCCACCCCACCCCACCCACCCCACCCCACCCCACCCCACCCCACCCCACCCACCCCACCCCACCCCACCCCACCCCACCCCACCCCACCCCACCCCACCCCACCCCACCCCACCCCACCCCACCCCACCCCACCCCACCCCACCCCGCCATGTCTCAAGTATGATACTGCAGTAATGAAGCAGGGCATTCTTCCTGAAACCCCTTGCATATATTCGCCTGATGGTGGATTCGCCCCCTGCCTGTGGCCGTTCTCATGTGGCATACTGCACAGCACGCTGGCCGCGTGTTTGTTAATCAACCATGATGGCTCACTCCCGCATATCCTTCCTTGCACATCCCGTCCAGGCTCCTGGATGACGCGGCGTTCATCGTGGTGCTCACGCCATGGACCCAACCGCACTATCGGCAAATATTTGAGAATGTGCAGCTGGGTGTCATTGGAATCGATGACGTTCCGCCACCTGGCAATGAGCGCCTTCCCCATGAAGGCTTGCCAGACGCACCAGCCATAGGTCAGACCGGGGCCCGACGTGTATGAATTTGCTTATGTTGTGGACTTAAACAGATGCTCATGGCGGCCTATTGTGTGTGAACTGATCTCACCATTGGTCATTGTCAATGGCCATTGCCACCACTAGTGCCTTAGTTCTGGATGGTCACCATCGTTATGGGCCTGGCTCTTGTGTTTGTTACCTTTCTCCCAATGCAGGGTGACTATGTTGTTCGAACTGTGAAGCTTGGCTGAGCGATCATTCCCCCTGCCTCTCGTGTCCGTCACCCTTCTTCTGATGCAGCATTATACATGACCATGCCCCTGGCCCCTGCATCTGGCACCCTTGCTGTGCTCATCCTCATCTGTGTAGCATTGTCCCCATGCCCACCTTGTTTGCTTTTTCGACGTTATGCTTGGCACCGCTGTCAGTGCAACTCGTCTTGCGCCTTGGGCCTTGGGCCTTGGGCCTTGGGCCTTGGGCCTTGGGCCTTGGGCCTTGGGCCTTGGGCCTTGGGCCTTGGGCCTTGGGCCTTGGGCCTTGGGCCTTGGGCCTTGGGCCTTGGGCCTTGGGCCTTGGGCCTTGGGCCTTGGGCCTTGGGCCTTGGGCCTTGGGCCTTGGGCCTTGGGCCTTGGGCCTTGGGCCTTGGGCCTTGGGCCTTGGGCCTTGGGCCTTGGGCCTTGGGCCTTGGGCCTTGGGCCTTGGGCCTTGCGCCTTGCGCCTTGCGCCTTGCGCCTTGCGCCTTGCGCCTTGCGCCTTGCGCCTTGGGCCTTGGGCCTTGGGCCTTGGGCCTTGGGCCTTGGGCCTTGGGCCTTGGGCCTTGGGCCTTGGGCCTTGGGCCTTGGGCCTTGGGCCTTGGGCCTTGGGCCTTGGGCCTTGGGCCTTGGGCCTTGGGCCTTGGGCCTTGGGCCTTGGGCCTTGGGCCTTGGGCCTTGGGCCTTGGGCCTTGGGCCTTGGGCCTTGGGCCTTGGGCCTTGGGCCTTGGGCCTTGGGCCTTGGGCCTTGGGCGTTATCTAAATTGCTCACACTGGCAATCCAGTACAAGCAAGACCTGCGCTTAGTTTTGCAACACGAGCCAAGGTCAGGAGTTGTTGGGAATCGCCAGTTAGCAAAGTGAGACATTAAAAACATTTTTTGTCAACAAACTGCTACTTTCTCCGTCCACAAAATGTCACTCGTATCTGTGAATTTTCAGCAAAAAACAACTCTTGCCAGTGGATAGGGCAAAGGTAGTAGCCTACCCTCTCCCTTTTCTGCCTTCATACCTATAATTTCTGGTTTTCTTTTTTCTTATTTATGCTGTCACCAGTTGGTCACCCTGTTTGAATGGCGTAATGTAATGCTTAATGAGTTACTTGAATGCAATGCAACCCTGCGCTCTTTGCCTCAACGCCTGTGTACAGGGAACCCCTGTTTTGGCGCCTCGCTCGTTCAGCCGGACCCTGGCATGCTTCACAACAACCCTGACGTCATGCACAGGATGGGGAGCATCATCCATTCACTCCTCGAGGAGGCCGTGTTCTTGGATCGTGCAGAGAACGCCGCGAGCTATGCACAAGGCATCATCGCCGCCCTCCGGCGACGAGGGAGTGCCCCAGTACTGCCAAAGATGGTCAGCCGTGATGGGCGCTACCTGCGGAGACGTTGCGGCTTCGAGATGCCAGCTGCTAGCCTTGAGGAAGAGCTGAGGGCCAACGTGCCGATGGTTCGCTTTGGAGGGCCCCGCGTCGAGGACTGCCCAAGGCTCAGGTGGGTTGCCATCATAACCACCACAGGGAGCCTCTCTGAACATGACGCAGTGGCAGTAAGGGAGATGGGTGTGGGGTTCTCGACTCAACTAAATCAACATTTGGCTCGCAGGTGGGAAAAAAAAAAAAAGCAATACCTATTTGCAGGTGCTGCTAGATAACATGGAATAGACCAGGTCATCAATAACCAATATTATGGCTTCTTGCTCTTTTGTCTGGATGCCATAATGCTCAGCTCGGTGTCTTTTATCCAAAGTGCAAAGATATCCGTCTATTCTCTGGCTGGCCAAGTATACCTGGTGGTTCTTGCATCTGACTGTTGTGAGGCGGCACATTTAGAACATTATGAGAAGAGCATGGGGCGTGTATGGCCACATGCTACTAACTAGCGTTCGTGACAGGAGATTCGCAGGATTACTACATCAAGTAACTTGTGTTGTAACTTTCACGTTTATACGTACGTCGGCGCAGCCCATTTTCAGAACTAAGCAACTGACATCACGAGGACGAGCGTCAGGTCGTCCACTACGTGGCTTATGTGGATGAGTTGGAGCGCTCGCGTGGCACTTTCCAGACCAATGGTTGAGATGGTGGTTTGGTTTGAGTGTGGAGGTAGAGAGCCTTACGCTCGACCTAGGGACGGGCTGTTTCCCTCGGCGTATAGTGAGCACCCTCTATCTATGATGTGATTGATCCGCCCTCTCCCTACGCAAGGAGAGCAAGGCCACACAGGCATAAACAAAAATAGAAGGGTAGGACGGTGGGCATAATACAAGTATCGCGCCACGTATCAATAATACAGCCAATATGCATTCCATTTCCCTAGGGAGGGCCGAATCCACCGCTAGTCCACCCCCAATCGGTGCAGGGCTTACCGTCACCCAACGACGGTATCCCATGACTGCCTGTTGGGGAGCTTGCCGGGAGGGAACGGCAACTAGACAGGGCAACGAGTACGAGACAGCTCACACCGAGTACTAAGGTAGGCCGATCAATCACATCATAGACAGAGGGTGCTCACTATACGCCTAGGGACACAGCCCGTCCCTAGGTCGAGCGTAAGGCTCTCTACCTCCACACTCAAACCAAACCACCATCTCAACCGTTGGTCTGGAAAGTACCACGCGTGCGCTCCAACTCATCCACGTAAGCCACGTAGCGGACGACCTGACGCTCGTCCTCGTGATGTCAGTTGCTTAGGAATACGCCTTCCCACACACACGTCGGGAAGAGTCCCAAGAACGCCCAATAATACCGATGTTGGGTTAGCACGACGTGCCGACTGGTACGGTCGATGAACCCGGCCTCGAACAACCGCAGGAACGGGGCTACCGACTCCAAGCAGAGGGCCTGCAGCAGGAACTTGATGCCAACGTGCAACTAGGCAAGCTGGGCGAGTGTAAAGAGCACGTCAAGGAGGGCCTGCACGTTGGCGACACGTAGGCGGATGTGGCGGATCTCCTTGTTCTTCCACCGGCAGTGGCACTGTGCGCGACGGTAGACCTCGAGGTCCTCCGCCTTGCGTGGGGCATAGCCCATGCCGAAAGGGACACTGTGTCCCGAAAGCAGAGCCGGTCGAGCGGCGTCCCATGAGAGGCCGATCTGGTAACAAACCTCCGGCTTCTCAGCGAAGGACGGCAGAACGAAGTACATCGCCTCAGAAGGAGGCACATGCGTGGATTATGGGTGCGCCCATTGGACACCATGTGTGTTGTCAGTAATAATACGCGAGTCGTTGGCACTTTGCGTAAAACGTAAAGGTGGTGCACAGCAAAGGTGGTGGTCCAAAATAGAGCGCCACGGGGCGCTATCATACCCGTAGGGGGCACCTCTGGGTCGTGAGGAAGACGTGCGTTCTGGGGTCCTCGTTGGACGCGCTGGAGTCGGTTTTCAAAGTCTACTGATGTCGGAATAAGCTAGTTAGGGCCACGCTGACGCGCGGCTGCAGGGAGTATAGGGACGACGCGGTAGTTGCACGGTCCGGCTAGAGGCGTGAGTAACACGTCGTCCTGTGCCATGGTAAAGGCTAGCGCGCCGCCGCCATGTCAAACAGCGTCCACGAGGGACAAGGCCGTGCGGCGGGCACGCTCGGCCGACGTGACGGAAGGTGGCGCGCCAACGTCGCGAGCAGGTAACAAGGGCTCGCGGGGCGGTAGGAGGCCTCACGTGACGGCGGAAGCGGGTCGCACAGTGATGCGACAGCAGCGCACGGCGGTGCAACTGCGACAAGGCGCGGCAGTGTCTCCCGGCGGCGCGAGTGGGTCGCCTAGCGACGCGACAGGGTCGCACGACGGGGCGACTCCGTCGTACAGTGGCGCGACAATGGCAGACAACGAAACGACAGCGGCGCGCGACAACGCGACGGGGCCAGCCGTCGAAGCGGTCGCCACAGGGGTCGCGGTAGCGACGTGGACCGGCGGGTTGATGCGGTCCAGGCGGGTCTGCATCACCTGTATAAGGAGGGGGGGCATCAACTGTTTCAGGAGGGGGGACGTCACTTGTATAAGGAGGGGGGGCATCACCTGTATAAGGAGGGGGGGCGTCACCTGTATAAGGAGGGGGGGCATCACGTGTATAAGGAGGGGGGGCGTCACCTGTATAAGGAGGGGGGGCATCACCTGTAGAAGGAGGGGGGGCATCACCTGTATAAGGAGGGGGGGCATCACCTGTAGAAGGAGGGGGGACGTCACAGCAAAACTGCCCACTCCAAGTTTGGTCGGACGGGGCTCTGACAGACGTGATTCACAAGCTCCAAAACCTCCCCGGCGCCAGAATTATTAAAAAGGTGTGCGCTCAAGTTGGCTTTTTGAGGACGGCGCGAGGGAAATAGAAGTGGAGTGCGCTCGGCAAACACACCCGGTGCCTGGTATTCTGGAAAGGTGCACGCGCACCGTGAGACTATTATTTGGTATTGGTCCGGCGCTTTGGCTTACATCCCGGAGTGAGGTACTCGTGGACATACTAACGCACATATACTTACTACGGTAATTATACGGTCATAATTTATAAGACACGTGGCGAAACTAGGAGTGATCTTGGTGGCGTCAGATTAAAGTCCTGACTGTGCCGACTACCTCCCTAGCGTAGAAACGCCACGTGTCACACGCCCAACGTGCACTCCGTTTCGCCCCGACGGACCCATTTTGGCAAAGGTGTACGCTCAGCCATTTTTCACTTTGGCTGGTGACGGACGGCGCTGGACGGCAAAAGAGTGTATGGGCTCAAGAAGGAAAATGGGGGGGTATGTCCCCCCTCCTCCGGTATAGTGGTGAGTAGAGCAGCCAAAACAGGGTCGGAACATGAAGAAGGCATTGGTAGGTCTGTCGCAGGTGGGGTCCACGAAGCCACTGGAGCAGCGAGGGGGGTCGATAGAAGCGGGGTCCCTGAAGTAGCGTCGAAGGTGTGTTGACTGGGTGGCGCGACTTCATGCGGCGGCCCTCTGTCGACCGTTTGCTCAGTTAGCACCAGGTACTGGCCGTTGTCGACCATCGTCATAAATTGAATGGCACGGATAAAATCGCATGGCTCCGCGTCGGTGTCCGCATCATCCGCGGTGGGAAGCTCCGCGTAGATGTTGCTGATGCTTTGTCGTGCTGACGGGGTAGACAGGTAGCCCAGCGCACGGGGGCACAACAACGAGACGTCCATCTGCTCCAGGCGGGGCATTGCGGCCCGCACCCAAGGGGGCACCCTCCGTCCTCACGGAAACGGTGCAAGACCAGAGTGGGACTCCCTACGGGGTCGGCGCCATGTCACGGCAAGTGCAAGAGAGCAGACTGCACATGGGGCACTTTGTCTGTCGGGATGGGTACAAATAACCGCCCATCCGGGCACCCGCAACGGGACACGAAGGAGCCGGGGACGATCTCGTAAGAAGGGTCCTCTGCGACAGACACGGCCGGGGACGATGTACGGGACGCCGTAGCGGTCAGCATCTCAAGGCAGGGTCCATGTCTGCAGGGGGGGGACAACCAGCTGTCGAACACAATGAACAGGGAACACATAAGAGCGTACCAAGGAAGGGTTACAGGCTACAGTACAAGCCATGTGGGGTCTTGTGCTCCTGTCACAGGCAGGCACAACCATCTATTTCTGCCTCGGTATACCAGACCCTGTCAACTTCGCCACGAGCGTACATCCATTTTACTTTGTACTTCCGTTGGGTACCATGTCCACGTTTGACATCAAGGTGAGCGACAATGCTGTCCACCTCATCCTCAACCACACCCGTCTCCGATTAGTGCTCAAGGGGGGCGGGTGCTTGCTCACAGCCAGCGAAAGTGTACTGGTGATATAACTTGAGCTGGCTGCTGTGGAACGTACGAGGCACAGTATGCCGAGAGGTGGAGATGTCTACCTCGTACAGGGAGTTACCCGTGGTCGAGGACACGGAAGGGTCCCAAGAAAGCAGGCCGGAGTTGTACCTTAAGCTCAGCAGCAACGGTGTGTGCAAAGCGGCCAACACGGGGGGGCCTCTAGTAGCACTAAGTCTCCTGCCTCTATCTCAGGGCTACGAACGATAGAGGCATGCAGTCGTGACAGGTATTTAGCTTGTGCTTTGTTATAACCAGCCATGGCATCCTTCCTTTTAGTCAGGAGCTCTTTCATACCCTCAATGGTATCCCAGCTCACGCTATCCTTATCACCAAGGGGGGTGGCAAGAAGGGAAGTAGGGGTAAGGGGCTGCCTACCCGTATCCAGAAAGAAGAGTGTATACCCATGGGCAGTTTGCGGGCAGTTGTTGAGAGAGAATTCCACAATACATATAATACTCCTCCCAATCACCACCCGCGCTATTCACCTAGTGCCTAAGGGCTTCCTCCACAACTCAATTCCACGGCTCCACTAGGTGTGAAGAGGACGAGCGATAAGTTGTGCCAACGGTAACTGAGTGCCTACATAGAAAAAAAATCTTGCCTGGGCTCATCGGTAAATAGCTTGCCCTTGAAAGAGATGAACTGCCGGCTCAAACCATGGTATCTATAAACATTGCTAAGGTACAGGAGAGCAAAGTCACGAGCATTCATCTTGAGAGGGCAAGGAACAAGGCGAGAGCGTCGGGTAATACGGTCAAGGAACACAAGGATCTGCTCATTGCCCTGTGCATTCTTCGCAAATGGCCCAACAAAATCCATCATGATAGAATCCCGAGGCATAATCAGATCAGGGAGTGTGTGACGCTCAGCCATCTGCCCCACATACTAAACTACGCTAGTGAGCCCAACCGATGATGGGGTGTCACATAGCTGGACTAATAATATTCACCGCCATTGTAACCCTACAGTTTGGGCTCACTGCACACGGGATAGGCTCAGACCGTCAGGCCTCCGAATGTCCGCCCAACTATCGACGGCCTTGGGCCTAGGTACAGGTTTGAAACTGGCCACCGTCCATCTCACGACTTCTTGGCAGTGCTAGTCTCGGTAATCAACAGCCACAAATCCGTTGGTAAAGCAACGGGACCATGACACACATGGTCACTCTACGCGGCGCGACCCGACCAGTACGTCAGATCGGCACTAAGTTAAATCACGTAGAAAGGTCCGAACGCAGCGGCGTAACGCCAAACTTACGGCGTAACTAAACAGATTTGTTATGTGCCGCAACAATAGGCTCGGCTCAATCTGTTGACAGCAGAGTTTGTTCACCGTAGGTGGATGTTAAGTCAGTCTTTTACATTACCTTCTCATGCAGTTTGCCGCTCTTTAATTCTATTGTCAACCCCTCACCTACAGATGCCTGCTGCCCCTGGCCCTTGTGCATCCACGTTCGTTGTGACAATGTCCTCTATCCATGACTCTATCCATTACTATTCTGCAGGTGGCTTAATCACCATGCGACAGAAATCGTGGCCGCCTGGGATTTGTTTGACTCGAGCATGGGAGAAGTAGTGGAGGCGCATCGCCAGCTGCAGCCGGTGGAGGTGCGGGAGCAAGCTCGGGACGAGGCCTATGAAGCGCTGGAGCGATTTAATGCCCAGTTGCGACAAGCTGAGGCGGAGCAACGGGAGGTGGACGCTTTTCTCCACCAGGCTCCAAGGGGCCAAGTTGCCCATGGGGGCGTGGAGGATATGGACACACATGGCGAAGGGTGAGTAGGGAGGCAGCCGCCGTGATGTGTCCCTGAAAGGCCCGGTGTGTGTTATCCAAACATACGTTTTCCATGGCAAATGATGACACTAGGGAGGCAGTCTTCAAGTTGTTAAAGGAGGATTCGCACGGGCAAATGGCCATGGCAATCGGCCAAATGATGACATAAGGGAGGCAGCCTTCAGGTTGGCAAAGTCCATTCACACGGGCGATTTGGCCAGGGCCACATTGTGGGCAGCGCAGGCGTGGCACGACCCAGCTGTCGCCGCACGCATGAAAGCTGCAGGCGTTGCCAGGCGCACTCCCTGACACAAAAGTGCAAGGCCAGGCAGAGACGTAACCTCTGCACTCGACGGGTGTGGGTTGCAAGGGCGATACGAATGCTTGGGCGACAGAGGTCCAAGCACAAGCATGCTTATATCGATGGGCCGCACCTGTGCAAGCTGGCAACCCCACGAGCACAGCGTGCCTGCATGACACATGACCGGCAATGCATGACATGTGTCATGCAGGCACGCTGTGCTCGTGGGGTCGCCATGACAGCAGTGGGTGTGCCACTCTCGCATACTGGATGTAATACTCGTATGTTGAAGTTGTTACGAGAATATGACAAAGCCACGGAGTCGTGCGACTGGCGTGCCAATGGGCTGGACTTTGGCAGCAGCTTAGCAGCGGCAGGGCAGTGGGGGGGCGGGAGGGCCCACACCAAGAACCACTGCTGTGCAGGTGTTTACGCGTGGACATCACGAAGGACTGCGGGTGCAGCACGGGCCAACCAAGCAGAAGGCAGGCTGCAGGACATCAGCGAAGGTACCAGAGCTGTGGAATGCCATCAAGGTGTTACAGGTGAAGCCTCAGCAAGGTTCTTGCTAGCATCCACCAACTGGCTAGCCGTATGCCTGCCAGCACAATGCTGCTGGGGAGGTGATGTTGATCCCTTGCAAGGCAGGCGCATATGACCTGAACAACAGGTTGTAAATATTGCGTTATCATGCACTGCGTGTTAGCATAGTGGGGCCTGGCAGGCGCAAGCAGGCTAGCAGTGGCAGGTTGGCTAGCTGGCTGTAGACACTCAAGATGACCAGTGGATATCACCTGTATCCAATGCAGTTGATTCCTGCGTGGGAGTATTGGTTTTTGCTTTTGCCATGGTACGCTGGTTGTGTTGCTGGCAAACGGAACAGAAAGGTACGTGCATTGTATATTATGGTTATTAACTTATGGAATAATTAGTTGAAGTTGGACTGTAGCCGCGCGTGTCACCCCGGTCGGTCCCGATGCAAGCGAAGTCGGGGGATCAGATATTCAGGGGTGGAAACCAACGCTCAGGGTGAGCTTGTGCCGAACTTACTCATTGTAGTACCGTGCACATGTACAGTACAGTATTGACCAATTAAACCATAACACGGTCACAGGTTGATACAATTTTGTGTATGGCCAGCAACGCCAGCCAGAGTCCCGTAATGCGCATGCACGTAGACTGCGTCATGTGGGTACCAATCAAGGGCCCCTATATACACGTAATGAGGAGGGAGGGCGCCCAAGCTTCTCTCACTACCACAAGCAGGCTGACCACATCTAGCGCTCTCTCCACATCATGGTGCGGCCGGGCGTGACTGTGCCAGGTGCAATACAACAAGAAGCTGAGGCTGTCACAAAGCAGATGCTACAAAGGGGGAGTTGCATTAGGACGTCGGCTGAGGCGCAAGCAAATTTATGTGGTGACACTGCGACATGACCCGGATATACTGCCACCACATACATGCCATTCCAAATGCCCATTCATTCACTCATTCGTTCGTTCGTTCGTTCGTTCGTTCGTTCGTTCGTTCGTTCGTTCGTTCGTTCGTTCGTTCGTTCGTTCGTTCGTTCGTTCGTTCGTTCGTTCGTTCGTTCGTTCGTTCGTTCGTTCGTTCGTTCGTTCGTTCGTTCGTTCGTTCGTTCGTTCGTTCGTTCGTTCGTTCGTTCGTTCGTTCGTTCGTTCGTTCGTTCGTTCGTTCGTTCGTTCGTTCGTTCGTTCGTTCGTTCGTTCGTTCGTTCGTTCGTTCGTTCGTTCGTTCGTTCGTTCGTTCGTTCGTTCGTTCGTTCGTTCGTTCGTTCGTTCGTTCGTTCGTTCGTTCGTTCGTTCGTTCGTTCGTTCGTTCGTTCGTTCGTTCGTTCGTTCGTTCGTTCGTTCGTTCGTTCGTTCGTTCGTTCGTTCGTTCGTTCGTTCGTTCGTTCGTTCGTTCGTTCGTTCGTTCGTTCGTTCGTTCGTTCGTTCGTTCGTTCGTTCGTTCGTTCGTTCGTTCGTTCGTTCGTTCGTTCGTTCGTTCGTTCGTTCGTTCGTTCGTTCGTTCGTTCGTTCGTTCGTTCGTTCGTTCGTTCGTTCGTTCGTTCGTTCGTTCGTTCGTTCGTTCGTTCGTTCGTTCGTTCGTTCGTTCGTTCGTTCGTTCGTTCGTTCGTTCGTTCGTTCGTTTGTTCGTTCGTTCGTTCGTTCGTTCATTCATTCATTAAACACGATTCCCGTTGGGAAGTCACAGAGCATGCGCACAAACATGTATCCTGTTCGATCATCCCTGCATGTATGTTGATCCAGGGCTAGTCTTGAGTACGGTTGGAAACTGATCTATCTAGGAAATATCAGGGCATGCATCAGGACAGCCATGGGTGACGGCGGAGCTCGTAACTTTCACGTTTGAGCTCCAAACTCAGTTCTGAAAATTGCAATAAACTCGTCTCGTTGAGATGAACGCAGCCGTATCGATTGCCGCCGCTATTACACAATATCCAGACAGCTTCAATCATGCCGCCGAAAACTGGTTCAACTGCAAAACGCAAACTCGAAAAAGCAGTCAAATCTGCTGCCGATCCATCCGCTCACCCACTCGCCCTCGTCCCGGCAGGCCTCCCAGGCGGCCAGGCCTGACCAACACATCGCCCACAGCATGCATCGCCAGATCCCAAGCGCACAAACTGCCGGCTCCTCCCAACGGCTTTGATCGATGTCACCCGTTTCCGCCGGCCCTGCCAGCGACACTTTTTGCTTCTTTGAATCAGCAGACGCTCTCATAAAGTTAAATTGAATCAGCAGACGCTCTCATTAAATCAAATTGTACCATATCGATCTCCGTTGGGAGTACATGTAGCACATATCCCTGAAAAGGGGCATATGGCTTTTAATACACTCTGGGCTACTTCCTGCAAGGGCAGGGTGTAAACTACACCGGCCTGCGCTCTAGGTGCACAAAGTGCACCTGCGCACCACTATGTATTCCAGCACCTAAGGTGCGGACATAGGGTGGAAGATCATCACATGGCTAAACAAGGGCTAGGGCATGGCTTCTCAGCAGAGAGTAGCTCTCTGCAGAGGCAGAGCTTGGCTAATTTCTTAATGCATCATCCGTGGGAGCGGCCCATTAGAGGCGCACATGCGCATAGGCGTGAGCCACGTGCTATAAGCTATAAGCCTGACTAATCCACAAGCTACTGCCATATATTCCCTAGACTGGGGTGGCTCAGTGGGGTGGCAGGGGGCGCCTGCCAGGGCTTGTGGTCGACGTGGATGACCACCCCCCTCCAGTATACCGGTTTCCCCCCGGCCTGTGGTGACTCTGCTGGCTCACCTACGTATACAGCGCCGAGGCATGGACACTCACGGGTCCACACGCTGGCCACCCGGCTGAACGGCACGTTTGCCAGGATGCTTTGACAGGTCCTGAACGTAGGTTTTTCCACACACAGGTCTTTAGAGTCTAAATGTATCACTGGAGCTTGGCACTGGATTCGTTGTCCACATCGTCGCGTCGCTGCCGCAACACGATGTTTTCTGGCATCCGCGGGCTTTTGGTTCCCGCCGCACATTTGAAAGTGCTGTCCTCCGGCTTTTTGCCTTTGCACTGTGTGCAGTTCTTGGACGTTTGGAATCATGGCATGCATGGCTAACGTGATGGCTGACTAGCTAGACCTTTTCAGTGGTTTTCCATTTGCGGGTATTTCCTCGTAAATGGTGGGAGAGCGATCGCAGCAATGGTGCTCACCACTAGACACTCCCGGCCAGTTAGGCTAGAAACACACGCCCTGATCAAGCATGCTGTTTCCGGCCCCACCGTCTAGGTCATCTAGTCGCTCCACACGTAAGCCAGCCATAATTTCAATGCACAAGGATACACATTTCCATCACCATTCATCTTCATCATCCTGAACGACTCGAAAACGCGGAAAAGATAACGGCAGGCTCGAGCGGCTACCATGGTCCGGATTCTCCCGATTTCTGGCCTGCGCTGGTTGTCTCTTTGGTATCAGAGTATGCCCCGCATTTCGGACGAGATTAGGCAGCGTAGGATAGCATTCGTAGGACATCTTGCTCGCCATATATATTAAAAATATAATTACTTACAGCAGAGTGAAATCACTCAAACCAAAGCAAACGCCCAGCTATAAACCTATATACAGAGCCATGTCAAAGCTCTATACTACGATAAGACCAATGGAAACGCCTAACGGGAGGAACCTAATAGCCCTGCTGCACCGCAAAATCAGCCCGCGTACGGCGGAGCATGATGTCAGCCATGGCCCGAGTCAGCGCCACCGACAAGCGCTGACGCCAATATGACGTCCAGGTCCGCGCCGACCATGGGGCCCGCTGGCCCTCCAGGTCCAGCCGGTCCTCCCGGAGCCGGCAACACTCCTTGAAGAAGGCGGAGGTCAGGGGCCCCACCATGGCCCCAAACTCCTCCAGGACAAAGGGCACCACACGATGGTGCCCGACGTCGCCGTAGGCCAGGAGCTTGGCCCGCTCCGCCCGGTCCGCCGTGTAACCTGCCGTGAGGGAGGCCCCAGCCACGTGGCTAAGAGCCAAGGGCCGCGCCACCGAAACGTCAATAAGCAGATGCCGGCCACCCCCCTCAAAGTCCAGCACCACGATGTCAGGCCGGTGGTTGGGGGAATAGAAGGCAGCGCCATCCGCATCCTCGGACCGGATGTTCGCGTGGGGGAAAACCGACCGAATCATGGCGAGCACCACCGTCAGGAGGACAGTGTGCAAATACAAATACCAATTCTGATTCTGTTGGCCCCCCATGCAGGCAAGGTAGTGAGTCCCCGTGGGATCCAGCGGCTGCCCACAGCTACCACAAGGCCGCCCGGCCGGAACAAGAGGCTGCGGGGCAAATAGCTGGTGCCGGAGCGCCACCGAGTAGTGGCTGGGAGCCAAGGCGAATGGGGGGGCCATGGGAAGAGCACGAAGGTACGCCGAGCCCACACTCCGCAAGGAAAGCGAGAACAGCCACGCACGTCCCTGGGCGTTGAGGTCCGCGAAAAGAGCAATCCAATCAGCCGTGTGCAGAATACCCGCGTAGGTTTTCTGGTGTTTATCGATGACGCGAGCAGGGAATGCGGCGGGAGATTGAACGGAGGCGACCGAGGGAGTGCCGCGAGGGAGGTGGCGCTGTACCGCCTGAGCGGCACGGACGGGAGAACAGGCCTGCTGGATCTCAGCATAGGCCTCCTGGATGGCGGTGATGAAGGGCAAAGGGCTGCTGGGGTCCAGGAGGTCAGGCGCTGCCGTTGCCAAAAGGGGCAGGAGCCGGCAGCTTTCCGCCCACGACTGAGCGACGGAGCCCAAAAATGCTGCTGGGGCCAGCCGGGCGGCACGAGTCAGACCGCAGCCACCCATCCGTGCAGGCAGGGTGGCAATGCGAATAGCATGTGGCGGGAGGTCGGGGCCCGGGACCAGCTGCGCCAAGGCCGACTGGATGCGTTCGTCGTGGCCCTCGGCGGCCAGCCGGACCTGAGCCGGAAGAGCGCCCCGGAGCCAGTGAACGACGCGAGGGTGAGCGCAAAACCACAGAAGCAGACCCTTGGTCTGCGAATCATGAAGGCGCGCAATCAAGGGCAGTACCTCAGTGCGTGCCTCGAGGGCGGCCCGCAGAGCATCGATGACAAACGCGGGGTCGCCAACCGGAACGCCGAGGACATCCAACCCATGGAGGCGCTCGTCCCGGCCCAAGAGCTGGGGCGGAAAGCCGGAGCAATCACCTTGGGGCGAGTACACCGCGCACTTGGCCAGGGTCAACTGGAGGTTGATGTCGGCCACCGCGGTCTGCAGTGCCAGCAGAGCCGCGGTGGTGTCCGGCACAGGGCCCAGAAGGTAGATATCATCCAAGTAGGCCTGAATAGCGACTGCCGGGTGGGCAGCATGGACCGCTTGGAGGCAACCCTGGAGGGGGGCGGCAAAGTACAGGGGTCCCAGGGGGTCCCCTTGCTGGGTGCCCGACCGCGACAGCAGGCCGCCGCGAGTGCCGTCCTCCATGATGTGAACCAGTTGGCCGGGCTGGCCGTAGCACACGGCTGTCCAAGCGTACAAGTCCTCGAAGGACTCCATGACGGCCGCAAACATGCTGGCGCGGGACAGACTGTTGAACGCGTTGTGGCAGTCGACCTTGACGACAGCGTGGGTGGGGTGGGCCTCGAGGTAGGCCTGCACCGAATGGATGAGGATATCCGCCCCGCCTGGAGTCGTCACCCCCAGCTGGGCCGCCACCGAGGTCTCACCCGCTGCGAGGGGCGGGCAGAAAAAGGCACGGAGCTCGGGCGCCTTTTGGCGGCAGATCACTTTGCCCACGAGCTTGCGGAGCACCTCACCGCAGGCGATCGGGCGCACCTTGCCCTCGGGGGGGGGCAAGACACCCTTGAGCAGAGCGAGGAGGCGAGCGCCCGCTAACCACTCGCGCGCAGCGGGAGGAACGCGACCAGCCGCCAGGTCAATGGCCATATATATACCAGTAGTGTAGATTAGTCAGGCTTAGCCTAGCATGTGGCCCACGCGCATGTGCGCCCATCATGGCCCCCATGGATGTTGCCTTCAGAACTTAGCCAAGCCATGCCTATAATGGGACCCCCATGGATGTTGCATTAAGAATTTAGCCATGCTATGCCATGCAGCTAGAGATGCTCTCTGTCGAGAAGCCATGTCCTAGCTCTTGTATAGCCATGATGATCTCCTCCCCCGTGCCAGGATCCCCCCCTTAGGCGGGTTGAACCTGAGACAGCATGGTGACGGGTGCCCTGGTGCACCTAGAGCACGGGTAGCTTACATTCCCACCCTTGCATGAAGTAGCCTAGGATGTATTAAAAGCCATATGCCCCTTCTCAGGGATACACCCTCCGCATTGGAAGTTTGTTATTATGGGTCAATTTTTGCCGTATTTGCATTACGAATAACCCTGGATTGTTTGTTGGGGAGCCAGTTAGAGTCCCGGGTTTTTATTATTTAATTAAAACCTTTTGTTTGTTTGTTTGTCCTACAGCCGTTCAAGGCACATGGGTACTTATTTAATTAATAAATTTCTTTTGTTTGTTTGGTAGATATCGTACACGCCGTCCCCAATTCGGCCGGCAATCCGGCCCGGCGGCCCCCCTTCGGCGGCCATAGGCTAGAGTCAGTGGAGGTCAGTGATACCCAGAGCCCACATGAGTTAATTAATTAATTTTGTTTGTTTGTTTGTTGAGTCCAGTCCTCAGCCCCCGGAGTTAATTAATTAATTTTCTTTTGTTTTTTTTATGGTTTTCAGCCAGAACATTTTCCAGAAGCTAATTATTTAGTTAGAACTTCCAATGCGGGCGGTGTATGTGCTACATTGACTCCCAACGCCGGGAGCACTTGATGTTGATAATTAGTCAATTAATTAATCTTGCTCGCACCAGTCAGGTAGACACCGACATCGGTCTGGCCGGCCCCCAGTGGCTTGGCCAACCAGGGCGGCATACCTGACCTGGCCTGGCCCCAAGGACATTCATGCGTCCAGGCATAGTTGTCTCACTTCCTAGACAGATGGGTGAACCTGCCATGAACTAGACACAGCAGTTGCTGGCCGACCTAGTGGATGGTCCCAGCTAAGTTTGAACACCGCATTTCCTCCCTTTCTCTTGCTTCCAAGACTGCTATATGCAGAGCAAGAAGAGGTACGTGGCAGACAATTGTCCAGGCCCACACGCCAGCCCCGGTGGGCGCTTTGCTGAGTACTGAGTTGTTAGGATTTTGTATATTAGCTTAGAATTAATTAGCTTAGAGTCAGCTTATAGTTCGGTTTCGCGGCTCCGCCGGCCACCCCCATCCATCTGCATGGACAGCAAGGAATACGTGCTACATGATCTCCCATGCAACGGAGTCATGTTATAATATAATTGAATTTAATTTAATGCGCACGGGCATGCCACGGAGTACTATGTGAATCTCATTAGAAATTTTTTAATAATTACACAAAAGTTACAAATATCGTCTGCATCGGGTGCTATATGGCCCTGCATGCAAACGGAATAGTTCATCAACGCGCATGAGGCAAATATAGCTAGCCCTCAGGCGGCCTGCATTTTTTATTACGACTAGGATAGTTGTCTTACCAAATGTTGAAAAGTTGAACTTCATAAGTACATTTGAACTACTTGACTAATGTAATGCTTGTTTAGGAAACAATTGCACCGCCGGTTGTCTCATGGCAACCACACCTGGGGCGCACACACCTGAGGCTGCTTGCACCCGAGTTAGTCAGGTGATGTTTAACCTATAATTTGAACTCTCAAAGGTCTGAGGAACAGGTGCCCATGCCTGCTGCTAACAATCGGAATAGTTCATCAACGCGCATGAGGCAAATATAGCTAGCCCTCAGGCGGCCTGCATTTTTTATTACGACTAGGATAGTTGTCTTACCAAATGTTGAAAAGTTGAACTTCATAAGTACATTTGAACTACTTGACTAATGTAATGCTTGTTTAGGAAACAATTGCACCGCCGGTTGTCTCATGGCAACCACACCTGGGGCGCACACACCTGAGGCTGCTTGCACCCGAGTTAGTCAGGTGATGTTTAACCTATAATTTGAACTCTCAAAGGTCTGAGGAACAGGTGCCCATGCCTGCTGCTAACGATCATTTGAGTCATAAAAGAGCGGGGAGTAAATACTGGCATGCATGCACGGAAGGGCATGTCATGGAGTGGCATGCACGGAAGGGCATGTCATGGAGTAGGTTACCAGTCTACGTGATAATGGGCTCCCAGTGGCATATATTCCAGGCCACATTTCCCCAAATCCCCTTCATGGCGCACAAGTTTGAAGAGTTCAAATGGTTCCCAGCGTGGTTCTTTGCGTTTATTTGTCTGAATGAGAATTGTGGCGGTTTCCCCCCCTCGGCAGCGGCGGCGGCATGCAGTAGAGGGACTCCATGTCGTGGCTATTGCAGCATGACCAGTTGCCGCCCAGCTCCATGTGGAAGCGCCAGCGGCCGCGGTGGCGCGAGCAGAACTCGCTCTCGCTGTCGGGGTGTCCGCAGCAGCTCCAGCCGTAGAACCAGAACATGGGGAACGAGCCGTTGCGGAACTTGCCTGGTGGGCGCCGCACGGATGCACCCACAACAAGGGACAATTTGTGGGCAAACGAGATATACGAGGACACGAGGAAGAACACGCAGCAGACATCCATCCACCCATCCATGAGATGCACTAATGCTATTAATAAGAAACCTTGCATTTTAACTTGTACACTGGCCAGCTAAGCACTGAGACACACCCTTAAGCAGCCACAATGACCCGGGGGTGTATTTGCCCTCACCTGAACAGATATCCTTGCATGCTAGCCATACCATCCGTGGTCCACCTGTTGGTGGGTGGAGCTTGGGAGTCGATAAAAATAAATCGCTACACAAGGCTTGTGAGGATACATACAACGATGCGGATTGATAATCGCCCACGGCCATCTCCTTACATCAGATTATATAACAATTTCCTAGCATACATACATACTCCATCACCATTGCATGGCACATACACTATGGCATGCGATATCCTCGATACAAACTCTTTATGTACGGCTCCAACAAAGAGACACCTATGCACACCTCCCCACCTCAACTTGGCGGCGCCTATTCCACAAAGACAGCATGAGCGTTGCCGCCAGCAACAGCACAGGAGCGGCCTGACCATCCACCACTAATGCAGGCCAAGGGCAACCCCTCTCTAGATTGCCCCCCCCCCCCCCCCCCCCCCCACCCACACCCACCCACCCACCCCACCCCCCCCCCCCCCACCCCACCCCCACCCCCCCACCCACCCACCCACCCCACCACCCCCACCACCCACCACCCCCACCCCACCCCCCCCACCCCACCCCCCCCCCCCCCCCCCCCCCCCCCCCAACCACCCACCCACCCACCCACCCACCACCCACCACCCACCACCCCCACCCACCCACCCACCCACCCACCCACCCACCCACCCACCCACCCACTTTACGATTACAACGTCCAAACCCAATCCCCAGTCAGACACCCTAACTCAACAATAAGATATCCATCTGCCATGGCCCCCCTGCTCCCTCCCCCCTAGACCCCCGCTGCCCCTCACCTGTGTGCTCCTTCCACCCCTCGCGGCGCGCCATCTCGCGCACGGCTTCCTTGGACCGGGTCAACCTGTCCGCGTGCCCAGGCTGCGCCGCCGTCAACAGCTCGCCGCTCTTGGACTGCAGCGGTGGCGTCTCCGCCCAGTCCGCGGCCGCCCCCAGCGACGCACCCGCATCCCTGGAGCCGCTCGGTCCGCCACCAGGTGCGCTGGCCAGCAGCAGCTTCTGGGTTCCTGGCGGTGGCCGCTCGGAGCCCTTTGGTGGCCTCAGGTCAAGGGGAGCCATGGGCGCGGTGGCTGCGTCGGAGGCATCGTCACTCGGGGCGACGAACGTATCGAAGAAGAGCCCTTCCTCCACGCGGGATATGGGCTCCCTGCGTCCAAGCACGCACAGACACATGCACATACGACGCAAGCGCTATAAATGTGCCGCACACACATGCACACAGAGCACAGACACACATGCACATAAGTCACTGGGCATTCTCCCTACCCCACAGGCCCCATCAGACATGGGAGCCTGCCATGGAATTCCCTTCTAGCCCAATGTGCTGGCCAATTAGCTGGCCTCCCTCCTCTCTGTCCTTCCCCCCCTTACACCCCGCTCATACCCTCTACCCCCCCCAACCCCTCCCCATTTACCTGCAGAGCGGGCAGGGGTCTCGCCTCGCCATGATGTCCGCAGCGCAGCCCACGCACGTGACTGCGTGCAGGCAGGGCACAAACTTGGCGGTCCGGTCCTCCACCCAGCACACCACGCACTCCTTGAGCTCCGGCAGCGTGGGCGCCGAGGGGGCGGTGCCGCCAGCCGCGAGCGCACTCGCGTAGAATGAGCTGGCGGGGTAGTAGGGCGCGGCCGGTGGGTACATGAACTCGGGGGGGGCACTGCGTGACTGACTTGAAGGAGCAGCCCCTGGAGCAGCTCCACCAAACCCCCGTGTCGTTGTGCCCTGTGCCTGCATCTGCTGCTGCCTCTGTTGTTGCTGCTGCAGTTGTTGTTGTTGTTGCTGTTGTTGTTGCTGTTGTTGTTGTTGTTGTTGTTGTTGCTGCTGCTGCTGCTGCTGCTCCACCGTGCGCTGCGCGGCACCTGTCATGGCCGCCGCCATCGCCTGCGCCAGCTGGGCCATGTCATTGACGGCTGCCAGTTTCTGGAACACATTGCGCGCGCAGTATTCGCGCTCCAGCCGCTCCAGACCCGCCAACACGTCCGCCAGCGATGACCGCGTCTCCCGATCGCGCGCCAGGCACCCCCCTGCCAGCAGCGCCAGCTCATCAGCCACCGATGGCGGCCACTGGGCGGCCGCGTCGGCAATCTCCCGCCCCCTGCCAGGGACCAGCATCGGGCGCACGCGGCCAACCAGCGCGGGGGGGCTCTCGTGGGGGGACACCGCGGGCTGGCCCGTTAACAGCTCCAGCAGGATGACACCCAGCGCGTATGTGTCAGAGGATTCGGATAACAAACCAGTCTCCTGCAGCGCGGGGTCTGGTGGGGGTGGGGGTGGGGGGGTGGGGGTGGGGGGGTGGGGGCAGGACAGTAAGCATGCAGGGAAGGACAGGGCAAGGAGCTAGTGAACGGTGGCGGTGAGAACAAGACGCTTGATGCGGCAGCGATCCGACTCACCTTAACAAAAAGCAAACTAGACATAGAGTACCGCGACGAGATAACGGAGACACCAACATGCTCATGGACAACTAGACATAGAGTACCGCAACGAGATAACGGAGACACCAACATGCTCATGGACAACTAGACATAGAGTACCGCGACGAGATAACGGAGACACCAGCATGCTCATGGACAACTAGACATAGAGTACCGCAACGAGATAACGGAGACACCAGCATGCTCATGGACAACTAGACATAGAGTACCGCAACGAGATAACGGAGACACCAACATGCTCATGGACAACTAGACATAGAGTACCGCAACGAGATAACGGAGACACCAACATGCTCATGGACAACTAGACATAGAGTACCGCGACGAGATAACGGAGACACCAACATGCTCATGGACAACTAGACATAGAGTACCGCGACGAGATAACGGAGACACCAACATGCTCATGGACAACTAGACATAGAGTACCGCAACGAGATAACGGAGACACCAGCATGCTCATGGACAACTAGACATAGAGTACCGCGACGAGATAACGGAGACACCAACATGCTCATGGACAACTAGACATAGAGTACCGCGACGAGATAACGGAGACACCAGCATGCTCATGGACAACTAGACATAGAGTACCGCAACGAGATAACGGAGACACCAACATGCTCATGGACAACTAGACATAGAGTACCGCAACGAGATAACGGAGACACCAGCATGCTCATGGACAACTAGACATAGAGTACCGCAACGAGATAACGGAGACACCAGCATGCTCATGGACAACTAGACATAGAGTACCGCGACGAGATAACGGAGACACCAGCATGCTCATGGACAACTAGACATAGAGTACCGCAACGAGATAACGGAGACACCAACATGCTCATGGACAACTAGACATAGAGTACCGCAACGAGATAACGGAAACACCAACATGCTCATGGACAACTAGACATAGAGTACCGCGACGAGATAACGGAGACACCAACATGCTCATGGACAACTAGACATAGAGTACCGCAACGAGATAACGGAGACACCAACATGCTCATGGACAACTAGACAAAGAGTACCGCAACGAGATAACGGAGACACCAACATGCTCATGGACAACTAGACATAGAGTACCGCGACGAGATAACGGAGACACCAACATGCTCATGGACAACTAGACATAGAGTACCGCAACGAGATAACGGAGACACCAACATGCTCATGGACACCAGCAGACAAGTTCGCAACACCAGGCTAATTGACGACAACGGACTAGACCCCATCGCATCAACATGCTCGACACGCCACCATGTGACCATACAATCACTGCCCCGCCAGGTGCTGCTCCTGCGCAGGTCTAGCGCAGGCCACATGTGAGTAATTCTCGCGTCCTGCACGGTCCCCCCACGACCCGGTCTACACGCTTCCTCACCCAACCCGCACCCTCGCCACGTGTGGCACTGTGCCTTCCGCATGCCAGCGCACTTGCCATGGACTACATGCCTCGGACACATGCCAGTGTAAAGCGCCAATGCAAGCCGTGGCCGGGCTTATTGGGGATATCTATCCTTGCACGCCGATCCTCCCACGCTTCCTTACCGCTCATTCCCCGCCGCCAACCCCATGCCAGTGAACATAGCACCACCAACACCAACACCATCACACCCGAAGAAGGCCCACTGGCGATTTGCAAAGCTTTCGTCGCAGCACAGCGCACCCCGTGCCGTGTGTGCCCCCTGCCAGAAGCACGCACTGGTGCCTCACCCCCATGCGCAGGGTAGAATACATCATTGGGCAGGGTTACAGGGGAATGTCGCGAACACGCACCCATGTATCCAAACGTGCCGCTCATCACGGTGGCTACTGGCGCACGCTCGTCCTCCAGCTGGCGCGCCAGGCCTGCATCCGCCAGCTGGGGGTGAGGGTGTGGGGGTAGGTTATGTGTGCGCATGTGTGTGTGTGTGGGTGGGGGGGGTTAGGGTGGGGGTACAGGGAGTGGGGCAGGGTGGGGGGGGGAAGGAGCATGCCGACGAGGGTGCATCAATGCGGGTGGGCATGCACATCATAACACACAAGGCGTAGGCTAGGGGTTACCTACGCATGCATGGGTGGAACTGAGACAGTCACGCCTTTGGTAAACAAGTCGAAGCTGCGGCACACCATGTGTAGATAAGGAGCCGAATGAGCGTCTATTCATCTGGCAGAGCGGCATAAACCCCTGTCAGCACGACACAAATGTTGGCAGAGTGGCACGCCATGAATGCAGGCCGGTCTGTTCTGCTGTCACGGGCAACCAGTCATGGGAGGCCTGGCAGGGTGCGATAGACGCATCAGAACCACACTTTCACGAGATGCAGTACAGTAGAGGGGAGGGGGGAGCTGTAGGTGTGAATCATCACGGGCAGGGCTACACAAGGCAAGGATTCTGACCAAGTCTTTTATTGGGTTATTCCTGCACCCCTGCTTCTCCACCCTGAATACGTAACGCCCTGGAGGCCATGGGGAAATGGTATAAATATTCCATGGTGCCCTGCTGGCACCTGACATGCGCCATCCAACTCAACGAGATTGGTCCCAGGTGCGCGAATAGGCCGCATACCTTTGCGTTGAACTGGTCATCCAAGAGCACATTGTCCGCCTTGATATCGCAGTGGATGATGCGCTTGGAGTGTAAAAATAGCAGGCCCCGACAGGCGCCGCACGCGATGTGAAGGCGCGTCATGAACAGGACGGGGGGCAAGCCACCGGGACACTTGAGGCGCGCCGCAAGCGAGCCATTGCGCATCAAGGGGAAGACCAGGCAGGGGGCACTCTCGTCCAGGGACACCGCCAGGAGCGGCAGCACGTTGGGGTGGTGCACGCCACCAAGTATCTTCAGCTCCTGGCAGATTTTACGCAAATATGGGCCAGAGGTTTCGTGTTGACGTACCGTTTGCGGCTTGAATAATCGTTAGTTACTCTAAACTGTCGCGCAACGCCCAAGGGTGGTATACGCTACCTTCACACCTTGGCAGCATGTCCAATAACGTGATCGCCACGTCCCTACACCTGTGAGGCCTCGGCGAATATATATGGCTATAAACAACAATACCGATAAAGGGAAGAAGATTTCTATACGCTACAACGTTTGCAGGCCGATCTGCACGACATTGAGAAGATAAGCTTACCTTCGAGAATTGTTCGTTTCCTTGTCTATTGTTCTGGGATAGCCGTTTGACGGCGACATCTCTGTTCTGCCAGATGCCACGATATACGTCCGCTGCATTAGTATCCGCCCAAGTGCACGTCACGACAGCAGAAACGCAATCATATGCCATGGCGACATGATTAATACCATATTCTCAGAAGTTAAGCATTACTTGCAAAATTTTTTATTGCATAATGTCACGGAGCACCTACCAAAAGCCCCCCTTCCAATAAGACGCTCGATTCGAAAGCCGTCTGTGCATTTATGTAGCTCACGATAAGTTACTTTACGTAATTCGTGAAAGGCCATCTTGCTGGAAACACCAGGCCAGAATGCAGAGATGAGACAAAAATACACGGGTCTACATGAATGCCAAAGCCATGGTTATCACTCCAGTGAGACCATGATTTCCAGAGGAGCCAATGCTGGCCAGGTCGTTTTTTTTTTTGGCTCTTCGCGGAGACACGCACGCACGTTGTAACTAAGGCACGTTGGGTTGGAACCAGTAGAGATATCTCGGGCTTCGCTAAAATATTCGCTATCGTCAAGCTATCGTGGCGGTTTTTTGTGTTTCCCTCCCATTTTTGACGATTTTTTTTTGCACCGGCTGTCACAGCTGCGGTGCAGTGTTGTTGACGTCTTTGTTGTTCAAGTTGTTGTTGTTGTTGTTGTTGTTGTTGTTGTTGTTGAATCCCACGCCTCACAGCAGAGAATCTATAGTGGCCGAGGGCCGGATATACAGGTGCAGTACAGTATACAGGCGTGGGATTCAACTAATAACTAACTAACAAACAGTACATAATCTGGTACCGTTTCCTAGGCTTAGCAGGGATTACCTACTGGCTATATTTGGAATAAACGTACACCTATTTACCTGGAAATCTGGTACCGTTTCCAAATCTCTGCTGCTGCCCATGTTGAGTTGAGTTGTTGTTGTTGTTGTGTCCCACGCCGCCCAGGTACAGTTGTTCCACCGCGCCACAGGCGCTTGGCCGCCCCCGCCCACCGCCGGTGGCTTGCGCCACCTTTACCCTTGTCAACCCGTCGCCCCTCGGGTTGGGGACAACGCCTCCACCATCCGACGGCCCCAATCCCTCGCGTCGCGTCTATGTGGTTTGTCGGATACATCTGTGCGGTTTTCGGCTACATCTGTGCGGATTTCGGCTACATCTGTGCGGTTCTCGGGTGTACCTGTCCGTCCGTCCGTCAGATTCACCCATCTGACGGTCGTAAATCGGTGGGAGAGTAAATGGGTGGGAGAGATGAGCATTCTTGTTGTTCTTGTTGTTGTTGTTGTGTCCCACGCCGCCCAAGGGCAGCAGAGAATCTATAGTGGCCGAGGGCCGGATATATTTAGTATCGGTGGTACTATCCAGGTAAAGTACCTGCCTGTACAGTAGTGGCTAACTACCGGTATTATACAGTATAACATGCCGGCCGTAGCAATCAGTCTCAGCTAGGAACAGGCCAGGGTGCATGTCACTAGAGTGTAAAGGCGCCGCGCCTCCATCTGTAGGCATGCTAGGAGGCTGCCTAACTACTGGCGAACCATAATTGGGGACGATGTAAGTAAAGCCGCCGCGCGCACCGCGCCGAGACGGTTTGGCGCGGCGGGTTCTGCCATGCACGCTGGGGATGAAAGCCACGGGCGGCCGTCTTCCATGGTCTCTCGTTCCCAAGCTTTGTCAAGCAGCATTGGTGTAGAGCCGGCCATTCTGTAGGTGAGCAGCAGTTTTGAAAGTATTATGGGAAATTTGATTTGGGATGCTTGTGCCTACGGCGCGTAGGCCAAATAATAGCAAGGGACACAGTTTTTGGGCAGCGTTTTGGTGATGTGTGCCGGCAACAAGGTTTTATCGTGAATTGCGATGCTAGGGCCAGGCAGTACCTTGATGGTACGTTAGCACGACCATTTAAACCTCTTTATTTTTATTGCCTGTTACGTTGTTACACGCCGGGGTTTATGCCGCAGCCATGGGTCACGACACCATCTGGAACTCTCACCCCAGGAAGTTTGGCCCGGGGTCCCGCACGTGGTACGCTGCTTGATGCTTTTATATTGAGGCGTGACTTTAAGGAATGTATCCTCGCCCGTGATTTTTCTTTTGCATTCCCGATTCTGGAGGCTTGTCCGTCGTTCTGGTGTTTCGGTTTCATTTACAGTATGTCCGTGTTATATCATGCTATCTCGGTTGTCCTGCAGCCGCGTGTGCGGAAACCACCACGGCATCATCCGGAAGTATGCCCTGAGCATGTGCAGGCAGTGCTTCCGTCAGTATGCCAAGGATATTGGGTTCAACAAGGTATGTTTGAATGCTCGGGGGTTTATGAGGTATGCCAGGTTAGAATTGGAGAGCTCGTAAGGTATGAAATCACTGCTTGATACTTCTTGCCGTGGAGTTAGCTGTGCATGACACTTCAGGTACTACTGCTTATGCAGCGTCTTGTTTCACGTCAAGGATCAGTCAGACAGGTTTACCAATGTATTGCCATATCTGGTACCTTCTGCCCAGTATGGATGCTGACTCATGGGGACTTAGATAGGTTCTTCACCATAGCGGTGATGAAGTAATCCAGATGTCTGGTCATGCAGATCAAGGAACTTCTTTCTGGCGCATGATAAGCGGATGTTTCATCCTTTGCCCAGTGTTACTCGCCTGAAGGTTGGATGTTGGACATGCAAAGTGGTAGGAATCCAGGGTCTTTTTGTCTTAGCTGGCTCGCTGGTACCCTTTCGCGGTTGAGCTGTGTGCTAATTTAGTAGTAAGCCTAATTATGCATGCAGGACAGAGAGATTGCGGTGGATTTCAGTAGAGGTGCCTGCATAGAAGTTTGAGTTAGTCTTAAGTTCGCAATTCTATGTGGGCGTGGGGTCTGTGTGGCCCCATTGTATGTGGGTCGTGTGCTGCAATTCAGTGTTGCTTGGCAATGAGGGGTGTTTCTCAGTGGCCAGAATAGAACTGTTCTGCATGGAGGTGTGGGAACTGTTTGTTGATAGCTCTAGCGCGTTCCACATGATTTCTGTATTTCAGGAGATGTGTCTGTTGCCCAGAGGGTATGTGATTATGTAGGTCAGTTGTATGTAAGTTATTATACTGGCTGGCACTGCTGGTGGGGAGCCCGGCAGCTGGGCTATTCGAGGTGTATCGGTTATGTGCGCTTCATTGCAGGCCATTGTGTTTCATCTGAAAAGCTATCTGGCTTACTGTGGAGTGTGGGGCATTCCTGGCACGGGCTGATTATGATGGGGGATGATTTTCAAGTATCCGCTTTCTTGCAGAGTGCTGAATCGCCTTTTGCCTCACATTAGCATAATTTCTTATTCTATGGCTGGCATGCGTAGCATGTATTCGTATTGATCATTTCCTTCTCTTCTTGTCGTCTATGTTTTTTTTTTTTTTTGCTTGGGTCTTGCAGTTTCGGTAAATATTATGTAGCTGCGGGAGCGATATCCTGGATTCCTGGCCCTTGAGGTGGTGGTGGCTGATGGACAGCATTCCACCTGAATAGGCGGGCTGCGCATGGTCGCTTGCCGCACTGAGGAACCAGTGCGGGCGTCGTAAGTGCAGCATGCACAGGATCATGCAAAATGGCTTATCAACGTTGTGGCCGAATGAGCATTCCGGCAGACTATCGTGTCCATCTGATGTGAGGCAACCAATGTTTCATTGGATCAATTAAGTTATGGTTAATGACGCTGTTGAGGGCATCATTTACCCTCTAAAATATTAATAATGGCTAATTTGCCTGCTTGCGTCCACGTCTGGCTGTTGCAAAATGTCATTCAAGCGTGCTGGTTGTTCATGAAATGGGGCAACCTGTGTCAATGCTTACAATGGATGAAGGGCTTGTCCCACGCAGTCATAAAGCACTTCTTGTAATCCTTCCATGGTAAGACAACTATTGTTTGATCCTGCGTCTTGATCAAGGTGTAACCATTCTAGGACGCATGGCATTCCAACGTTGTGTAAGGACTAGAGTAGGCTTTAGTGAGGAAAGGTGCGAAGACTGCAGATATCGCGTGGGTGTCTGTAGGAGCGTCCACCTGCATGGAGGGATGACAACAAAAACAATGGAGGGCTGACCGTATGTCGGAAATGGGTAGCAGGGTGAGGAGATAAAATTAAAATTAAATTAAATGATAACATGACTCCCTGCCCAAGGAGATCATATCAAGGAGACAACCCAGCGCAGGCCAGAAATCGGGAGAATCATACAGTATTCATATTCAGGATACAGTAGTCAGGAAGGATTCAGGTAGGTTTTTTACTGACTAGGTTGTCCCCAGTTTACAAATTAACCAATTTTACCCCGACTCCCGGAGGGCGCCGCCCGAGATTAAATAAGAGGTACCTTGAAATTAAATAAGAGGCATACCTCTATCCAGATATATTTTTGGAGGCGAATTTCTATTGGCATTAAGTTGTAGTATAGTACGACAACGTGTCCGACCGTATAATTTATTCCGACTTCTACATTCAGTTCACCGCTTGGTCAAAAAAGGATCACTTATATCAAGAAAACAATAAAGATCACTTATATACCCTACTTCTCCGTAAAATCTCATCGACCGGGTTTCGAAACAACCCACGAACGCCGTAGATGCAGATCCAACGGAGCAAACAACGTCAAGACCGACGCGGCGCCAAATAGTCGCCACGGTTCCTTTTCTGCGAGCCATTTTACAGCGTACGTCGCGCCGCGTCGTGTACCCAAGCCCTTTTCTGAACGTGAGATCCAAAATCCGCTTGCCAGACCGGGAACTCCGTCCAATACCGTCGTGCATTGAATTGAATTTGGAACATAAGTCCTTCTTTCCGTCACCCTTGACAGTTGTCGTACAATACTACAAATTAACGCCAATAGAAACTCGCCTCCAAACATATATCTCGATAGAGGCATGCGTCTTATTTAATTTCAAGGTACCTCTTAATTAATCTCGCCCCCCGGCCTCCGCTAATTTGCTAATTTGCTAAATTTGCTAAAAAAGAGCCAATTTTACCCCGACTCAGCCGTGTTCAGCCCGTCTCACGTTGCGAGACTGAACAAGTCTCGCGTGCAGACACGTGTGTAGTACTCCTACACACAGATCTCGATTGATTTATCTAGTACCAAATCCGAAAGGCTTGCGTCACTCCCCGGACAGGAGAACTTTTGCGGATGACTGTAGGTGCAAGTTGGTGATGCCATGGTAACCGGAGACGTCCGTCCTATAGTCAGCAAAATTGGTGCGAGAGGTCCCCAGTTCGATTCCGGTCGGATTCATTTGCAGATCGCGTTTTTCCGCGTTTTCCGCGGCCCGGTGCCCACTGACCGCAAATGGTTTTCACCTTTGCGGAGTGCCTGATCAGAATACAGTATGTATCAAGGATCTTGATACGTATGGGTTCTTGATGTAGTAGATAGATGTTGTAGATAGATTTCTGGCCTGCGCTGGTTGTCTCTTTGAGATTAGACCGGTAGGACTGTTTGCATCCATCCATCGGGGCTAATTAATTAATTAGGAACATAACTCCGTCATGATCAGAATAACTCCGTTCTCTGGCTCACCGCAGCAGCAGCTAGCTCGACCAGTGGTATTCCTCCCAGTCCCGGCTGCTCGACGCCCCCCCGCCGCCTCCGCCGCTTGGACCTCTGGCGGCCGCACGCCTGGCAGCTAGTAGCGCCTGCGGACGTCCCTGCGCCGCCCACGCCGCCCGCCGCTGAGCAGGGCTACACGTACCCAACCCTGACGGAACCCCTGTCCGACCCCAACGAGCTACCGCCGTTCACCGAGCTCGAGCTGAGCACCGCCGCCAAGCAACTCCGCTTCTACGCCGCCGTTGGACCTGACCAGCTCCCAGCCCCGGTGATTAAGCTGACGGCGCTCACGGGGTTCCTGCTTGACGTCTGCAACCGGATCCTGCTTGCCGACGCGCCGCCGATTCCTGAGTGGCAGCACAGCTACCGTATTATGCTGTACAAAAACAATGGTTCCCCTGACGACCCTGCCAACTACCGAGGAGTCTGCATCCAGAGCGCAGCACTCAAGTTGTTCATGCGCATGATCCTCAACCGCCTTCGTTCTGCTCTCGACTATCACCTTGGTTGGTTGGTTGGTTGGTTGGTTGGTTGGTTGGTTGGTGGGTTGGTGGGTGGGTGGGTGGGTGGGTGGGTGGGTGGGTGGGTGGGTGGGTGGGTGGGTGGGTGGGTGGGTGGGTGGGTGGGTGGGTGGGTGGGTGGGTGGGTGGGTGGGTGGGTGGGTGGGTGGGTGGGTGGGTGGGTGGGTGGGTGGGTGGGTGGGTGGGTGGGTGGGTGGGTGGGTGGGTGGGTGGGTGGGTGGGTGGGTGGGTGGATGGATGGATGGATGGATGGACAAACAATCCTAGGCCAAACAGAATATACGCTTGGCTGATCTCGATAGTACCGGCTACGCCCCCTTCTAATAAAGAAGGTTCCAGCCGTGTTCAGCCCGTCTCACGTTGCGAGACTGAACAAGTCTCGCGTGTAGAGATGTGTGTAGTACTCCTACACACACAGATCTCAAATGATTTATCTAGTACCAAATCCGAAAGGCTTGCATCACTCCCCGGAAAGGAGAACTTTTGCGGATGACTGTAGCTAGTGTAAGTTGGCGATGCCCTAGGATCCGGAGACGTCCGTCCTATCGTCAGCGAAAGTTGGTGCGAGAGGTCCCCAGTTCGATTCCGGTCGGATTCATTTGCAGATCGCGTTTTCCGCGTTTTCCGCGGACCGGCACTGAACGCAATCGTGGTTCTCTGAACATAGTTTCTTTATAGTGAGATGGAAGGGTAGCCGCTATAGCTAGGTTATTGGGTTCACGTGACATACCTTTTGAGGCCGGTGCGGCCTGATCCGGATCAGTCGTGGCCAAAGCTTTGGCCAGTTTTTCTTGGCCAGGTGGCAGGAGCTACGTTGAGATATAAACCTGCCACTGTCTAGGTTTCTTGGCTCATGGCGTAGTGATTAACTAGATCTAGATTCTTTCTCTCACGCAATATGTGACCTAATAGCCCCGGCAGCCTTACGTAAGCTGCCGGCAATTAGAACGCCACATTGCGTCATTTGTTCAGACGCAACATTTGCGTGGCGAAAAAATGCCGTCCGGGCCAAGGCCGCATGACACGCAAAAAAGGACAAAAACAAACCCACCTAGCTAAGGTCGGCCTCTTTTCTTTTCACGAGGGCGGCGACAGCAAGCCAGGGGAAACGAACCTCTGGTTTGACGAACCTGTACTGTCGGAGCCATTTTTGGCCCTGAGCAGCAATGCCGAAGGGGCGCAAAGCTACAGGAGGGCAGGCAGCGCGCGGGGAGGACGGGACGCCCACACCGCGGGCTGCTGCCGCCAGTCACGCGCCAGTCGCCTTCAGCGCCAAAAAGAAGCAGCTCGCCACTCTGCTCGCCAAGTGCATCAGCCCCGCAGAGGCGGTGGGGGCAGTCGAGCAGGTCTTCGGTGCCGAGGACTGGGTGACGGACGCCAGCTCGTGGAGCTCGAGCCAGCTGAAGTCTGTCGTGCAGTTGCTGGCCGATCACGTTGATGTTGGCGACGTGTTGGACGCACGTGACCCAAACGGAACGTTGGTGGCAAAACTGCTGGCCGTGGCAGATCTCGCGGCGGACGAGGAGGAGGATCAGGCGCTGCCACCAACGACACCTGCGCAGCGAAAAATGGCCAAGCCGAAAGGCGCGGCCAAGGTTTCGGCAGGTGGGGGGGCTGTCGGAAAGGAAATGAGGGCGAGGTTGGCGACATTCGTTGGGGCACCTCCGGAAACCGAAAATCAGGACGACGAGGAGGACGAGGAGGGGGAGGTCGCAGCCGAGAAATTCATGCAAGGTTTGAAGGCAGCGCTGGGAGGAATGGAGGGGGCGGGAAGCCACTTCAAGGCCTCGAAAGGGGTGGCGCTGCCAAGCCGAGCCAAGAGCGTGAAATATCGGGTTTCGGAGCGGGTGCTGCCGGGGGTGTTGGAGGACGCCAGCGACAATGGGATGGGAATCCGGTCGTGGGTCATGACGGTAAAGCCTGGAAATTGGCGGAACATGGAGAACAGGAAAATTGTCATGAACATTGCATTGGCCATGGACACCCTTCTCAAGGAGCTGGGCTCAGCAGCCGGGGAGCTTGTGGGCATGGAGTACCTAATGAGGGTGGTGGCGGCCTTGCTGCAGGTGGAAGGGCAAGGAGGGGGGGGTGGAAGGTGGCCAGCCACCTCCTGCCATTGGGGGAGGAGGCTGCACTGTCAGCCACCCCGGCTGTCAAGGCAGCTCTCCAAACTGCCATCCTCTTGGACAAGCTCAGCAAGGCTCAACAAGTAGGGAAATAGAATCCCAGCGGGACCGCTCCCTTTTCCCGCTGCCATACCCACTTAGGCCAGCGTACACCGCGTGGGGCAGGGTGAGATCGGCACGCCGGCGACAGCGTGCCACGCGCCGCCACCGCGAGTACACACTGCAATGCAAGGTAGTGCGTTGGCTTAATTGGCTGTGGGGAGGGGGGCAAGACCCTCCTCCTAACCCTAGAGGGGCGTGCTCTAAGGGGAGGGAGGAGGCCCTTGCGAGGGTCAAGAGGCACTGCACCTGGCACAGTCGCCGCGTAGGGGGCGTTGCGACAGGCCAGGAGCAAGAAGGTGCTGATGCAATATATGGGAAGCAGAATAAGTATGAACAACTGCGCGCGGACGCGGTGAGTCTACCAAAGGCGGAGGTGGCGGGGAAGGCACGGCTGCTCGACCTGTTGGCTATGCGGCCGAGCTGGCGGGAGATATATGCCAGCGAAGAGAACTGCATCAAGCCAGCGGTCGTGGCGAGCGCAAAGTATTGGAATGTGCCCAAGCCCAGCCGGGGATGCTCCATGGCTGAATGGGGCAAGCTCATGAGCCGGGCAGCGGGCGTGGGCATGGTGGCGTTCCGGGAGAGGCGGCCCAAGTGGGTGGATGGCTGCTTTGGAGTGGCCAAGGGGGTGGGTGAGCTTCGGTTCATCGTCAACAGGAAGCTGGGCAACCTGCTGTGGGTGGACCCCCCCAAGATCCTGCTACCCCACCTGGGCATCCTCGTGGAGGTCTACATCAAAGGCTGGTGCTACTGCGCCAAGAGCGACCTCGTGTCATACTACTATTCCATCGAGGTGCCCGAGTGGTGGTGGGACTACCAAGGGCTTCCTAGTGTGTGGTCGACTAGCGTAGGTCTGGCAGGGCCCAGGCGGAAGGTGTGGCCCGTGCTCAAGGTGCTGGCCATGGGACATTCCCATGCGGTGGCGCTGGGGGAGGCCATCCATGAGATGGTGCTCTACATGACCGGTGCCCTGGATCCGAGGCGCCAGGTCAACTACCTCTCAAGCGCAGGTGAGCTCACCTTGGTGCGCGACGAGTGTGGCCAGCCACTGCGCTTGGCCATCGAGTACAAGGAGGAGCGCGCCGGGGAGCTTCAGATTGACCTGGAAAACCCCCCTGCCCCCATGCTGTCCATCACTATTGATGACTTGGTGGCCAGCAACGGGCGGACCTGCGAGGCGGTGAACCAGCTCATCACGCGCGCTATTGAGGAAGGCTACCTCCCTAACAACCTTGTGCCGTCTAAGGAGAAGACTAAGATGGCGAGCCTGGAAGGGGACGAGCTAGAAGCCCTAGGGGTGGTGCACCGACGGAACGGCGTGCTGGAACCAACGGTCAAGCAGCTCAACCTTGTGATCGCCCACACGCAGGCTATACTCACTCGAGGCCGAGCTACGGCCGAGGGGCTGGCTGCCGTCTTGGGGCGGTGGTTGTGGCTGCAGATGTTAAGCCGCAGCTGCTTGTCCATTTGGCAGCAATGTTTCAAATTCATCAGCCTGCAAGGGTGGGGGCAGCGATCCTGGGTGCTGTGGGCCGGGGTGCGGGAGGAGTTAGAGTGTGCCCTGGCCTTGGCTCCCATGCTAAGGGTTGACCGAAGCGCACCTTTGGCCCGTGAGGTGGTTGCATCTGACGCGTCCACCTACGGGCAAGGTGTCGTGTACGCAACCATGGAGCCGGGCGATGTGACGGAGCTGGCGAGGGCACGAGAGGTGCGGGGGTACCCGACTTTGCTCATACCAAGTGAGGTGGCCTACGCTGGCCCTAGGCCACTGAGCGCGCGGGCGCAACAAGCAATCACTAGCCAGCAATGGCGGGTTGGGGTCCGGAGTCGTTGGCGGGATCCGGGGATGCACATCAACGAGAAGGAGGTGCGGGCTGCAGTGAAGGGCGTGGAGAGGAGTGCGCGCAGCTTGGCAAACCGAGGCAAGCGGGTGGTGAGGTTGGTGGACTCCACCGCGGCGTTGGGCTGCTTGGCTAAGGGGCGGTCCTCATCCCACAAGCTCAACAAGCAGTGCCGCCGCTTGTGCGCGCTGACCCTCGCCACGGGGAGTCGTTCCCAGTGGGTGTGGACGCCGAGTGCACTTCAACCAGCCGATGGCGTTTCTCGCGGCCAATCCATGGCGACTTTCTTGGCAGGCTGGGTGCGCGACCTGACCGCGGAAGGCATCCATCCTAACCCGGGGCCCCCTGCACCTGTTAGCTACCTTCCATTGCTAGAGGGGAAAGTAAAGCCGGCTACTTTGCTGGCCTACCGTCGTGGTCTTGATTCCCTCTTGACTTGGTGGGAGGCTGGTGGGCGGGCGGACGGGTCATCGTCACGAGCTGACACCCTTGAGGAGACATTTTGTGCGTATGTCGCCTGGGCTCATTTTCGGGGGTACAGCCGCCAAGTGTGTGTCAATGCCTTGATGGGGTTGCAACTTTATTATCCCGGTATGGTGAAGCGGTGGGACTTGGCCCGTGGCGTCCTCGCTGGGTGGAAAACACTTGTGCCCCCCCGTGCCCCTCCTCCCATTCCATGGGAGGCGGCGTTTGCACTTGCCAGCACGATGGTCATGCAAGGTCAGCGCCTTGCGGGCCTGCTGGTTGTCATCGTGTTCCGCCATTACCTGCGAATCTCGGAGGCGCTGAACCTCCGTGTTGGCCATGTGCGCCTCCAGCCTGACGTTCGGCTTGGGCCGGCTCAACGGGGCGCCCTACTGCTGAGGTCTACCAAGACCTCTAAGGGCAAGACTCAGTCAGTGGTGGTAGAAGATGTGATGTCTGAAACCATCCTCCGTCACTGCATCGCGGGTAAGCACGCTTGGGAGGCCGTGTTCCCTTTCACCTACCCGCAATTCCGGCGCATTTGGCAGGCTGCGAGTCAGGCCTTGGGGGTCGCCCAGATTTTCACCATTCACGGGCTGCGGCATGGAGGTGCCACTCACGATTTCCTCGCGGGTCGCAGCATGGGGGACATCCAGGGCCGGGGGCGCTGGCTTAGCAGCTCCACGGTTGCCCATTATGTGGGCTTGCACCGCAGTTTGGAGGTGCAGCTGCCTGAGGTTATTCTTCGGGCCATGGCCGCCTGCCCCCCTCGGGCCTGGCGGGCTATTTTGAAATTGCCCTCCACCTAATTTGGTTGTTCATTTCTCTGTCATTATGCTAGGTTCTTTGCCCCTGGCATGGATCGCCAGGGAGGGATATAAGGGTAAGGCTAGCCTTTGCCAAGCAATAAGTGTTCCCATGAGCATCGGCGGCCGGGATGTGGCCTGCCTTTTGTATGTGCTCCACTCATTGTTTTAATAAAGAGTCTGGTTACCCTGGAGTTCCACGGTTAATAGAATCGTGGTTCTCTGAACATAGTTTCTTTATAGTGAGATGGAAGGGTAGCCGCTATAGCTAGGTTATTGGGTTCACGTGACATACCTTTTGAGGCCGGTGCGGCCTGATCCGGATCAGTCGTGGCCAAAGCTTTGGCCAGTTTTTCTTGGCCAGGTGGCAGGAGCTACGTTGAGATATAAACCTGCCACTGTCTAGGTTTCTTGGCTCATGGCGTAGTGATTAACTAGATCTAGATTCTTTCTCTCACGCAATATGTGACCTAATAGCCCCGGCAGCCTTACGTAAGCTGCCGGCAATTAGAACGCCACATTGCGTCATTTGTTCAGACGCAACATTTGCGTGGCGAAAAAATGCCGTCCGGGCCAAGGCCGCATGACACGCAAAAAAGGACAAAAACAAACCCACCTAGCTAAGGTCGGCCTCTTTTCTTTTCCCGCCCACCCTCCCTGCGTGTTTGGGGGTAAGGCTAGCCTTTGCCAAGCAATAAGTGTTCCCATGAGCATTGGCGGCCGGGATGTGGCCTGCCTTTTGTATGTGCTCCACTCATTGTTTTAATAAAGAGTCTGGTTACCCTGGAGTTCCACGGTTAATAGAAATGGTTTTCACATTTGCGGCGTGCCAAATCAGACTCCTAGGTACCGGTCTATTGTATCTGTCTAATGCCTAATTAGCTAATAATCCGAGGGACATGCCACTTAGCGGGTCGTGCCGAGTTTTAATTAGCGGTCACGCCGGGCGTTCTTCCCACGGTGGGTGACGCGCCTCTTCCCCACTGGGGGGATCGTTGCCCTCAACCACCTGCGCCCAGATGGCCTTGTTCTGCATCTTTTTCCATACCACAGAGAGGCCAAGGCCCCTCATGTCTGCATCTTGAGCACTGCTCCTTGAACGTGCAGGCAGCCCGGCGTGTCAGATCGCTGGGCCCGTCCGTAAGGAGCTGCCTCAGTACCTGGCTGTGCGGGCCGCAGCCCTGCTGTTGGGCCTCGCGACGTGTCTAGCTGGTTCGTGCGGGCCAAGTGCCTGACTTGCTGTAATCTACGCTGATTGATAGTGCTGGTGATAAGTGTACTGTCACGTATGTCGCATAGGCTTACAGACTGCATAGGCAGCTTCGGTGGCCACAACAAGAACGTAATGTTCCAAAGTCATCACTGAAGTACAATCAAGCTAGCTCAGTGTGAGCATGCACTCAGCCGAGCACATGCCGGTAAAATTCTGAGCCACAACATCCACCCGCTTGCCTGCCCGCCTGTGCGTGCACACACGCCCACAAACCGACATCCTCTTTTCTCACACCAGCATACGGACGTTACTAAGAAATGTGTGTGGGGGGGTACAGTGATTGCATCTCATGTCAGGTTGATCGCAAAGGTATTGTTCCTCCAATTCAATTGCTATCAGCAACGAGGATGTCAATGAACCATCTCAGTGGCTTGCTGGTAACACAAAAACACATGGCCCGGCATGCGGCAATGGTAGCAACAGCCAAACACCATCATGGTGCACATACACCCAATCTAGGACTACTCCATCGCGTACTTGCCCTGAGTTCTTCCTCGTATAATTTTACCGAATCTAAAAAGGGCAACTTGATAGCAAAAATATGTCTCAGCTAAAAGGATTGCAAATTCTCAACGTGGCTTAAGGTTGCATGAACCCATGTCTGCATGCTCATCTCACCCATGACCCATGAATCCCCCGCACCCCCCCGAATTCCCAAAATGAAATCGCAGCATCCGACGCCACAGGTTACTGGTAACGCCGGAGGATGAGGGCGGGCAGCTGTATTATCGTCCGAAGATGGATCCCAAGGGCGATGTTGCTAAGTTCCCCGGCCGCTGTCGTTATCCTTGGCACGCTGCGCAGTGCCCAGGCGGCAGGACATGGGCTGTGAAGTCCATTCCAAGCACGTGGAGTCGGCAACAAACTGAATTGCTAGTTGGAAGCATTTGGCAGCGAGCCCTCCCGTCTGCCCTCAGCCTTGAGCGAGGCCCGTTAAAACCTAACATTCCTTATTGCATCGTCGTTTGTGCCAGGACTAATCAATGTGCGCGGGGGGTAACCCGACGCTCTTTACTCTCTTTAGTATGGATTGGATGTCGGTGTGGGTGCCCTGGTCGTCTTCACTTCTGTCATCACCGTATGCTCTCGTTGCTGGGAAATGAGTGCAAAATATTCTTTATCCATTTTCCCCCCCGTTGTGTGCCACCAAAGGTTTTCCGCGTCTATTGCGTTAGCGTGTCTCTCGTACCTCAGTTTGTCCCAGGCAGCTTGGGCTTGTCGCAGTTTAGCCATGTCGTAGCTATTGATGTGTTTTCTCCTGTGTTTTCTAACTTTTCTTGAGTTGAAAGCGGTTGACAATTCGTAAGGCACGACTCACATGAGGCTCGGTGAACTCCGTCCGTCGGTGAACTCTTTGTGAACTGGGTCGACGGCCGGGTCGCCACCGGCGCTTCACCGGCCCTTCAAATTCGAGTTCACGCACTCACATGGGTCGCAACGACGTAGTGAACTGCTCGCCAGTGAACTCGTTTGTGAACTGGCGGAGGCGCGGGAAGACAGCCCAGATTTCGCGGGAAAGGGCGCAAACGTCAAGCAAGTGCATGATGCATCCTTGGATGCTGGCTAATAACATGCACGTCTTGTCCAGCTGTAAACCACTAACTTCTGCACCACTAATTTGATACAGTGCTGCAGAAATATGATAAAAACGCGCCGGTGACCTGTCGTGCATGTCGCTTTTCCAGCTACCTGTCTGCGTTCGAACGCAGACAGGTAGCTTTCTTTGCAAGTTTTTCCAGGTGTTGGTGCCAGTGCTTCTCTGTCGATATTGTTTCAAAGCCGGTTTGTTTATTGGCTGGGGACGACCCCAGAGCCGCCCGCCGTCACATGCACAAAACATGCCATATCTCGCTGGAGACGTTCGGTTATTTACTGGAGAAAATCGGCCCGATCAGCGAGCCGAATCTCCAGACAATGGCGGGCGCGGGCTCCGGTTGGACGTGGTAAGACCCGAGCAAATGCTCATTGGTGCATTAGAGTGGCTTTCTCATAGCTGCGACTATGGTTCCTTGGAGCGTGCATATGGCATCGCTTCAAACACGTGGTCCAAAAATGGGGAACGCCCTGGCATTCTACGAGAACTTGAAGATGCTTTCAACAGCAAACAGCAAGCGTAGGTTCCGGTTGGACGCCTATGGTAACCTAGCTGGACTGTGTATACGTCGTCGCTCCAAACGCAATGCCCTGCCCACCCATACGTGCATGTGCACGTGTGGCATGTGGGCATGCACACGCACACGCACACGCACACGCACACGCACACGCACACGCACACGCACACGCACACGCACACGCACACGCACACGCACACGCACACGCACACGCACACGCACACGCACACGCACACGCACACGCACACGCACACGCACACGCACACGCACACGCACACGCACACGCACACGCACACGCACACGCACACGCACACGCACACGCATACGTACATGCACATCTAGAGTCTCTCTCTCTCTCTCTCTCTCTCTCTCTCTCTCTCTCTCTCTCTCTCTCTCTCTCTCTCTCTCTCTCTCTCTCTCCCTCCCTCCCTCCCTCCCTCCCTCCCTCCCTCCCTCCCTCCCTCCGTCCCTCCCTCCCTCCCTCCCTCCCCCGTCCCTCCCTCTCCCTCCCTCCCTCCCTCCCTCCCTCCCTCTCTCTCTCTCTCTCTCTCTCTCTCTCTCTCTCTCTCTCTCTCTCTCTCTCTCTCTCTCTCTCTCTCACACACACACACACACACACACACACACACACACACACAACACACGCACAAGTTCACTCACTCACTCACTCACTCACTCACTCACTCACTCACTCACTCACTCACTCACTCACTCACTCACTCACTCACTCACTCACTCACTCACTCACTCACTCACTCACTCACTCACTCACTCACTCACTCACTCACTCACTCACTCACTCACTCACTCACTCACTCACTCACTCACTCACTCACTCACTCACTCACTCACTCACTCACTCACTCACTCACTCACTCACTCACTCACTCACTCACTCACTCACTCACTCACTCACTCACTCACTCACTCACTCACTCACTCACTCACTCACTCACTCACTCACTCACTCACTCACTCACTCACTCACTCACTCACTCACTCACTCACTCACTCACTCACTCACTCACTCACTCACTCACTCACTCACTCACTCACTCACTCACTCACTCACTCACTCACTCACTCACTCACTCACTCACTCACTCACTCACTCACTCACTCACTCACTCACTCACTCACTCACTCACTCACTCACTCACTCACTCACTCACTCACTCACTCACTCACTCACTCACTCACTCACTCACTCACTCACTCACTCACTCACTCACTCACTCACTCACTCACTCACTCACTCACTCACTCACTCACTCACTCACTCACTCACTCACTCACTCACTCACTCACTCACTCACTCACTCACTCACTCACTCACTCACTCACTCACTCACTCACTCACTCACTCACTCACTCACTCACTCACTCACTCACTCACTCACTCACTCACTCACTCACTCACTCACTCACTCACTCACTCACTCACTCACTCACTCACTCACTCACTCACTCACTCACTCACTCACTCACTCACTCACTCACTCACTCACTCACTCACTCACTCACTCACTCACTCACTCACTCACTCACTCACTCACTCACTCACTCACTCACTCACTCACTCACTCACTCACTCACTCACTCACTCACTCACTCACTCACTCACTCACTCACTCACTCACTCACTCACTCACTCACTCACTCACTCACTCACTCACTCACTCACTCACTCACTCACTCACTCACTCACTCACTCACTCACTCACTCACTCACTCACTCACTCACTCACTCACTCACACACACACACACACACACACATTCTTTTCATGGATGGGCATCTGGTTTCCCATATCAGAGTGGGCATAAGCAAGAGTTTGTTTTAGAACTGAACTCCTTACTTCATTTAGCAAATGTGAGTCAACATTTCAGAATTATAATAATGGAAATTCCATTAGCTTACCGTATGATGCTACACATGTTCATAGTGGTCAATTACGTGAGCTCCTTGAGCTAGTCACACGCACTGGGGGTACTGTGGTTGTTAAGACCTCACTTGGACATGTGCAATGTCTTGAATTGGTTGCTCATTGAGTGAGACATAATGTTGGACGTATTGTGGCTGCTTAACAATAACTTTGTGCACGCGTAATTCTTTAATCATGACTAATGTCGGGCGCGTTGCAATTATAAAGGGAGGCATGCAACTATGCAATGTGCGAACATATTAATTCCATTTAGGGTTATTGCAGTTCAAAAGGAGTGGTGCCGTCGCAAACCGTGTAGATCCCGCTCTGAATGTTAGCCAGCCATAGTTGTAACTTACAAGGCTGCACATTTCCACCTCCATTTGTTTCCATCGTTGTGAATGACTCGACTAACACGGATGAGTCAACAGCAGGCTCGAGATATCAACAGCATGGTCCGGGATCTCCATATTTCTGGCCTGCGCTAGTTGCTTTAGTGATAGTCTTTACATTGTCATCAAGTGAGTGAGACAACAAACATGACAATTGCCTGGGGCCAGCAGATAAATGTCCAAAATTATTTCAATGAGCAATAAAAGTGATTACTACAAGTAGTCAAGGAAGTGTTATCGCACAGCAAATTTGAAGCAATATCTTATGAATCACGTTCCATAGTGGCCATCATGATCGCACACACAAAAAGAGCATGCCCCTGAAAGAAAAGAGATCGGACTCAACGGACCTTACAAGTTGACCTTTCTTACCAACCAGTGTGCCTAGAACGTGAAGCGTGGGGCGGCCAGCAACGAAAGATTGTTCATGCAGACGGACCGCCCATGCTATTGCCGGGCGCATCAGTGTGTATGTCAATGAGACAACAGCGCAGGCCAGAGATCTGGAGAATCCGGACCAAGGTAGCTCGAGCCTGCCGTTATGTTATCCGCGTTTTCGAGTCGTGCACGATGATGGATATGAACCAGTGTGTATGTGGCCATCAACACCAATTGCCGCCATCCATATTGTCATCAGGGCGTTGTGAGTTTCACGTTTGCTTTGTCGCTCATATTTCGCTTTGCCTTCGGCTTAGGCGAGCTCGCCTTGTCATCTCCAAAGAGTATGCAATGCCGCACAAGAAGACCGACATTTATTACTGCGCCAACTATCGTCCTCAAGATTGCCAGCATCTCCAAAGATCACCAAAGCCGCAACCAGATCGAGTGCGGCGCTGTGCCCTTCGCGTGCAATGCTCTGCTCTTCTACAGCCGTGGGGCTCGGAGCATTTGGGTTAATGTCGTCGCTAATAGCAGGCTTCGGGTCACCTTTCGCGAGGGTAACCCGTTGTAGCCATTCCTGAAAAAGCTGGTCGGTGTCCCTCATGGCTGGCGACTCCCGAGCACCTGCCACCTTCCCGCGCATGTTGCACGTCTGGCATTTTCATGGGCTTGCTTCGCGCCAACGCACGCTGTCCACCACAAGTTCACAAAGAGTTCACGAGGAGTTCACGGGGAGTTCACGGGGAGTTCACGGGGAGTTCACAACTTCGGACTTCGGGGAGATTGTGAACTCGTCCTGTGAACTCGTGAACTCCTCGGGACCCAAAATTAGCTCGGCCCCGGTCGGCCCAGTTCACAAAAGAGTTCACAAAGAGTTCACCGCCTCATGTGAGTCGTGCCTAACATCGGATCGTAACATATAGCCTTTCTGTTATCTGAGCTCGGTATTTCTTAATTAGAAAGTTGTTTACTGCACAAGAAGTTTACTGTAAAAGAGCCAGCCTCATAGTGAGCCTACAGTATACAGTAGAAAATGTCCTGCTCCCCCCGTCCCCCCTGCAGCCCAAGGGCCTGCAACAATTACCTACTTACATATGCCGGCAGGCCTTTGTGAGGGACGCCAGTACAGTAGCAATTCCTTCACGCGGGGGCCGCCGGGCCGGTCGTGCGCACATCCACCAGAAATTCAGAATGCTCCTCTCTCCCACCCATTACTCTCCCACCGATTTACGACCGTCAGATGTGTGAATCCAACGGACCGACGGACAGGTACACCCGAAAACCGCATAGTTGTATCCGAAAACCGCATAGTTGTATCCGAAAACCGCATAGTTGTATCCGAAAAACCGCATAGTTGGATCCGAAGAACCGCATAGACGCGACGCGAGGGATTGGGGCCGTCGGATGGTGGAGGCGTTGTCCCCAACCCGAGGGGGAAGAACCGCATAGACGCGTGTCACATCTGCCACCTCGCCAGTCTCAATCTTGTCAAGGCCTGGCCCATTGCAGTCCATGGCCTGGTCAAGGTAGAACTAGAATTTCATCTTCGATGACGTGCTTCGTTAACAACTGACAAGACATGGAAGCGAGGCTATCCTGCCAAGTGCCCAGTCTCGTACAGACCATGGCAAAGGACTGTGAAGTTACCATGACGTCTCATAACAATGGAGGACGTTTCAGAAGAAGGTACGCACGAATGAGGAAGCATGGTGCTTCGCCGGCGAAGCTCTGTGCCTTTGCTGGCATTGTGCACCGTTGTCATCCTTACGTTCTACCAATGCTGCATTTCTGCTCCTCGAATTTCCCTATCATCGAGCGTGGATGACACCCAGGATGTCCAGGAAGGCATTCATAATCTAGGAATTGATGTCCTCATATTATCAGCCCGCTTTTCGTGTGTTGTCGAGTCCACATTGCGCGGGCTGGAGCGTTTTCTCGTCCCAGCGCCGAAGCGGTTCATTGTCATTACCACCGGCTACCAGTCTTGCGAGGAATTTCAGAAGCTACAGCTCGGCACACCGCTGCAGTGCTTTCATCAGGTGACACCACCAACGGGTGACCCATGGGTAGCATTTTCCCGCCACAGCAGGGAAGCCACAGCATTAATTAATTAATTTGTCTCGTGTCCCCGTTGGGAGACCACGGAGCACTGAATTCTCCAGTTTAAGATGTAGTCGACGTCTCCCACAGAATTGGGCAACCCAAATTCCCGTTAACTCGCTAGCTGCATAGAATTGCGTGTATTGCCTACCCGCAGAGGGCTCCAGGCTTTTGCCTCCTCAGTCTCCGCGTTGTGTCAGGGACAACTGCGCCGACCCATCTCATCAATAAGTGGTTTCTTGTAGCATTAGCAAAGCCTGTCAGTCTGCAGCTTGTGGGGGACATGCTATAAGCTACAGTATAGGTTGCTAGAGTGTTTAGGGAGCAAAGACACTCTATGCTGTCGGCTTGATTTTCTCAAGAGGCCTGACCGAATTTTAAACCCTGAGTACATTTGCCTGGCAGATTTACATGGAGAAAGCGACTGCTAAGAGGGCGGCTGGAAGATCTTGGATCTAGCTGTCGTAATTAGTAATTTTGAATGATTCACCCAGAATTCGGAACAGATTATTCCCCTCAATCGTTTCAAAAACTTGTTAATCCTGCCGCTGTCCATGCCTGCTGTACTGTGTGCACATGCCCCACTGTGCACCATGCGCCCACATATCGTGCACGGTGCTCCACAGGACGAGGTAGTACCCGGTCTCACCCTGGCAGGTGTTCAGGCGTACCTGGATGCCGAGGGTATGCTTGCGAGAGCAGGCATTCACCACTCCACCACCACCACCGCCAACAACATGCATGAGGTAGACAACGGCAGCAAGCATGACGTAGACGCAGCCGGTGATAAGAGTGTGGCAGCATTATCTGCCAGACATGGGGGCGCCGATGTGGCCCCTTTGCCACTACTAGGCCCTGCTGACCCCCACAGCCGCCAGCTGTACATGGGACGCAGCATCGCGGGGTGGTACCTGCAGCAGTTCCTCAAGCTGGGCACGCCAGGGTCCCTGGGCTGGTTGGACGAGCGCCTGCTCGTGTGGGACGCCGATATGATCCCCACGCGTCGCCTGCGGGTGTTTGATGCGATGGGCAGGCCGTACGTGAACGTCGGTGGCAACGTCATCACCAGCTACGAGCAGGTGGGGGAGTGGTGTCGTATGTTTCAAATACAGTATATCCAACGTTGCCTGGTCCACACCGAGGGCGACGTGATTGCCAGCTAAGAGCAGGTGGGGGAGTCGTGTCGTATGTTTCTAGTACAGTATATCCAACGTTGCCTGGTCCACGCCGAGGGCGACGTCATTGCCAGCTATGAGCAGGTGGGGAAATACCGCAATCGAATACGACAATATTCATGTACTATGCGACACAGTCAACTGTACACATGCAAATACTAATGATAACGTATCTGTCGTATATAGGGTGTCCAGACATAAGATCTGAATTGGAGGGTACGTGGAGAGGGGGGCGTGGAGTATGCGTATGTGGTCCTGAGGGGGGCGCTTGTTGCCCCCGACTGCCGTGCGGCACATGCATGCCCCACATCACCTCATCATCATCCCATCACCTGGTCATGGTGGTGCTTCCTGCTCACCCGTGGGTGCCTGGCCTTGTGAGCTTGTCAGGTGTCTCCTATTCATCGGCTTTCTGGTTTTCACCACATCATGATCGCATATCACTCCTCAACCGCGCGAATCGGGTTCATTCCAGGGTGTTTATGTATAGATTCTTCCCAGGTTTTTATGCAATCTATTATTTTGTGTGAGCTTCCCCATGTCACGGCCACAGGCGTCCTGCCGGCTCGGGCTGGGACCCTACCGGCGCGCCCCCGACGGCTCCTCCTTTGTGGCGCACAACGCGGTGGTGACGAAGCGCCACCTGGCAGAGATGCTGGACGAGATCGCGCACGCTGGTGCTGATGCTGCTCGACGCGACGCCGGGGGATGCAAGGTCATACCACCGCATGACAAAAGTGCCGCAGACGACGGTACGTGTGGGCTGGGTTATGCCACGTTGTAGCCACGTGTGCTCCGCTGTTGAGCCCCGTCAAGGCACCCGCTCGGCCGTCCTTCCCGCCCTTTTTCTCCCTTCCATTGTCTACGTACCCTCGTGCATCACAAACGAATGTCATGGTTATCATCACCACGTCGCGGACAGTACCCACGCGACCACCCTCACCCTTGTCCCCCTCGCCGTACCCTGGTGCCCCCCTGCCACACGCCAACCATGCTTGTGTGAACAGCAGCAGCAGTTACTGATGTGTTGTCACCCGCTGCGTATCGCAAGCTCCCATCCTCGACGCCAGAGGGACCCAGGGTGACCTCCTCGCTGCCCCCTTGGGCGTCCGCCATCCTGGACGTGGCCGCCAGGGACCCTACCACCCTCCACCTGGGGTTCTCCGAGTACGCGACGTACGCCAGCTTCATGCTCAACCGCCACCCGGATGAGGTGACCGTCCGTGCCCAGAAGACGTGGACGAGGCACCCGCTGGGCGGGTATGGGGTGGTGCCAGATGCCACTGGCCACTGCTGCCCGACGCGGCTGGTTCTCCTGCTGTCATCGCTCCTGGGCAACGAGTACACGGGTGAGTGCCCAGGGTGTGGCTGGGTGGATGGAGCCGTGGCCCTTTGCTTTTTGGCGGGCTCCAGGGCTATCTGCTACTATGATGTGTTGTGGAACGTATATTTTTTGAAATAATGAAGAATGCTCGTTGAGTACCCTCGTCAAAATTGCTTTTACTTGCTTTGGCAGCTGACCATCGCAGTAGGATTGTCGTTGCAAAGCATTCAGTGAAAAACATTGTGGTATAATACTTGCATTTCGACCCATCAGCATGCTTGTGAGGATAACAGAACGTTACCTTAAAATGGTGATTTACGTTTCTGTTCTCTGGTGTCGGTGGGCACTTTTAGTGTAGTGTTTGAGTTGTATTTAATGGCCATGGTACACGGAAAGGGGTTAACGGCAAGAAGCTGTGTAGAGTATTTGCTGATCTGGAAGAATGGTCGCATGAATAGCCACTGCTGTCTATGTGGATAGGCTATCAAGTCAGCTGGAGTTTCCTTATTCCCCTTTCTTTGAACATCCCTCGTGTAAATAGCCTGATACGCTTCATGTAGTCATGTTCCATATGAGTAATTGCCATTATTCGTGTATGGTCACTGTTTAGCTGCGTCATTCACGGCATCTTTATTTTTAGAAAACCGTCTTCCCTCCTGTTCCTGGGTGATACATCCTCATTCCATTTCATGTTGACTGTCCCAGTGCTATTTCTTTGGGGGCTAGGGAGTGCTGGCCTTCCATACATGGGGCACGGCCACATGACAAATTCACGGCAAACTCATGCCATGACAACAATTAGCATGAAATGAGGCTCCCTAATCTTGACGGCCCGAGCGCCGTGCACAGCTTTACCCACATCTTTTGAGAAGAATGCTTGGACATCGCCGTCCTGACAATCACTACATGGTTTTACCCTTTCTCCATGTTTTTGTTTATGCTGGATCACGGCCAGGGTTTGAGGTTGGCCACTACAGCTACTGCAACATCAGCGCCATGACCCAATCGTGACAAGTGGCAGCTCGGTGGCTGAGTTGCCCAAGGTTCCCCCACCCCATCACTAGCAGTACGCTATGCTAGTTACGCTAGGTTACGCTATACATCGCTCTCGGGCACGAAGGCACTGGTTAGGCAGGTGCATGGGCAGGGCAGTTAACCAAGCCGCCCATGTAGCAAACCCCATCTGCTGGGGACAACAACACCCATTCAAAGATAGTTGTCTCCCTTCATGATGGGGCTAGGAGGTAACATATATAGCTTGTGCACATTGCGATGCAAGGCCAGGCGTCAAGTCAGAAATCGACTATTCAGGCCCGTTAATAGTTGTGACCCCCATCAATAATTGCTTGGCTAGTAGATTCTTATCAGGCACTCCGCAAAGGTGAAAACCTTGGCGTTCAGTGCCGGGCCGCGGAAAACGCGGAAAACGCGATCTGCAAATGAATCCGACCACGACGGCTAGTAGATGGCCATGTGAAAGCTACCAGCGCTGGTGAGCACCTTACCGGTTCAATAATGGGTGGTCCCTACTGAGTGAAGAGTTCATTGCAGGCAGGCAAATTTGATAAAATGTGTGCTAGCTAAGCCTCATGCAGTGGCCAGCTGCTTATGTCAATTCGCCTCTTACATGGCTGAAAGACTGCTAGTTGCATGCATGCACATGTTCCTGGTTGATTGTAACGCACGCGTCAAGCTGTTCAAAGTGTCAGTGGCAAAGAGCCGTCCGGAATGTACAGCTGATCGCTGGATATTGTGCCATTCTAGTATTACATATTCTGATCAGACACTCCGCAAAGGTGAAAACCTTTGCGTTCAGTGCCAGGCCGCGGAAAACGCGGAAAACGCGATCTGCAAATGAATCCGACCGGAATCGAACTGGGGACCTCTCGCACCAATTTTGCTGACTATAGGACGGACGTCTCCGGTTACCATGGCATCGCCAACTTACACCTACAGTCATCCGCAAAAGTTCTCCTGTCCGGGGAGTGATGCAAGCCTTTCGGATTTGGTACTAGATAAATCACTCGAGATCTGTGTGTAGGAGTACTACACACGTGTCTGCACGCGAGACTTGTATTACATATGTTGGCTTGTCTCAGTTGCTATGTACTACGTGGGACAACTAATTTCATGGAACTAAAAGACAACTGAAAAAATAAAAAATGTAAGCGGGCCTGTTTAACATGAAGTGAGACGACTATGCCTGGACGCATGGCGATCCAACGCCGTGGAAGGACTTGGGTAGTTGTCTGAGAGGAAAGACGCGAAGGCCGCGGGAGCCGCGTGGCTATCTGTATATTATACAACTGGTTTTGCGTAATTGATGAGTTCTCTGCAATTTGTTTGCTTATACATGTCGTTAAGTAAGTAAGTAAGTACTTGCGTGTCATGCGCAAAGGCATGCCACGGAGTACTATGCTAATCTCATTTGAAAAAATAATTATACAAAAGTTAAAACAAATATCGTCTGCATCATTCCCCAACCATTAAGCACTAGATGGGGATGTAATCATGTCGTTATAATGCCTTATTGTAAAAAAACAGTGAACGACCAATCTGTGTTCAACAGACCGATTCAATACAACAGTCCTGAGGTACAGCCATTTCAAATACTAACTGCGACTACCTAGAATCATTAAAAAAAAAAAAAAGAAATGAAAGTCCCGACCATGACCAAAAGTGCAAAAAAATGTGAAGGGAGAAGTGGCTTGGTCTAACCCACCGGCAAGTTGACCAGTACCTGGCTATTGTTAATTGGATAGCAGCCTAGACAGTAGACAACCCATGGACTTTCTGGCCGGACTTCGTCATAAATATGCTCAGTCATGCACTGATGCACATGCGCCGTGATGCACGCGAGTCACCGGCATGGCGTAACTGGGGGTCACGTGACGCGAAGGTGTGAGCTGTTCAATGCATATCCGGTAGACTGTCAACTGTCAAGTACAGAAATCTGCACCCAGAAATAGCGTGCGTTTAGCACGCCAGAGCGGAATTCCGAGCAGGAGCGTTGCATGCAAGCACGAACGTCACATATTATATTATATCTCAAAGCCACGCGCGAAATGCAGCATATCAGGAATGCCGCCGGTATTTTGATAACACGACTTGTGTCGGCCGATGGACGTGAGCAGTTACAGTGCTATCCGTTTGCCCTGAGGTGATTGCAGATCAGCTGTCCAGGTTGCTATAAATTGTTGATTCCTGTCAGCCACCTCGAATCGGCTACACCAAAATAGCACATGCAAATACTTTTGGAACGAACGGGACTGGTAGTCTTGTGACCAGATGACTCGTTTGGCTATTGAAGCTGGCCGCGGGGATGAAGGGGGCTTACTAGAGAGGCTGGAAGCCGGCGATGACGTCAACGCGGCCGACGGGGTATACTGAATAGCTCTGCTGTTGGTGGAATCCTTTGTAAATTTATTTTGCGTCATTACATCCCCTGTCTACATGTAAGTTCATCTTGGCGTTTGCTGTCGCTTACCCCATCGACGTTGTCCATCGACTTTTTCGTTGCTGGCCATCGTACTCATGGGAACGAACGCGCCAGGTAGATGAGAGAACCGCCCTTCACGAGGCGGCAGCAGCCGGCCACGTTGACATCATGGGTGTTCTTTTCCGTCACGGGGCGCGGGTAGACGTCCAAAGCAAGGTATCTGTATAGTCACAAATATGCGCCTATCCTCAGCAGCAGGGTAACCTTCTGGCCAATATCGTTCTGGGAGGGGGAAAAGGACCGTATATCTTTGCATTTGTGATGTGTGTTTGTATTAAAGGTTTGTGCGCGTGGGCGTGGGCGTGGGCGTGGGCGTGGGCGTGGGCGTGGGCGTGGGCGTGGGCGTGGGCGTGGGCGTGGGCGTGGGCGTGGGCGTGGGCGTGGGCGTGGGCGTGGGCGTGGGCGTGGGCGTGGGCGTGGGCGTGGGCGTGGGCGTGGGCGTGGGCGTGGGCGTGGGCGTGGGCGTGGGCGTGGGCGTGGGCGTGGGCGTGGGCGTGGGCGTGGGCGTGGGCGTGGGCGTGGGCGTGGGCGTGGGCGTGGGCGTGGGCGTGGGCGTGGGCGTGGGCGTGGGCGCGTGCGTTGCGCGTGTGCGTGCGCGTGCGCGTGCGCGTGCGCGTGCGCGTGTGCGTGTGCGTGTGCGTGTGCGTGTGCGTGTGCGTGTGCGTGTGCGTGTGCGTGTGCGTGTGCGTGTGCGTGTGCGTGTGCGTGTGCATGTGTGTGTGCCTGTCTTAATGGACGCAGTGATGTGTGTCTTTGAGTGACTTAATTCCATGCATACACATCGATATTAAAATAGAACACGTCTAGACTAGATGATAGAACACATCTAAACTATAAGATTAGTTTGTATGGTCAATTATAGATGTCAATTCTTGTTTACACTGAGTCCTTTTATCGAAGATGTCGTATGCGCAGGGAATAAATCGTTTTGTTGGGGTTGCATAGGGGCCGAGGGTGAATGCGAGAGACAAGGAAGATGCGTAAATAATAGTAATAATCCTGGTAACGACAGGAATCATGGCAATGCTTATGACCTGTCAATTGCGAGCTTGATTATCTGGGCCCCCTATCCCCAGGCTACACAGGCTCGAAGCCGATGCTGCATTCCATAATCCCACAATCGTAGGGTAGTACCCCCACCCCACCTACTACCAACTTTCTTACCCACCTGGCTTCGTGCCCATCTGATTCGGTTTCGCCCCTTCCAAATTGCCCAATCTGGCAAACCTGATTATCTATTATTATCAAAGCAGCGAGAGAGCCAACCAAGCATGGCTACCTGCAGTGACATGTTCCATGGCACGCCACCTGGGCCGTCTATTCGCAACACGTCAAAACCTTGAGAAGACAAGTTGCAGGGGGGTGCATGCTGGGGGAGTGTGCGTGCTCGTGTGCGCCGCAGAGGGGCCGCCTGCTGATTTATCGAGTTCATGTTTCCGGCAATGAATGGGATCAGCAGTTTTAGTAGGTCAGCGTGGGTTTAGCATGCCCTGTTGGACCACCCTTGCCCCATGCACCATCGCCGCAGACGGGCAACACGCCGCTTCACCTGGCGGCCTGGAACGGGCGCGACCAGGCGGTGCGGTTGCTGCTGACACATGGCGCGAACGCAGGGCTGAGGACGCAGGTAGGGAGGAAGTATAGCTCCGCACTATAAACCTAAAGAAGTGGGGGGGAACCCTATTGCCGCTTGAAGGCACGCAGTTTAACCGCGCGCGATGCTGTCCGTTGCAGGGATGCAATACAGGAGGTTGGGCACTTATTATCATCGCATCAACGTGTCATCGTATGTGTGAGGTCAGCCTTGACTTAACCGCCCCTGCCTAAGTTGTCCTAGGGTGTGGCAAAAGCGGAAAGAGAGCAAGCATGGCATGGCGGCACTCACATACCGATATGGCGTGCTCCCCAGTGCTCTGGGTTGCAACTGGTCGCAGCTTGGAAGCTTGATAGCCTGTCATTGCTTGGTCTGTGCCGTTTGGTGTTGCCTGGCATCCACATATTTTTGTCGTTCTGTTGGGTGTCCCTACTAGTGACGTATGCGGGCAACAAGAACGGACACCAAACCGTTAGTGAGGGGGTTGTTGGTTGCCTTGCGAAGCTGTGGGCAGATTTACCACTCGGTGGTAATTTAATCAGGAAATTCGATCCGATCGATCGGTGGTAACGTAATCAGATTTGCCACTCGGCGGTTCATGAGGTCGTTGTTGCAAGGCTGATGTGTACCGCGACATCATCCAGTGCGTGACCTCTAGGATGGCATACTACTGTGTGGCATCATCTAGTTTTGCGTATGGTCCACCGTGTCCACGTATCACAGTGCCTTTGAAGCTCATTTTATGATCCCGATCTGCCCCTCGGCCTTTCCCACTTGTCGTGTGCCTGTTGTTTACCACTTGTCGCTGGCACTGCGGTCTGTGATGGACGCCATACAGAGCGGCAACACCCCTCTGCACTGGGCGGCCAAGCACGGGCATGTGGCCGTTGTGGCGTTGCTCGCGCAAGCGGGGCACGCCCAGGTCTGCCTGAGCGTGCAGAACAACGTGAGTGGCACCCAGCCGCTGTACTTGCCGCAGTATAGGAAGACTCTCAAAGCCGGCACGCGAGTGCTTTCTTGCGCTAGAAGCCGGCACGCGTGTGCTTTCTTGCGCTAGAAGCCGGCACGCAAGTGCTTTCTTGCGCTAGAAGCCGGCACGCGTGTGCTTTCTTGCGCTAGAAGCCGGCACGCAAGTGCTTTCTTGCGCTAGAAGCCGGCACGCAAGTACTTTCTTGCGCTAGGCCTTTGCTGTAGGTGCACTGTCATGTTGCAGGCTGGAGCGAGGTTCATGCAGGGCTTATTAGGGGACGCCCTTACTTCTTTTATAGCTCAGCTTGGATGTAATTTATTTGGTGTGGGAATGGCTTGGCTCTTCGTTCTGTATCTTGGCCTATGTTGTTTGGTTCATGTGGGTTCGGTTTGGTTATGTTGGGTTTGGGGCTGGCTTCAAATGGTCTTAATTCCCAGCTTGCGCTGGACGGGATAGGATGGGATGCGGTGGGGTGAGTGGGGGGCTTTGGGCTACGCACCTGCCTGGCTGCTGGTGGCTGCCCTCAAGTGTGGCATCGTGGCATGCGCACGGCTGACACCGCGTTTTATTCTGGCACCTGCGGACATGTTGTGGAACAGGACGGTGACACCCCGCTGCACTTGGCCTGCCGCCTCGGACACCGCGAAGTGGTGCAACTGCTGATGGCCGCGGGTGCTTCAGGGACCGTGGCAAACATGGTGGGTCTTAACAGATGGCAGGTTCGTGAGACTTTTATGGATATGAGCTAGGTGATCCGGCTACTTGATTCTGCCTTGAGGAACCATGCTGATAGATGTCCGAGGCCTCCTCTTATTCCATCCAACCTTCCTTCACAGGTGCTTGTTGCCGTCATGCACACTTGGCATTGCATGCTTGTCCTAATTTTCTCACATTGCTGCCGAATCAGTATTGAAAGACTATTCAGCTCCCAGGGCCAGCAGAAATTTATCTTGTTTCCCAAGCATGGCAGTAACACCTGTCACTAAAATGATGATATCTGCCGAGTCTCTCTCTCTCTCTCTCTCTCTCTCTCTCTCTCTCTCTCTCTCTCTCTCTCTCTCTCTCTCTCTCTCTCTCTCTCTCTCTCTCTCTCTCTCTCTCTCTCTCTCTCTCTCTCTCTCTCTCTCTCTCTCTCTCTCTCTCTCTCTCTCTCTCTCTTTCTCTCTCTCTCTCTCTCTCTCTCTCTCTCTCTCTCTCTCTCTCTCTCTCTCTCTCTCTCTCTCTCTCTCTCTTTCTCTCTCTCTCTCTCTCTCTCTCTCTCTCTCTCTCTCTCTCTCTCTCACACACACACACACACACACACACACACACACACACACACACACACACACACGCGCGCGCGCGCGCGCGCGCGCGCGCGCGCATGCGAAAACGTCACACCACCTGTTTGTCATTATCCCTCCATCATCACACAGGATGGCAAGACTCCATCCCAGCTGGGCCCCGGGTTGCCAATGGTCCCTGGATGACATGGGCGATGCCTGTCCAGAGGGGCGGATGCTGATATTGCGTGCAGACATTAAATAGCAGCCATTTAATATCAACAGATTTGATAGTGTCGCAAGAGATATGCTTTCACAGCTTTCTTGAAAGCTTTCGCAGCAGACTGCACCACATGTTATACAAATGGATCCGCCTGCGTGGATGCCTGCACGACATGTAAGTCTAGCACCTGCACAGCCCCACCGATCCATGCCAAGCACATGCACCATGGGACCTCTATCCCTGCCTTGTATATAGTCATTCGTTCATCCATGCACGTGCCTTCGTTGAGAGAGTCTCGGGGTACCAACTTTTGGGGGGGAGGTACCTTGCATCCAGGGCTGTTGATGAGCAGGGGGCAGGGGCCACCCCCTCCCTGCCTTGTATGAAGAAGGAATGGCCCACGTGCTAATTCGCGCAGCTGCATCGCCGGCCCTGTGCGCTTTACGCCAATACCGGGCCCTGTGGCGCAAGCCCTTGGGCAAGATAGAGAAACAGGACCTGTTGAAGGTCCTCGTCCTCCCTGTTCTTACGTACGGGGCCGAGACGTGGACCCTCACCGCCGACCTGGCCCGAAAGCTGGACGGCGCGGTCACCAACATGCTGCGATCCATTTTCCGTGTAGGCTACGCTGCTCATGTCCGCAATGAGGACCTGTACCTCGGCATGCCAGATATCACCAGCACCATTAAGCAGCGGCGCCTGCAGCTAGTAGGGCACTTAGCTCGCACCAACCAGGTAGACACCTCACGTGGCCCCCCCGCAGGGCTGCGCCCAGCTCAGCCTGGCCGGCACCTCCTTACGTGGGCCGGGCCCAGCAATGCTCGCCGCCGCAAGGCCCGAACCTTCAAAGAACAGCTAGTAGAGGACATGGGGGGCCTAGGCCTCTCTGTGATTTGGAAGAAGATGATGGACAAGGCCAAGTGGGCCCAGGTCATAGAGGACAACGAACCCCCTCATGTGGGGAAGCGCCCGCGTTTGCAAACATGCGGGAAGCACGCCAGACAGGTCCCCTAGGGTAGAGAGCTTAGACTAGAGTTGGCTTGATGGTGTAGACAGATCAGACCGGTAGGATTGTTTGCATCCATCCATCCATCGGGGTTAATGCTCCGTGACTCCCCAACGGGAGCACGAGTCTAATTAATTCATTAATCAATTGCCGGCCCCTGGGACTGCGCTGTTAAACTGCTCTTGCCAAGTCTCACTGCTCTAGTTTTTTGCCCACCATCGACGAACATGCCATGCAGGGATTCTTGGTAACAAATTCATAGATTTTACTCAATGGACCAACTGATTTATATGCATGCATGGATACAAGCGCAGGTATAGAATTGTCTCATTGTACGATAGTGCATGGCATATCTGCTTTACAAGGGCTTGATCCGCGCAAGGGAAATTGCTTGCTTCTAATATATGCCGGCATATATGAATCTCGATCATACAAAAGGCTGATGCGCATGGCCGTGAACATGGGCTAGCCTGTGACAAGGTTAGCCTGTGACAAGGTTAGGGTCATAACTGTTGCATGTTTGGGCCCCGAAGCAATCATGCATGTGCATGCACTGCACTAGCGTCTTGATGCAGCTAAAATGATCACGACGCAAATGCACTATACTCTGGTCACTATAAGTACACAAATGCACTGATTTATCTAAGGCGGTCTAGCTGCCCCCTGAGCCATATTTACAAGGTCTACAGCTCCTATTTGCAAAGACCCTTTTCTACACCTATTCGATCCCTAGCTAGTGACGTATGCTACAGCCCCTGGCGATGCGCCACTGATCAGAATAACTGTTGCAGTTTGGGCCCCGAAGCAATCATGCATGTGCATGCACTGCACTAGCGTCTTGATGCAGCTAAAATGATCACGACGCAAATGCACTATACTCTGGTCACTATAAGTACACAAATGCACTGATTTATCTAAGGCGGTCTAGCTGCCCCCTGAGCCATATTTACAAGGTCTACAGCTCCTATTTGCAAAGACCCTTTTCTACACCTATTCGATCCCTAGCTAGTGACGTATGCTACAGCCCCTGGCGATGCGCCGCAGGCTGCACCCCGTGATGCCGCCGCACCCCCACACGTGCAGCCGCTGTAGCTCGCGACAATTCTCCGCCACCACACAAATACTTTCATCCGTCACCGCTTGGCAGTCCCTCACGTCCAAGTGCCTCAGCTCCCGGCAGTTCTCCCCCACGACTGCGATGCTGGCGTCTGTAACCCCGGGGCAGTCACGAACGTCCAGGTGGCGCAACCGGGGGCACCCGCGGCCGACCTCCACGATGCTGGCGTCGCTCACATGGCACTCGCGCGCGTCCAGGTGACGGAGGAAGGGGCAGTTTCTGGCCACTACCGCGACGCTGACATCTGTCACGTAGGGGCACCCCGTGATGTCCAGGTGGCGCAACTGCGGCGCGCGCTCGCCCACCATCATAATGCTCCAATCCGTCACCTCGCGGCAACCCCTCACGTCCAGGTGCCTCAGGTCTCCGCAGTGCAGCCCGACCAGCTTGATGCTGGCATCCGTCACCCGCAGGCAGCCCCTCACGTCCAGGTGCTGCAGCGTCCGGCAGCTATCGGCCACGGCGGAAATGCCCACATCAGTTACGCCAGGGCATTCCCCCGAGTCCAGATGCAGCAGCAGGGGGCAGCTACGGCCAACCACGGTGATGCTGCCATCAGTCACCCCCGTGTACCCGCCCACGTCCAGGTGGCGCAGCTGCGGGCAGTAACGGCCGACCGCCTGAATGCCCGCATCCGTCACGCCAGAGCACCAGGTCACGTCCAGGTGGGTCAGCTGGGCGCACCCCTCGGCCACCGCGCTTATGCCGGTGTCAGTGACATCCAAGCAACCCCCCACGTCCAGGTGGCGCAATGCCACGCATCCCCGCGCCATCGCCGCCATGCCCGCATCCGTCACAGCGGAGCACCACGTCACGTCCAGATGTTCCAGCAGCCGGCACTTTGCAGCCACCGCGGATATGCCGGCGTCCGTCACCAGGGAGCACCAGGTGGTGTCCAGGTGGGCCAGACGCGGGCAGTGGTCGGCGACATCCCGTATTCCGGCGTCGGTGGCTCTGGTCCTCCTCACGTTGAGGTGGTGCAGATCGGGGCAACCGGCGGCCACCGCGGATATGCCCGCATCCGTAACGCCAGAACACCAGGTCACGTCCAGATGCTCTAGTTTCTGGCACCTGGCCCCCACCACACGCACACTAGCGTCTGACACACCAGAACACCAGGTAACGTCCAGGTAGCGGAGACCGCTGCACGATCGGGCCAGCGCGGTTATGCCGACATCCATAACGTGGCAGCGGCGCACCGTGATGTGCTCCAGCAGAGGGCAGCACTTGGCCAGCAGCGAAATGCTTGCGTCCGTGACCTCGCTGCACCCGCCCACGTCCAGGTGGCGCAGCCGCGCGCACCCCAACGCCAGGGCGAACATGCCGGCATCCGTCACATTCCCACACCCTGCCACACACAGCCACATCAGCCCCTTGCACGAGCACCCCACGCAAGCGATACCAGCGTCCGTCACCATCCTGCATCCCGCCACATCCAGCCGCTCAAGGCGGCCGCATCGGGCCGCCAGCAGCGCCAGCTCATCATCCCTGGCCTCCCACACACGGTCGTCGGCCTCGCGTTCGTGCGCGGGAGGCAGGTCCTCTGCTGCCCCCCGCCACGCACTCACAGTCAGCAGCCCGGGGCACTTGGACGCAAACCAGCGCAGCGCTGCGCCCGGTCCGCTTCCGCCACCACTCTCGCTGCCGCCACCCGCGATATCACGGCTGCCCTGGCTAGGTTGCATGCCATCTGCGCATCGGTGCGACGACGGTGCGCCCAGAGGGTGCGGGTCCCGGTCACTGTCTACAACGGAGGATGAGCGGGTCGACGATGCGCCTACAGTACAGCCCACAATCGTAGCTGCAGCGCGGCCGGAACACACCATGTGGTCGAACCAGTCATCCCTCCCCTGGTCTTCTTGCCGGTTGCCCCTCATGACCCGCCCCTGCTGCGACGCTGGTCCCTGCCCTGCTCCCTGTGTGGATGCCCCCTGTGGTGATGACCCCTGCGCCGACGGCAGCAAGTCGTCCCCACGTACCGCCGTCACGGACTCGAGCGACTCGTCCACGGCCGCCATCAGCGCGCGCGAGAGGCAGCGCGCGCGCGCGCGCTCCATGAGGGGGAGGGACGCCAGCGCGCGCGCACCCAGGCCGCACACGCCCATCACGTCGTCCAGGCTAGTCGCCATATTTATGCTTGCAGCTATATATCTATACAGACCTCTGTCACTGGCTGGCCGGGTAGAAATGGGCCGCTGACAACGGTGTGCTTGGTAGGGGCAGACCCCTGCCAACCGTTTGCTGGCCAGAGACTGCTTGGATAACCGCTGGTGCCTGACGCTGCCTGTGATGACACGCGCCCCCCCCCGGGTTGTGGACCGGAGAACGGGAACGGCCCGTTGCTGCCACTGGGTCGCGAGCGAGGTGGATGGCTGCCGATGCCTCGGTTAATGGTTAGGGCGGCGAGCGGTCGACTTGCCACGTGATGCCCTGGACGTGTGGGCCGATGCCCGCTCGTGCCCCACGCGTGGCAGCCTACCCCTGTGTGTGGGCATGTTGGGAATCCTCAGGGATACGTCAGCGCATGCACAAGGGGTATGTGTGGTAGTTGCTTATGCCCGTATATACCCAATTAAGTGTACCCATCGATGCTTGGATAGCCGTGGCGCAGAAACTTCCAGGGAACGCGCCTTACCGCTCACCTCGGGTGAGACCCTGTCGAATTGAGCGGGATACCTGGGTCCATGCGCGCTATGATCATGTATGCGGAGGCCATCCAAACAAGCAATGGCACGCTCCAGTGGTGATAAACCATGACCAATAAGGCGAGATCAGGATCTTGCCCCATCCCCACACGAGAGGTGGCACAAAGAGAAGAGAAGGGGTCAGGTGGGTGCGTGCAAGATGGAGGACACAGGCGTGAGATTACGCAGGACGGGAAAAGAGACTGCCGCCACGTGTACAGTGGATGTGGGCTGTAAGATGCGCATGCCTCACTGACAAATTTGCTGTGGCTGCTGGGTTACTGGCGGTGAATGGAGTGGCCATTCAGCGGCTACCACGCATCCATAACAACAAACGACACCGAGTTGCCATCACCAATACAATCTTGTGATCACCTATCGTGAGGGCCAGGCTAAATCGCTTTGCAAGCAGCAAAATCAGAAAAAGAGCTCTTTGACCCGCGACAACTCTATCAGGACTTAGCTTTTGGTTGGAGGCAGCGTGGCAGAAAAGAGTTTGGTTGGCGTGGCTGACGCACCTGGAACTAGCGAGACGATCCAAGCAAGTCAACGTCCTCAAATTCTACCACACAGCGAACGACGGACAGTAAAAGCAAGCCCACGCCTAATAAAGTTTGCCAGACAACCGTTTACGAAGATTTTTATATTGGTTTCTTATTCCGCGCATCCAGAGTAAAGCGTATGCGTAAGAGAGATGGAAAATCCGGCCTCGAGAACGCTGGGCGTCACGAAGGCATGGCTGGCAAGGAGCAATGCGCTTACGCGCCACATGCAGCCATTACTACCTGGTGCCGGGTCTTCGCGCGTGCACCTGGATTCGCTGGCGATCGCCCCGACAAGTCGTGCGCGCCAGCTCGGCCTTCCTTGCCCCAAAACAAAATAATGAATTATACTGCCACCAAATTAAACGGCACTCGCTTTAGCTATGCAGCCGACGTATTGCGTGATACTCGAAAGCTAAAGCCACAAAAAACATATACACAGTAAGCACACACTCTAGAGGCAAACCGTTCCAAAGCTTCGGGGAAACGCTCACCTCCACTGCCGTAAATTAGTAATCCGATGACCTAGAAGCGAGACAAACGCGTTAACGCCGCTGCCTGATCTTGCCGCCTTCACCATGCTCCTTCAGTCAACAAGTAGCCACACAGGAAGCGCCATTGCTAACTGGTGACAGTCTTGCAAATTGCAACCTTATTCCATCTATCGTATCCTTCATTCCAGTCAGACGGGCATTATTTTGTACAGTCATTACCGCGTTAAGTTGCGATGTCGCCAAAAATTTGGCGTCGCAACTTAACGCTGAAACGCAACTTAACGCGGTAATGACTGTAGTTGTATCAGGTTGTACAGTACCGGTATCCCACGCCGCACATGCCGCCGCACTCAACTGAACTCACGCACATGGGCAGCACAATCATTCGGCGTAAATCCGCCACTTATCGAAACGCTGTTCCTACGTAAGTAACTTAACTGTACATGGTTTTTAATATGTAGGGATAAACGTAAGCCTGCCTTGAGCCTGCATCCTGAATCCCAAATCCTAGTCCTGCACGGCCGGCATGGCCAGTGGTTGGAATCCACTGTTCCATTACTTAGGAACTGGATTAGTGCGTGAAAGCTTCTGGGCCGAAGAGGAGGTATGCATTTCGTTTCCGGTCCTACTTGGGGGGGCAGGAGGGGAACAGCAAGTTTTTTAATGGCAGAAGGCGCGGAGAATGAAGGTTATTATTAACCCACGGGAGGTGAACTCAGCTTCCGTGGACTGTCAACTGGAGGATTTTTGGTCGGCAACGCTGTAGACATGCTGCAGGGGTAAGTAATAACATTAATATGTCCGGTTTTAATAGGAATCATGCAGCAAATTTAGTCTCCGCAAAAATTAAGGAGCAATTGTGGTTTATTTACGCTGGAATTTTTGCCCCCGCTTCCCCCTCTCTCTTCACTAAGCAGTGAGAAATCCAAACAATATACCAGCTGCCCGGCCATGAACATAAAATCAGCATCGCATCTGTTATGAGTTTGTACATGGTATCACAGTTCTGGAGATATTCTGGATGCGTCTAGACATAGTATATCCCTTTTTTGAAGCAGCCATCCTTGGGCACAACAGTGTTCACTTGTAAGCGATGCTGCACGTACCTCCTCTGCTAATTTATTTTTGCATCCATCATAGTCACCTTACCTGCCCCCTGACCCTACTTTTCCCTTTCTAAACTCAGCTGCACATAATTGTCACTGTACAGCCCCCCGCCCCTATCTCTCCCTTTCTAAACTCAGCCGTTTGTTCAGGCAGCGATTGTTGCAAACATGTATTGGTTGTGTTGTATCAACCAGCTGTCTTATCCCTCTCACAGTTTATGTGTCAAAGGATTTTTTCGAACGTTGTTGACTCAACCTTTTTGTCTCCACAAGAAGCTCAGTAAACTTTCATTATGAACGATGTTACCTCCACGACACGCCTCTGCATCAGGATATGCATGCAGCTACGCTTTATTAACGCTTCCATGATGCACTAAGCGTCATGTGGCTACTCATGCACAGCCCCCTCCATGCATGCCCGTAATTGACAGGCTTTCACATTAGCTACTATGGTACTACAGTATAGCCATGTATGTTGCCCTGTGTTTCCTTGCGTGCCACTCTTGTCTTTGTCCGTGTAGTCACACGGATACAGTCCCATCAGCGACTAGTACAGTCAACATGCACTTGCCATGCATGTCACCCTGTGTCTCCTTGCGTGCTGCTCTTGTCTTTGTCCGTGTGGCGACTTAGAGAGATTTCGGCCACGGCCCTTTGTGATGATGAGCAACATCTCCGTCTGTGGTCTGCTATTGTCAGATTGACATCCACTGCTGCAGTGGCCCTTGCAATGCCCCCTTCATGCTCAACCAGTGCTGTGCCGGTGTGTAACCTCCTTGCCAAATGCTCCCCATTCATGGTCCATCAATACAACACACGTGCAGCGTGAAATGCAAGGAAAGTCGGGCCCCATGAGAAAACTAGGGGCACTGTCCTGCATGCAGTGCGCCATGTGCATGCCCTGCACGATGCCTTGCTTTGCCATCCCTGGCTACTAAGGCGCTACCACTGAGCTGTCATCCCACACGACTTGAGAGCCCTCGTGCGCTGACGCGGCCCTGACTCTGCTGTCCACCCCTCTTTGTGTCCTTGGCAATGACAGGTGCACCGTCGCCAGGCAACCCGAATATTGTGGTCTGCTTCTTAAAAAAAGAGAGGTCGCGCCGGGTGCCACCCAGCCCAGTGTGGTTTCCAAGTCCTCCCTCTCCCTGTGGAGCCCTGTTGCCATCTCTCTGATTCCCGACCTTCACGACACACCTCACATCATCGCAGACCTCTCACGGCGCAGCGGCGTGTCTCTCTCCGCACATATCCTTGTGTCAGCAAGGGAGCAGGCCACTGCGCTCTTCTCTGAGCCGTGTGGGAATATATATCAAAGAGACAACCAGCGCAGACCAGAGATCTGGATAAATAGCCGTTGGGAATTCACTGTCCCAGGCTCTCACTAGGGTCGGCCCCGACAGACCTTTCCATCCCTGACCCTGACCAACTTGTCAGCCGTCAGGGAGCGGTCTCTTCGTGGTCATCAATAGCCCCACGTCATCCATGGACTCTCCCCCGTGTGGCAAACGCCCGCGCGTGCTGGTGGCTGGTGAAGCCACTGTCGCACCGCTGCCCGTTGTAGCCACCGAACAAACCCAAGCGCAGCCACCCAGGGGCTCCTCACCAATCATGCAGTCGCGCGTGGCAGACGGCAGCAGCGAACAAGGAACCCTCTTGTTGAGCGCCGTCGGAGTGGAAGCGCAGGCGGCACCCCCCACCCTCCAGGAGCTGGTAGCTTTGCCAGACCTGGGAGCGCTCATCATGGGAATGTTGCCTTTGGCGGAGCGGGTGCGGCTGCGAGCATTATGCCACGCATTTCTTTTTGCTGTCGATGCATCCCTGCTGGCCGTGAAAGAGATCTCGGTTGACGACATCGCTGGCTTCCAGGGGGCAGTGCCAGCGGATGGGAATGCCTTGTGGTGGTTGGCCGATGCGTGTCCTAATGTGCAGGTATGGGATGCGCAGGGGGGCTCCGATCATCCGTGGGAGTTTTTCCCACGCCGGTGGAAGCGCGCCTTTGCCAGCTGTTTCATAGCTTATCTGGCCAGACGATGCCGGCAGCTCCGCACCCTGAGAATCTGTGAATTCGGGGTGGGTGACGCGGGGTTGCGCGCGGTGGCAGCAAATTGCGGGGACCTGCGGCACTTGGATATCGGCCACTGTAAACGCGTGACAGATGCCGGCGTGTCGGCAATCGCAGCCGGTTGTCGGCATTTGGAGCACTTGAACGTTGGGCGCAACCGGCACGTGACGGATGTCAGCATGTTGGCCCTTGCCGCGCATTGCCCCCGCCTGCAGCACCTGGATGTGGCACGGACAAGAGTCAGCCACGCGGGCGTGGAAGCCATCGCGCGGTCGTGCCCTGATCTGCGATTCCTGAACGTGTTTGCTTGTAAGGATGTCACGGATGCCAGCATGGTCACAGTGGCAGCCAACTGCCGGAGGCTGGAGAGCTTGGTTTGCACGAAATCCGGCATCAAAGCGCAGGGTGTGTCAGCCATCATAAACGCATGCGAGCGGCTGAGGGAAGTGAGGCTGGGATCTTGTGTCAATGATTTCTCGGGCGCCGACAGCTTGCACTTGGGCGCCAACGGCTCGTTTCAGCTGTGCTCCCTGGAGATTTACAACAGTTGGTACATGCAGGATGAAACCGTGACTGCTCTTGCTGGGCGCTGCCCGCTGCTGACATCCCTGCGCCTTCCCTATTGCGCCATGATGCCAGACGAAACCCTTATCGCATTCGTGGCCAACTGCCCTCTGCTGGAAGAGCTGGACATGCGGGCATGCTACGAGGTGCCGGATAACGCGATGATGGTGGTGGCCAACAGCTGCCCGCGGTTGGTGGCGATGAACATCGCTGACACCAGGGTCGCGGACGCCAGCATGGTGGAGCTGGTGGAACGCTGCCCCAAGCTGCAAAAGCTCAACCTCAGCCGTTCTCACTCTGGCAACCGCACCCTCCTGGCGGTCGGGCGGCACTGCCCCTATCTGCGCTCCCTCGTTGTGTCCACATGGCCACCCAATATCGCCGCACGGGAAGTTCGCGTGCAGCGTGCACGGAATGCGGTGCGTGTGAGAGATGATGGCCTGGCCTCGGTGCTGCAAAACTGCCTCAAGCTGGAGAAGCTGAACGTGAAGCATTGCCGGCGTCTCTCGGATGCTGGCATTCGGATGGTGGGTGAAAGCTGCAAGTTGCTGCGGGAGGTTAACATCAAGGCATGCACTGGCTTGACTCCCCAAGGCCTGGCTGCAATGGCCCCCAACTTGGGGGCCCTGGAGGTGCTGTATGCGTCAGAGTGCAGCGGCATCACGGATGCAAGTATCGCCGTACTGGCGACGCACTGCGCGCGGCTCAAGGATGTGGAAGTGTCCAGGTCCAGCGTGACGGATGAAGGTATTGCAGCGTTGGCCACACACTGCAAGCTGGTCAGGCTTGTGGCGAAGCAGTGCGCGGGCGTGACGGATGTCGGGTTAACATCGTTGGCTCAACACGGGTCCCAGCTGCGGCATCTGAATGTGTCACACTGCCCCAATGTCACGCTTGAGGGCGTGGTGGCGGTCGCATCCCGGTGCGAAATGCTGCAAAAGCTTGTGTTCATTGGTTGCTCGGTGACCGAGGATGAGCAGGACGACCTGATCATGAGCTGCTTGGATGCGGGGATCGCGGAGTTCGGGTTTCGAGAGTATCAATCGAATGAATCGGATGACGATCACGATGAGTACGACACGGAGTACGAGGACAATGTCGACGATGATGACTTTGATGACGAGGACGACTTCAATGATGACGACGACGGCGACGGCGACGATAACGACGATGAGGGTGGCAGCAGCGATGGCTGCAGAACTGGCGGCGGCAGTGGCGGCGGCGGCGGTGGCGGCAGCGGCGGCGGCAGTGGCGGCGGCAGCGGCGGCAGCAGTGGCGGCGGCAGTGGCGGCGGCAGCGGCAGCGGCGGTGACGGCAGCGGCGGTGGCGGCAGCGGCGGTGACGCCGACGATGTTGGATGAGGGTGTATTTCTATGCAGGACAGTCTTGATTGCGATGGCAGTTTTTATTTCCGAGGATGGCAATGGAGGTGGAAAAGGAGGGGAAGCATGAGGAATGTTGATACCAATTGTGACCACTAATGGTTTTGGTAGCGTCAATAAGCGTATTGAAGTCATGGGGGCGGTAAGGTCCATAAGCGTATTGCCTTGCAAAGACGGGGCCGCGCGACTAATTAATCAATTATGCTCACATGACGTAGTCACGAGCTACTGATAAATCAATTTAAAAATTAATATGTCGAATGCATGATGGAAGTGATGGGCGCGCTTCGGTAGGCACAGTGCCACCAGGCGTGGTGCCCACGACCGGCCTGTAACTCGTGCATATAGATCTGTTTTTCTAGATAGACCTTCCATTTCCACATGAGGATTATGCTCACGTAACGCAGTCACACGCAATTAATAAATTCTAACGATGGAATTTTCTAACAGGCTACGATGGTCCAGATTTGCCAGGTTTCTGGCTGATTCTTCTCTCGGCAATCTCGCTCATACAGGCTTGATATGGTAAGCTAGGGATTTAAAGCACTCCGGTGCTCCAGATGTGACTCCCCAACGGGAGCGCACGAGTTCAATTAATTAATCTTGATTAATGGTAAGCTAGCAAGCTAACAGCTGCCCCTCCCCCCCCAAAAAAGTTCAGTATCCTGATCGAGCGTCAAGCCCAAGCAAGCGGCCGGGGGTGAAAAAACCTTTGGATTTTGAGCTCGAACTTGTTTTGTCCATTTTCATGATCAATCTGTAAAGGACCTTTACTGGGCATTTTTGGCATTACTGATGAATCATGTGCAATATTAATGCAAGGAGATAGTGCCGCTGCCTTTGTCATGTTTTTAAGAGCTATCATTTGAATGGTAATCGATCCCACCCACACTGTTGACCACGCACACTTTCAGCCCACTGATCACGCCCGACCCTGTGGGCAAGCCACCTCCCCCCAAGCGGAGGAGGCGTTTTGATGAGTAGTGTAGTTAGGCTTTTCTAGATAGAGTTAGGATAGTTCGATCACGCGGCTTCCTCCACCCCATCCATCATGAAATATGTGCTACATGACCTCCCCACGGAGGCATGTTATAATTTAATTTAATTTTTTAATCACGCACGGGTTCCCCATAGTGACCAAGCACATGTTCCACCCACTGACCAAGCACATGTTCCACCCACTGACCAAGCACACGTTCCACCTACTGACCAAGCACACGTTTCACCCACACTGACCAAGCACATGTTCCACCCACTGACCACACACGGGTTCCACCCACTGACCAAGCACATGTTCCACCCACTGACCAAGCACACGTTCCACCCACTGACCAAGCACGGGTTCCGCCCACTGACCATGCAAACACGTACGGCTTCCCCATACTGACCAAGCACATGTTCCACCCACTGACCACACATGGGGTCCACCCACTGGCCAAGCACACGTTCCACCCCCTGACCGTGCACACGGGGTCCACCCACTGACCAAGCACAGGTTCCACCCACTGACCAAGCACATGTTCTACCCACTGACCAAGCACACGTTCCAACCAGTGACCAAGCAAGGGTTCCCCATCCATACTGACCAAACCCACACGGCCAACTCACTGGACCAAGCACACGCTTTATGTACCCACTGACCACGCACAGGTGCACCATACTGACCTAAGCACTACGGGTTAGTACCATGCATATCATCCACAGGTCAAGTCCAGGTGCTGCCAATTTGCCTGAGCCCCTACGTACTGCACTCACCCACCGAACCAAACAGCCAAGCAAACAACCCAACCACCAATTGAAAGCTCTTGACCCTAATAATAAATTATGATGAACACTCGTTCATGCCTTAAGTTGGGTTGGCGTTCACGGCTTAATTTGGGTCGCATAATTAATTAATTAAACTCGTGCTCCCGTTGGGTCGCATATGATATTGGCATTCTAAGTTCCAAGAAGTTCAGAATAGTATCAAGGAGACAACCTGTATCTTTAGTTTGAAAAGTATCACATCATTCCAAAAAGCCATTTTTCCACCCTGAAAATTATTCTAGGATAGGCTAATGATTAGTTTGGCCTCAAATTTGGCACCAAGGTGCCTAATCAGATATCTTATGGTGGCATGTGGTCAAATAATTTTTTGGGAGTCGGCAGCATGGTAACATGGTGACATTTGCTAGCATAAAAATACCGAATTTTCAGCACTTTCTGGCATGTATGCGTATATAATGACATCAAATGAACTCAGTTGGGCCTGGAACTTTGCACATGTTATAAACACATCCCATGCAGCATGCCCACAAAGTTCCAGGCTGGTTGGATCACAAAATGGTGACAGATGCTAGCATAAATACCCCAAAAATGCAGTTTTTCAGGGTTTTCCAAGGGTTTCATCACACATATGCATATATAATGACACCAAATGAACTCAGTTGGGCGTGGAACTTTGCATATGTTCTAAACACATCCCATGCAGCATGCCCACAAAGTTTCAGGCTGGTTGGATGACAAATGGGTGACAGATGCTAGCATAAACACCACAAAAATGCAGTTTTTCATGGTTTTTCAAGGGTTTCATCACACATGTGCATATATAATGACATCAAATGAACTCAGTTGGACCTGGAACTTGGCACATGTTCCAAACACATCCCATGCCGCCTGCCCACAAAGCTTCAGGCTGGTTGGATAACAAATTGGTGACAGATGCTAGCAGAAATACCACAGAAAAAGCAGCTTTCTATTGTTCTTCCAAGGGTTTCATGGCAATCATTCCACCTTGGTGTACAGAAGGTTCCAAACAACACATCATTACATTATGCATCATATTTACAATGCAGGAAGGCATACTTGGGGGCACTTGCCTATAGTACAATGCATTAATAACACAGCTCTAGCCAGCTAGCTAGCTATATAGTGGCTAATGCCACACCCGGGGGCACGTTCTCACGGCCCTGCTGCATCCTTTTCCTTTTCTTCTTCTCTGCATCTGACAGGAGCCTGCCCCCCATCTTCTCATCCACCAGCCTGGTGAGCACCCTGACGTTGGTGACTTGCGTCAGCTACCCTACCCCCATGGCACGCTTGGCCTTACGCTTGGTGAAGGTGGAGGGGTGGGTGCGACAGTTGGTCTGGGTTTTCATCACCCCCTTCCTCCAGTGCATGCGTGTGCTCCAACGCCTAAGCAGAGAAGCACACACACACACACATACACACACACACACACGTCGATCCCTTACCCACCCACACACACACCCACGTACACATGTATCCACCCACCCATGCATACACGCACGCACGCACGCACGCACGCACGCACGCACGCACGCACGCACGCACGCACGCACGCACGCACGCACGCACGCACGCACGCACGCACGCACGCACGCACGCACGCACGCACGCACGCACGCACGCACGCACGCACGCACGCACGCAGTCATACCCTCCCTCCTCCCTCCTCCCTCCTCCCTCCTCCCTCCCTCCTCCCTCCCTCCCTCCCTCCCTCCCTCCCTCCCTCCCTCCCTCCCTCCCTCCCTCCCTCCCTCCTCCCTCCCTCCCTCCCTCCCTCCCTCCCTCCCTCCCTCCCTCCCTCCCTCCCTCCTCCCTCCCTCCCTCCCTCCCTCCCTCCCTCCCTCCCTCCTCCCTCCCTCCTCCTCCCTCCCTCCCTCCCTCCCTCCCTCCCTCCCTCCTCCCTCCCTCCCTCCTCCTCCCTCCCTCCCTCCCTCCCTCCCTCCCTCCTCCCTCCCTCCTCCCTCCCTCCCTCCCTCCCTCCCTCCCTCCCTCCCTCCCTCCCTCCCTCCCTCCCTCCCTCCCTCCCTCCCTCCCTCCCTCCCTCCCTCCTCCCTCCCTCCCTCCCTCCCTCCCTCCTCCCTCCCTCCCTCCCTCCCTCCCTCCCTCCCTCCCTCCCTCCCTCCCTCCCTCCCTCCCTCCCTCCTCCCTCCCTCCCTCCCTCCCTCCCTCCCTCCTCCCTCCCTCCCTCCCTCCCTCCCTCCCTCCCTCCCTCCCTCCTCCCTCCCTCCTCCCTCCCTCCCTCCCTCCCTCCTCCCTCCCTCCCTCCTCCCTCCTCTCCCTCCCTCCCTCCCTCCCTCCTCCCTCCCTCCTCCCTCCCTCCCTCCCTCCTCCCTCCCTCCCTCCCTCCCTCCTCCCTCCCTCCCTCCCTCCCTCCCTCCCTCCCTCCCTCCCTCCCTCCCTCCCTCCTCCCTCCCTCCCTCCCTCCCTCCCTCCCTCCCTCCCTCCCTCCCTCCCTCCTCCCTCCCTCCCTCCCTCCCTCCCTCCTCCCTCCTCCCTCCCTCCCTCCCTCCCTCCCTCCCTCCCTCCCTCCCTCCCTCCCTCCTCCCTCCTCCCTCCTCCTCCCTCCCTCCCTCCCTCCCTCCCTCCCTCCCTCCCTCCCTCCCTCCCTCCTCCCTCCCTCCCTCCCTCCCTCCCTCCCTCCCTCCTCCCTCCCTCCCTCCCTCCCTCCCTCCCTCCCTCCCTCCCTCCTCCCTCCCTCCCTCCCTCCCTCCCTCCTCCCTCCCTCCCTCCCTCCCTCCCTCCCTCCCTCCCTCCCTCCCTCCCTCCCTCCCTCCCTCCCTCCTCCCTCCCTCCCTCCCTCCCTCCCTCCCTCCCTCCCTCCCTCCCTCCCTCCCTCCCTCCCTCCCTCCCTCCCTCCCTCCCTCCCTCCCTCCCTCCCTCCCTCCCTCCCTCCCTCCTCCCTCCCTCCCTCCCTCCCTCCCTCCCTCCCTCCTCCCTCCCTCCCTCCTCCCTCCCTCCCTCCCTCCTCCCTCCCTCCCTCCCTCCTCCTCCCTCCCTCCCTCCCTCCCTCCTCCCTCCTCCCTCCCTCCCTCCCTCCCTCCCTCCCTCCCTCCCTCCCTCCCTCCCTCCCTCCCTCCTCCCTCCTCCCTCCCTCCCTCCCTCCCTCCCTCCCTCCCTCCCTCCCTCCCTCCCTCCCTCCTCCCTCCCTCCCTCCCTCCCTCCCTCCCTCCCTCCCTCCCTCCCTCCCTCCCTCCCTCCCTCCCTCCTCCCTCCCTCCCTCCCTCCCTCCCTCCCTCCCTCCCTCCCTCCCTCCCTCCCTCCCTCCCTCCTCCTCCCTCCCTCCCTCCCTCCCTCCCTCCCTCCCTCCCTCCCTCCCTCCCTCCCTCCCTCCCTCCCTCCCTCCCTCCCTCCCTCCTCCCTCCCTCCCTCCCTCCTCCCTCCCTCCCTCCCTCCCTCCCTCCCTCCCTCCCTCCCTCCCTCCCTCCCTCCCTCCCTCCCTCCCTCCCTCCCTCCCTCCCTCCCTCCCTCCCTCCTCCCTCCCTCCCCTCCCTCCCTCCCTCCCTCCCTCCCTCCCTCCCTCCTCCCTCCCTCCTCCCTCCCTCCCTCCCTCCTCCCTCCCTCCTCCCTCCCTCCCTCCTCCCTCCCTCCCTCCCTCCCTCCCTCCCTCCCTCCCTCCCTCCCTCCCTCCCTCCCTCCCTCCCTCCCTCCCTCCCTCCCTCCCTCCCTCCCTCCCTCCCTCCCTCCCTCCCTCCCTCCCTCCCTCCCTCCCTCCCTCCCTCCCTCCCTCCCTCCCTCCCTCCCTCCCTCCCTCCCTCCCTCCCTCCCTCCCTCCCTCCTCCCTCCCTCCCTCCCTCCCTCCCTCCCTCCCTCCCTCCCTCCCTCCCTCCCTCCCTCCCTCCCTCCCCCCCTCCCTCATTCATACACCCGTTCATTCATGCATGCAGCCGCTCATCATTAACACGCCTCCGTTGGGAAACTCACGGGGTATGAACTATGAAACGGGCGGTAAGAAAGGAAGAAGGAGCCGCCTCCCCAACATGCCGCCCGGCAAAGGCAGCGATGGGCCGTCCAGGAGGGAAACACTGCGCTTTGCCTTGTACGCCGGGGTGCGCAGGCGACGTGCGGGCACTGTCGCGTGTAAATTTGCCTGCCCGCCCCAGTCCTTCTCGGAACGCCTCCCCAGAGCATTCCGTCATGGTAAGAGCTCTTTTCGCCCGTCGCCGGAAGCTTAAACCACAAGAATACGCCGGTTAATGACCAGAAAATGGGGGGTTGTCGACGTTATAAACCAGTAGCTGTGGTTTTTCCCGCACCCCGAGCACACTCCGGAAGGGGCCAGCAAGCCCCGCCCGCAGGATAAACACCGGGCGATGTTGCTGCGCCCAAGGGAAGTCATATAGCTGCAAGAAAAGACGTAAAAGCGATTAAAAGCACGACATGCAGTGTTGCCCCTGTCAGCGCTCCTATAATTCTCACTTTTTCGCGGAAGGGGCATAAATAACGGAAACGCAAAATTAAGGGAAATCCATCGCTGGGTTTCTTTGAAATGATGTTAGGAACTGGTATAATGTGTTCATGACAGCGGAGAGCATGTTTTTCCTGTCTGTGTTTTACCTTGCACACACACGGGTCGGGCCGGTTGGTGTGCAAAACGCCCGCCTGCTGCCCACGTGCCCTCGCTGCAGAAAAAAAAGAAACTGTTTTTCAGGTTTTTTCATGTACGATACTTTTCCTGATGTAATCAACGTCCGAACAAGCGAAATAACGTCCAAAATGGTTGCGTAATCAGCTCGCAATAAATTTTCGCGTCACCATAGCCGTGCACACCGAATTTCAGTCAACATTGCACGCGCGCACCGAATTTCGTCAACTTTCGCGCGGGAATTACCGGGGTGTGCAAGGCGCGGCGCCGGACTGATGTGTATATGTTTGAGTATCTTTAGTTCAAATTAGTACTTGTAATTAACTGAGTACAATCATTGATCGACGCGCTTACTTGGGTTGACCCCTCAAAAACCTAGCTTGAACCCATGCAACTTAAGGGGTGAATGACGGAATGAAGTATACCAGTAGGGGCTTGGCCCCTACCGGGTCTACTACTTGTAACTATAAAATGAGCAGATAGCTCAAAAAGTACCATGCGCGGTGCGCCGTCGCACCCAGCGGATCCCCCTGGGGGGGGGGGGGGGGGGTCCTTATTCATTGAGAGTGACACGAGCCGCGAGTCACGAGCCATGCACGAGGTAGCCATGGCTGACGGTGGGGCTCATAACTTTCACGTTTGGGCACCGATTTCGGCTGTGAATATCACAATCGCTTCGTCTTTCTAAGACGCACACGCTGATATAACTCTCCGAAGCTATTACGCAATATATGGCGAGCAAACGCTCCTCCACGCAACGCAGCCTGGCGGCTGTGCTAATTAAGCCCTGAAAATACGTCTGCAGCCTCAGCTGCAGCTTCGCCCTCCGGACGGCCCAGAAGGCAGCGGCGCCACTCTAGCCAAGCTCTAGTGGTCGCCCAGCCCCCTCCCGGGCTCGCCTCGCCCGCGCGCAGCGTCGCCTGACTGAACCCAGGCGCAGTCGCCCTGCCGAGCCGAACGGGGAAACGTTCGACTTTTTGACGCCATGCAGCCAGCCCGGCTTTTTTGACAAACTAAACCACGACAAGATCCTGCTGAGCTACATGTTCTGCGGATCGGATGCCTCGCTTCTTGAACTGTGCAACTAGCAGCTCTTCGATCCACCAAGGTCGCCTCGTCAATGCTTTCCAGAGGCGCGCCTACAACCTCGACTCCATCCTCACCCTCCGCCGCCACCACCTTCAGATCTACGCCGTCTTCTCCCTTCTTGGCGGCGCTCCATCGAGGAGCTCTGGCCCCCACAGCCCCTCACCACCATGCACCTTAACCGAGTCCTCCATCCGCTCACTCCTTAACCCTCGAGCAGCACGTGGCCCCCATCGCTGCAGATGTGGCGGCCATGCATGGGCAGCTGCTGCCGTGCCACGCTGACTGCCGAGCTCCCCCTCCTCTCCCCCTCTTACCACCGTAGTTGAATCCCACACTGACCCATCCTGGAACTGCACCACCTTACTGTGTATCTAGCTGCCCACGAGATAGCAGGGTTAGCAGACTCCAACCATGGCATCCCCAGAGTCACATCATGCAGCAGCAGTGAGTGAAATAACGTCTGCTGTGACTGATAAGGTTTGAAGTGCATGGGCACACCTGGAAGGTCAGGTGCACATAGCCAGGTGAGTTACTCTGCCTGCCATCAGAATATTGGACTCGCACAGGTGCATGTTGGGTGAGGAAGAACTGGCAAGTGCAGCTCCTCAACCAGGAAGTGGTGCTACGTCGCTTCCCCCAGAAGCCAGGTGAGACGTCAACCTCTCTTGCTGACGAGCTCAAGAACCAGCTTCTTACCCTCATGGGCCTGGTAGGTGAGGTAGAACTGCGTGGGTGCCACCGCCTTCCCCACTCACGGGACAAGGCGGCTCCCCCACCAGTCCTACTCACCTTCCCCTCCCCTGAGGATAAGCAACGGTTCCTCTCTCGTCGCAAGCGGTTGCACGACCTCACCTGGACGCTGGATGACGACCTCACCCCCGCTCAGCAACAGCAGCGACGCGACCTGTGGCCGGAATACCTCCGCCATAAGCAGGACCCCCAGAAGCCCAAGGTGTACTGGAGGGGCGGGGACCTGATGATCAACCACAAGATGTGGACGCCCCCAGCGGGCTAGAATAGCAATAGCCCTAGCTTGTAACCATTGGCGTCACTGCCGCTAAGGCAGCCATGCCTAGAATGTTGCCTAGCTGTGCCAACACACCTAGTCACGTGCCGCCAACGCACGGTACACAACCAGCCATAGCCTCAGCCTAGTCCTAGTACAGCCATGCTACGCCCTGGCTATGTTCAGATTACCTGCCCACGCTCCTTGCTATGATATGCTCACATGGGTCTTATTGCACCCACAGTTTGCCGGATCGTTAGCCTGTCCTTTTAGCTAGCCGCGCCCGATTGCAGCTGTGGCATGCCTTTGGCATGAAGGAGACTGGGGGTCTCTGCCCTTTCTCCTGTAGTGCACACACAGGGATTAAAAGCACTTCGGTGCTCCGTGACTCCCCAACGGGAGCACGAGTTTTAGTAATTAATTAACCAGGAAAGTAGAGATGTTATTACTCCCTGCACCAGAGTCATTGAATCATGAAGAGACATAGAGGCTGAGCCAAAGGATCGAACTGGCACATTTAATAACCTAGCTTGAAACTTCAACAGCTGACTGGGAACAGGAGGGCCCAATGAGGTGATAGAATCAGATGCAGACAGATTGTTTAGGACGAACATGCACAGCAGGCACACCCGTCAACTCAACAGCTTCAATGACGTAGTTCTGGGGGGTCCACTAGTTTTTGGGCAGCTCAGGGGCCGGCCGGGGTGGTCTGAAGACGAGCCCCCAACTGGATGAGCTGCACCTGCTGATCATCTGGAGGGTCGATCCTCATCCCCACCACCACCCTCCTCCTCAGCTAGGAGATGCCACAACGCGTTGACCATCCTTCGTCTGTCTTGTCTGCTGAAGGCCTTCGGCTGGAAGGGCCCCCTACCGGACGACTGGAAGTTGGGTCTGAACCCAGGCTGCATCCGGTGGTTGCTCTGGCTGACCCCGGGAGGTAGACTGGATGGCTGTGTGAAGGGAAGAGAGCCTAGCTTGTCGGGACCCTTGGTGTCAGCTGGAAACTGGTCCCGCTTGGGGCAGTCACGTGCGAAGTGCCCTGGTTGACCGCACGTGAAACAGGCCCTCTTGGACTGGTCCAGGGCATTAATTGAGCTCCTCAAGCACAGCGTCCAGCTGGTTCAGTGGCTTCTTGAGAGAGGATGCTTGGGTACCTGCAGTGGGCTCCCACTTGATGGAGAAGTCGGGTACACGACACAGAGTGAGGGCATAAGACAACACAGTGTCCCACTTCCATGCATTCGACATAGTCGTAGCTAGGGAGAAAAGTGTTTGTCAATGTCGACCCTGACTTGAAGGGAAAACCCATGCAGGAACCTGTGCAGAGCCTCAGCATCAGAACACTGGGAGATCTTGGCTCGTAGATTGGTGAACGTCTCCACATGCTGTGGTAACGTGAGCCCCACCTGCGTACAGTTAGCTAAAGAGTCCCGGTCCAGGCGAAGCTGGTCCTGGGGAAGCAAGAAGCGTCTGAAAGACAACATGAGGGTGGGTAAATCCTTGCAAGTGTTACCTGCTGGAGTCTGAACGCAAAAACTCGTCAAACCTGTCTGCTGCACTGTCGCTCATTCGCTGCCGGGCCATTTTCTTCTGAATGTCCAGGGTAAGTCGTTCTTCCGCTCGTTTGCCATAGTTGGCGAAGTGGATAGCGAACCCGTCCTGAAACTTGGTAGAGAAATGATCAAAGCTGCGATGGGGAAGGTTAGTGAGCGACAGCTTGTCTACAGATTCAATCAACCTTGGGAAAAGGTGGAGCTGGACCTTGATGTGGCGGCAGTGTGATGGTCACGGGGACGTCGCTGGCGGGTGTGCATGGCGAAGGTGACCGAGAGAGGTCGCCTGCGCCCGTCCTGTCTCTCGCTATCCTGCGTCTCATTCCCAGGAGCAACTGTGGAGTGATATAATAAGGTAGAGCCCATCTCTCTATCACCCAACTTAGGAGCCTCTCTCCCCACGATCTATAGCAACCATCTCACGCATGGCCTCCTCCTCATCCGCAATCCTCTGACGAAGTCGTCCCACATCCTGTTCCACCTGAGTCCTCCACCACCTTTCTATACATCGCTGCATGTTGTTCATCTTGTTGTAGTCTGATCTTTGCTGCTGAGAGGCGATCCGCCGCTAATCGGCCCCGGTCTCGACCTGGCGTGGTGTTAACAGGAATAAGAAAGGATCCATGACGAAGCACTAGGTACTGGAGTCCGCTCGCCCGAAACCTTGGGCGACAGCGACCCCGTCCTACTCAACCCACGCCAGCTAGTCAGAGACGGCTCGCCTCCAGGGTTGGATACCAGACGCAATATTTAACAGAAAACTTCGGCCGGACGGACAGCGAGGCCCGTCTCAGTTCAGACGTAGAAGTACGATCAAAATCAAGTTGACGCCGTGGAGTGTGGGTACTTCGCGCAGCACCTTCCCTAGAGAGAGGTGAATGAGATGAAAAAGGATCTCCCGCACCTGGTTCTGTAGGGGGTCAAGGTGATTGTGTCTTTAAACTACTCATACCACCACATGGGGTCGCGATCGTCTACCTACCTAGTAGAAACAACGGTTACGGCTGACTTCCGGTCAGAAAGAGCAAGATAGTCACAGAAGGATATGTCTCTCTCTTTATTACCTGAAGTTGTCCGCAACTCCATTGTTCTTCCCGGATGGTAGACATCTTTTCAACATTGTACTACCCAGAAGATTCCGACTAAAGAGAAACACCGAAGTAGAGATCCTCCGATACCAATGTAACGACTAAAAATGACCATCATCAGTCCAAATATGAAAGATCTTTACCTGGTTTGCGTTCTTGAGTCTCAGATCTTCAAGTGTATCCGGGCAAGGTTGAGATGGAGATTCCACAGCACGTGATTTAGGGAACCACACCCCTTGTAGACACAAAGACAAGTTGTGCCCTAGACGTCTTCTGTGGAACTGAAAGCAGTCTGGTGCTTGAGGATGGACAACAAAGACAAGCTTTATTATACCATGATGGATCAAAACCAACGTGACAACAATGGCGACCCCACGTCCTTGATATCGGCGTGCTTGTCGAGCTTGCCTCAATCTTAGCCTGAAGGGAACCAATCAGAATCGTGGAATCTGAAAACGAGATCTTCGTATCCATCCTAGTCACATGAAAAAGAACAACACCACACACAGCCTGGCAGAATATCCAGACGTGAGATCCTGAATCTGTAGTAAGCACTGAAGTCCCAAAGGAACATTTAAGACGTGATAGTACCAACCAACAAACTAACGCCATGTGGATCAGGCCACGACCAATAAGGGCTTCTGACAGTCGGTTGACAAAGTACAAGTTCCAAGTACCGCATTCCTGGAAAACCTTATAACTTTCTCAATACTTATCCAAAAGATCTCGAATAATTAAAGCCAAACGTTCACAAAACAAAGGATGTAACAACAAACCACTTTTGCTTGTTACAACTAGGGGATATGCCCCATAAAGTAGCGTCTTTTGTCCTTTTTTGCGTACTACCGGGCACTGCAAGGGGTATATACCCCCCATCAGTGGGTGGGATGGACCCCCAAACATCCCATTTACATGGCAAAATCATGTTTGGGGTGCCCCAAGGCCAGATTTGCATGTTATTCCATATTATGGTTTTGGGGCCGCCACCCGTGGACTTTTCGTGATAGACGTACTCGGCATGGACATGTGCTACACTAGACGTGACGGGCTAACCCCCGGGCAGCCTCCTGGTTTGTCTGTAATATGGAGGCAGATGGTGCGCAAGGATAGATGGCAAGTAGTGATGAAGGAGACCACCCCCAAGCCTGTGGGGGCTCCGCGTGTGGCCAAGTATGGCATTCATAGCGATTCGGGCCGCGGTGCCCACACCCCTGTAACTAGGACCTAGATAGCTTATACCATCCATTCCATCCCATGTTCCGCTCCCACTGAGGACTTATGCTCACGTGACGCAGTCACGTGTCTATTAATTAATTAATTAATGGTTTTGGGGGGTCTGGCATATGACCCTCACATTTAGCTTTTGTGTAATTATTTTTCTAATGAGATTAGCATAGTACTCCGTGGCATGCCTAAGCGCATGACACGCAAATAATTTCGTAGTATCGCAATCGTAGATCTCAATGAAGGCGCTCGAATCGGCTGTTTACATGCCAGAAAGTCCAAATTTGGAATTAACGTGCTCCCGTTGGGGAGTCACGGAGCATTAACCTCGATGGATGGATGGATGAATGGATGGATGGATGGATGGATGGATGGATGGATGGATGGATGGATGGATGGATGGATGGATGGATGGATGGATGGATGGATGGATGGATGGATGGATGGATGGATGGATGGATGGATGGATGGATGGATGGATGGATGGATGGATGGATGGATGGATGGATGGATGGATGGATGGATGGATGGATGGATGGATGGATGGATGGATGGATGGATGGATGGATGGATGGATGGATGGATGGATGGGAACACGCAATCCTACCGGTCTAATCTGTCTACAAAAACGAATCTGGAAGGCAGGGGATAGAGAACTGACTTCAGCTCAAGCAGACATGGCATGTTGCAAAGACGGGGCTCAAACGTTGTCAACTTGATGGGCACCGCATGCTGAGGATATGACTGGCCAAAGAATGCAAACATGCCCAGTTTAATGTGATGTACAAGCTAGGTATATAAGCATGGCAGAGTGCATGTCAAATCCCCGCGTAGGGGGCAAACTGTTGCATGCAAAAATACTTTGCGGAGGCACCATGTGTTGCCCATGCATCGGCGACGCATGCTGCTGATTGTGTTGCCTTGACTTCAATCACCTCGTGGTCCACCCCCCTTCCTCATATTAAAATTCGTCAACAATACCAAGTGTTCCCAAATGTGATGCAATCCTAACCTTTGGCAAATGCCAAGAGTTGCTTACACACTTGGCGTGGTGATTTGAATCTTGCTCTCGCTGGTGCCCGGAGGTTCAGCAGGCGCAGGCTGGATCTCGACATTGACAGGGACTTCGACCCTGCCAAGGGGGGCCGGTGTGCTGCCATCGGCCCCGCCGGCTTCCTCTCCCGTACTTTCGGCGGTTAGTCAATGAGTCAGCGACACTGCTTCATCGCTGCAAATGGGATTTGTGGGGTAGGCAAAGACCCAGCAGAGGCATTCAGACATCCCCACTTGCATGAAAGATCATTAGTCTGGCAAAGTGCCGTTGCACACTGTTGTATCACCAGGTTTCCCATTCCTCTTCTTTTACCTCCATAACCAAGGAGTCGCGGTAATATATTATATATATTATGGTAATATACGAGAAGGTGAGTGAGGGTGCGACCCTGGCTGCAAACACGAAAACACACAAGCAAATGCTTGACGGAAACACCACATAAGAAACAAGCAATGTCCCCACCTTCCTGCGGCCACCTATCTGACGGAAACACCACATAAGAAACAAGCAATGTCCCCACCTTCCTGCGGCCACCTATCTGACCTAGTATCATTCTACTATGTATATGCAGTATCACACATTGCCATAAAGAACTTAGCCTCTCTCCCACTCACTCTTCGCTGCCCTTGACGGTGAGCTGCTGGAAGCGGTACATGCAGAAGGAGGCCAGCGCCAAGAAGGTGGAGCACATGCCGAACATGTTGGCGATGGGGAACGAGCCGACCTGTGTGTGTGGCGGGGGGAGGGCAGGCGATAGAGACCATAAACACAGCAACCGGTGGGAGCAAGCATGAGCAAGGTGGAGCACATGCCGAACATATTGCCGACCTGGGGGGGAAGAGGGGGGAAGAGGGGGGAAGAGGGGGAAGAGGGGGGAAGAGGGGGGAAGAGGGGGGGAAGAGGGGGGAAGAGGGGGGAAGAGGGGGGAAGAGGGGGGAAGAGGGGGGAAGAGGGGGGAAGAGGGGGAAGAGGGGGGAAGAGGGGGGAAGAGGGGGGAAGAGGGGGGGAAGAGGGGGGAAGAGGGGGGAAGAGGGGGGAAGAGGGGGAAGAGGGGGGAAGAGGGGGGAAGAGGGGGAAGAGGGGGGGAAGAGGGGGGGAAGAGGGGGGAAGAGGGGGGAAGAGGGGGGAAGAGGGGGGAAGAGGGGGGAAGAGGGGGGAAGAGGGGGAAGAGGGGGGAAGAGGGGGGAAGAGGGGGGAAGAGGGGGGAAGAGGGGGGAAGAGGGGGGAAGAGGGGGGAAGAGGGGGGAAGAGGGGAGGGGGGAAGAGGGGGGAAGAGGGGGGAAGAGGGGGGAAGAGGGGGGAAGAGGGGGGAAGAGGGGGGAAGAGGGGGGAAGAGGGGGGAAGAGGGGGGAAGAGGGGGGGAAGAGGGGGGAAGAGGGGGAAGAGGGGGGAAGAGGGGGGGAAGAGGGGGGGAAGAGGGGGGGAAGAGGGGGGGAAGAGGGGGGGAAGAGGGATGGGAAAGGAGGCACCAGCTATTGCAGTTGCAGGAATAGCAGGCGGGGCGCAAAGAGGAGGAAAGAGATGAGATTAATGACACCTGGGGGTCATTAAAAAAAAAGTGACATGTTATGTGTGATAACTGCCAATATTAGGAACCACGATGGGCCGAGGTGGACAGCTGTGATAACCCAGGCTTGTTTGCAATATCCCATGCCATCAATCAAGCTATCACGGATGTAAGTAGTATACCAATAGAGGTTCAAACTTGTTCAACTCTCTCATTTGTTGGTCACATTGCAATCATTTTACATCAAAATCTTTGGAAAAACTTAAACTCTCGTAAACGCTGAAGTTTTGGTGAAATGAATAAACTTTCAGGGGTCGAATTTCGAGAGCCGCCCCAAAACGGCACTTTGAAAAAAACTTGAAAAACGGCCAGAATACGGTCCAGAGGCCATAACTTCACTGTCTGAATATCAAGTGATGCTATTTGAAATTTTCGACAACATACATACCTGAGTCTATATCTCAAGGGGCATGTCAGTCTCACGACATATGGTATATCTAACAAAGGCAACCAGCATGTGCGGTCCAACACATCAACGCGATATCCTTGTGTAAACACACACCGTTAACCCCTGTTCATGCTTTTGAACAACGGAGCAATCATGAGCACAGTGCAAAGAATCAATTTACCTTACAGCATACGCAAATCCCCATAGTTTCCTCCTCATCCTCACCATTAACATGGGTGCCATTGCCCATCTCATGATAACGCCCGCATTCTCCCGTTTTGTATATTTACGCGGTGATTGAAGTTGCAGAAGCTGGCATGCTCCATCAGCCCCTCGCATGGAAGATAGACTGTGCATGAATGCACAAGGGCCTTGTCAAAGCCACGGGGCAGCATATGAACCCTCCTTGAAACTGAAAATATACCAAACAGCTCATAAGCTCCCTATCAAAGTCTCTATGTATCATCTACCATGGGTCAGTGACAAGTTTGTTGTTGACAAGACAGGAAGAACCCAATTGGCAATAACTCACTTTAAACCATGGTGCTGGTGCTGGTGCTGGTGCTGGTGCTGGTGCTGGTGCTGGTGCTGGTGCTGGTGCTGGTGCTGGTGCTGGTGCTGGTGCTGGTGCTGGTGCTGGTGCTGGTGCTGGTGCTGGTGCTGGTGCTGGTGCTGGTGCTGGTGCTGGTGCTGGTGCTGGTGCTGGTGCTGGTGCTGGTGCTGGTGCTGCTGAAAATATGGTGCTGACACACAAAAGACTCGTCCCTGTATACGAACTTGGCCTTACCCTCCTGCTCCTTCCATGCTTGTCGGTATACAACAAAAACCTGGTCGACCCATTGGCACCTTTCTGGTGTAAAGTATGGCACTTGACATGCCCTCTCCTCCTCCTGTACCCAAGGCCAGTCAGTATGTTGCCCACTGTAGTGTCTGGGATGCCACAACTTTGCTCCCAAAACAATTGCACCAAATCCTTCCGCATGACAATGTTGCCCCGTGTGTGGAGCTTACATATGTGTTTTTCTAGATCATCCAGAAGCTGCTGTGTCACCTTGACACGTCAGACCTCCCTGCTCGGCCCAGCCACGCCCCTGCCCTGACCTTCCCTCGCCACAATTTCCCCTTACTCTTCCCACTCCAGGACCACTTGCGCAGCCTTAGGTGCCCTAATCCTGCAGCCGGGGCCACCGTTTCGTGCCGTGCGTTCCTAGACCAACCCAGAAAGGGTTTTGTGACATGAAGCGTCTTCAAGAAAATTAGACACTCCTCAAGCGTTTTCAAACGCCCCCGATCTCTTAGCCTGGATATTTTGCCTTCAATTTCTCTTTTGCTGCGATGAACTCGGCTTGCTTTCGGGTAGGTTCAACGCGTGCCTGCATTGCTGCTGCTGTCCAGGCCATGGATTTACTTGGCCTACCCTTTTGCTTCCTTTTCACGGTTTTCTGCCCGGACGGCCCGGCCCTGCTTCCGTCATTGTCCGACATCATAATTTTTTTTTTTCCGTCCTTTGACACGCAAGATTTTCGCAATGGCAAACTCAAAATTACACAGAGCAATTTTCCTATGCAATATCAAGAAATTCCCCCACGACTTCTCCTGCGCGGTACATCAACGATGGCTACACTGGTCTCTGCTCACGCAGCAGCGCAAGATGATTGCCACATCCAGGGATAGGGTCTCGACTCAGGGTGTATAGCCATGATCACAGAAACGTTGAGGGGGCAGGGGGCACTTTCACTCAGACTGTACATTGTCCTTGGGGGACATCTCGGATCACATCTTGGATCACATCTTGGATCATATCTTGGATCATACCTACATGATTGTGGATCATACTCGGGGGACACGCAGGGACACGCGTGTACTCACGTTGTACAGCACGATACAGACAAACAGGTTGAGTGGGACGCGGAAGAGGTTGAGGATGGTGGACCGGCACTCCTCGGGGATGGCCTGCGACCGCAGCTTCATGATGGAGGGCCAGAAGATGCCCACGCACACCTCGAACGCGACGAACGCGATCAGCTTGAGCTGGCCGCCGCCACCAAGCGCACCGGCCGCCGGTGTTGGTGCGGAGCCAGGGAGCTCCAGGAGCTGCGTGCACCAGGAACAAATGCAAGAGGAAACATGCACACAAGCGTAGGCTTGTCAGCGTCTCACAGCGGCGCGAAAAGAAGGACACGCATGAAAACAGAAAGAGCAAAAAATCCAAGTACAAATCAGTAGATTCACACACAAATCGACGAGGCAAATAAGCGGATAATAGCATTAGCAGATACCGCTGAGAAAAAGGTATTTAAGAATGGCACCATCTGTGCAGGAATTAGAATTAACATCCTATTTTGGCGGGACCTACCAACATGGTCGGAAACCAACCGCTTTGAAAAAACGAATCGACTTGCGAAGCCATAGACCGACACACGCAACGCAAAGAGGTCCGGGTTGGTAGCACGTACCACCAACACATCTAGCCTTATGCGGTTGGTAGCACGTACCACCAACACATCTAGCCTTATGCGGTTGGTAGCACGTGCCACCAACACATCTAGCCTTATGCGGTTGGTAGCACGTACCACCAACACATCTAGCCTTATGCGGTTGGTAGCACGTGCCACCAACACATCTAGCCTTATGCTTTCACCCCACATCCCCGGACGCAACGTATGAGATTTAGGGTTGTCAAGTACCGACAGCCATTACAACTCTACGTGCGCACCCCCCATTCCCACCTGTGCGACGAGCACAGGCACCAGCAGCAGCGCCGAAGCGCAGGAGAACACCCAGGTGAGGAAGCGGTCCGGTGGCCAGGTGGCGCCCAGGGCGAGCAGGCGCGATGCGAGCGAGGATCCAACCATGCATGCGACCATGAAGATGGCAAAGATGAAGCCGTGCGGGATGTCCTCCCCATTCGGGGACAGCGCGGGGGTCCACAGGAAGACAAAGGTGTACATGGCGCCCTCAAATAGGGACTGGACGGCTCCCAGTAGAGCAACCTTGGGGTCTGATGAGGGCACACGGACACACAGGCGCACATTACATGCATGTGCACACATGCACACACATGCTCACACATGAAATTGCGGACCTCCGTCAGCACGCAAGATGGTGACAAATGCCGGAAGAAGCGGCAGAGAAGCCAGAGGAACCAGAAGCGCATCAAAGTGAGTCGAGATGAGCCGAACCTCACCAAGCCCACGGTGACAAAATGGACCACTGGGCCGTTGGAGGTTCCTATGCCTTCCATGCAAGCCAGGGCTCGGAAACACTATCCCCACGCAGAAACACAGCCCCCCTGTGCCAAATGGGTGCACACCCAACCGGTGCTTTCATCACAAAGCTGTGCGCATCCAGCCAAAACTAAAAGCTGCCACAGGAGCACAACAACGCTTTGCCACGTTTACTGGATTGGCCCACTATCCACCGCCTGGCCAGGTACATGTGGACTGTTAAGCGGAACAGGTTTTCCCGGAATGCAGCTAGCAAATGGGAACAAAACCGGCAGGACGCCCGCTTGTTGTTCCCAGCAGCACGGTGCAAAGGTGGGACCAAATGTGGGGACAAATGTGGGGGCAAATATGGGGGCAAATGGGAGGGCAAATGGGGGCAAGTGTGGGGACAAATGTGGGGGTAAATGTGGGGGCAAACGTGGGGGAAAATGTGGGGCCAAATGTGGGGCCAAATGTGGGGCCAAATGTGGGGGCAAATGTGGGGGCACATGTGGGGGCTCATGTGGGGGCATATGTGGGACCAAATGTGGGGGCAAATGTGGGGGCAAATGTGGGGCCAAGTGTAGGGGCATACAGAGCTTTATGGGGACAGGCGTCGCCCCGACGGACACAATGAGAGGCCAGATCAACCCCGCTTTTGCCCACTCATAAGTGACGCCACTTATGGCGATCCCCTCCACCTACCCAGCACAAGCACATACTACTACACATACAAGCACACACACATGCACACACACATGAACACACGCACATGCACATCGCCCTACCCATCCGCAAGGCGTCCCCCACCCCGCAACGAGGGGGTTGCATTTCACTTCCCCCAATAGGCCTACTAGGTAACACCCACTCACCCGCAGCCAGCACACCGATTGCCTGGCGGAACCCCGCTGTGGCCGACTGCCCCTGCACCTCGCCGTAGTTCTGCGTCCACGTCGCCGCGATCACAGTACCCCCCACCAGCAGCACCACGGCGGATGCATCAAAGGGGGCCACGGGGCCCAGGCCCATCGTCTTGACCAAAAAGTTTGCCAGCAGACCCGCGAGGATGGCCACCAGACCGTTGCCCAGGAAGACGGCCTTGGAGAAGGTGTCCGACAGCCAGGCAGCATCGTGGCCACGCTGCAGGGGGGTGGCCAGGGGGGGTGCAGATGTGTGTGGGGGGGGAGGAAGACAGAAAGGGGAGCAGAGAAGCACAGGCGGGGAGCAACGTGAGCGCTCCATGGGGGAACACAGGCGCGGTGCGATGCCTTGCGAAGCCGCACGACCATGTGTCAACCCATGCCAGGCCTTATGCACGGTAGGCCTCAAGATTGCTGTATGGACAGAACTGGCGTCCAATCGCCAAGTTGTGCATGATTGCCCCCAAGATGGCACGGGAGGTGTAACACGCAACAGCACTCGCTGTGAAATTCACGTTACTGAAAACAACCCAGCCCAAAATGCCTACTGGCAACCATCGCCAATGATACTAGACAGGCTTTTCTTTACGGTGAACGATGGCAGGTTCCCTGGTAACATGCCACCTGTCCATAAAGTTCTCGTGCGTCAGCAACCCCCACACTGTGCGGCAGGAGTGCGGCGGCCTCTTCTTCAGCCATCATCCCAGCACCCTCTCACGCTATCCCAGGGCGTTGACCCCTATCACAGGTTCCGACATCAAGCGACACGGGGAAGCTGGGTAGGGGTGAAGTATTTCATACACAGTCGTGTGCCCTTGGTGTAACTGCAGCTAGCGCTAGCATCTGTCACTCATGCCTCTTGTACTAAACTTGCCTTGGTATGGTCTACTGGGTGATCAGCCCCCCCACCTCCAGATGCACATGCCCCCCTGCCTGCATTTCCCACCTCGGAAGTACTTTCCCCTGCGTCTGCCCAGTGCATGTCACCCCGCGTGCAGACAACAGCACCCTCCCCACTTACAACATTCCCCCCTCCCTCCCTCCCTTACAACAACATTCCCTCTCTTGCCCCCCGTCCCCCTCGCCCCCCCCCCACCCTCCCCACTCCCCCCCCACACATGGCTTGGAAAGAAGTGCCCCCCTCCTTCCCTCACGTGCATTGCACACCTCAGGCCCACGACAAAGTCCCTCCCTCCCGCAGGTGCCTTGTATTGCTCCTGCCCTTTTCGCTTTGCCACGTGCACAGGCCCCATGCTGGTAAGCAATTCCTTCCCATTCTCCTCCCTCTCTTACAAAAGAGCCCCCCCCCCACACACACACACAACGTGCCTTGAAGTGCTCCGCCACCAGCCAGGACTCAAATGCGGAGAAAAGCAGCGAGGTGGCGATGCCCCCCAGCAGGCGGCCGACCATGAGCACGCCGAAGTTTGGGCTGTGCTTGGTGGCGCAGCTAGCCACATAGGTGGCCACGTACAGAAGCGAAGCCGTCTTGCGGCCACTGGGGTGGGGCAGGCAAGTAAGGGTAGGGGGGGTTGCAGGCGAGGGGGTTGTGCGTTGAGGGTTGTACAATGTGGGTTGTGGGTTGTGGGTTGTGGGTTGTGGGTTGTGGGTTGTGGGTTGTGGGTGGTGGGTGGTGGGTGGTGGGTGGTGGGTGGTTGGGGTGGTGGGTGGTTGGGGTGGTGGGTGGTGGGTGGTGGGTGGTGGGTGGTGGGTGGTGGGTGGTGGGTGGTGGGTGGTGGGCGGTGGGCGGTGGGCGGTGGGCGGTGGGTGGTGGGCGGTGGGCGGTGGGCGGTGGGCGGTGGGCGGTGGGCGGTGGGCGGTGGGCGGTGGGCGGTGGGCGGTGGGTGGTGGGTGGTGGGTGGTGAGTTGTGGGGAGTGCGGAGAAAGAGGGTGGTGTGTGGAGAGCGAGGGGCAAAGGAGAAGAAGGCGGAAGCGGAGGGGAGGGAGGGTTGGAGGAGGGGACAGTTAGGAGGAGACATGGGGAGAGAGGCTCAGTCATGATATTCAAGGGAAGAGGCTCAAGCATGACATTTAAGAAAAGAGGGAAGCTCAATCATGACGAAATAGACGAGGCTCAATCATGATATGTAAGAGGAAACAAGTCCTGGGCACACACAGATGAGGCCTCAACATGTAGCCCACCTGACGGCCGCAGGGTGCTCCCGTCTGTGCCTGATGGTGACGTCGTCAAGTTCCCACACGCGAAGGGAGGGAAATCTACCAATTTCGGAATTGGCGACTGTGCATCCCGCAATGCCACGCATAAGCAAGGAACCACGTATTGTCGCCTAACATACGCAACTCGCAAATCATCGCCCTGGACATGCAAGTCACTACTGAGCACCCAACTCTATTTATCACCTAACATCCCAAACCTCCCACTTATCGCCCTGAACCTTCAAGTCATACCATATCCCCCGCAACGTGTTACTCACAACCTATCTCCCTGAGCATACGCCTCACAACCTTGTCACCAAAATAACAAACTTCCAAGCTATCCCCCGCCACGTGCTACTCACAACTTGTCGCCCAGCGATCCCACGATCGTCCCAAACACCATCGATGATCCGAACCCTGCGATGAAGAGCTTGCCGATGTCGCCCTTGGTGTAGCCGTAGTGCTGGTACAGCGCGTACACGTAGGGGCCCTGCAGCCAGTCGCCCCCTGCAGGTGCCAACGGCGACAAAGGTGGCCGCCGGTGGCGTGAGCCATAACGCCAGCGCAGCGCATTTTGCAGGAGGGGTTGATGAAGCCACCGAGAAGGAGGGTAGCCACCAAAGAACAAGCATGCGGGCATTGGTAAGGTCGGATTCATCAATCTGCAGCAATATCGATACACCTCCGACACTCCTTTAACGCCCTGTCGAGCATGCAGCCGTCAAAACACGCCCAGGTGCCCGGCTAGTTCCTCGGTAACTAGATAGAGAGAGAGCCAAACATGGAAGGAAGCTGCGTTGCCCGCTGAGCACGCACCACTGTCGCCGCTACCACCAGAGCTATCCCAGCGGCTAGGGAGCAGCTTACCCATCATGAGGGAGTAGACGATCAGGTAGTTGTTTCTGAAGGCATAGAAAGCCGGCTTTGCACCGGTAATCCGATCCTTGCTTCCCTTGGTGTACTCCAGGAACATGCACGTTAAAACCAGCACGATAAATGAAGTCCAGTAGATCTCCATTGCGACGTCTGACGCAAAACACGGCACAAACAAGTCGGCAAGGGAGGGCAATTACCCCACCAGTATCTCTTCACAGCCTACAAGTTCGAAGACGGCTAATCAGTTCGATACCGTCCTGGCGTTCGCTTTTTCACTCAAATGTTTTCTGTCGAACTGGGGTCTAGCAGGAAACTCTGTCAGCATTGAAGCCGTAGCTATTGGCTGCCTTTTCACTGCTGGCTTGGTGGGTCGGTGTGGGGAACAAACAGATGCCTGCCCACACTCATACACTCGCCAATACTAAACAATGGCAGCGTCAATGGGGCGACGGCTGCGGCAGAAGTGGGAACAGCTTTCAGCACACCGCGACGTGACACGATTGCTGTGTTCTGAAAATAGTGCGACGGGTGATGTTCTTCAGAAAACTAGCGATGGACACTGGACAGCGAGTCGGAATTATGCGTGTCGGAAATTTACTTAGAGCGACAGGGCGCGCCATGGCGGGAATGAAGTGTTCATGACAAGGTAAAAACACACGTTGGGGACTGTAAAACACACGTGTGCTGAATCCACCTGGCTTTACATGTATCTTCAGTTCTAAGTTCAGGCATTTCGCCTTGATTTCGCCATTTCTTTAGTTCATGTACGGCATTCATCTCTGAACCAATAGATACTAAACTCTTTATGTATGTTAATGCTGCCTTTGGCTGTTAGGGTGGTCCGGGGTGTATGCCCGAGTCACCGAGTGTTGGAGGAACTGCAACAAGGGAAAATCACAGAGCGTGCTCATGGTGTGTGGCGTGTGCAATCGCCCCGGTGTTCGAGTGTCCTTTCACCTCAAAGCTGTTCGCATATCTTATTTATTGGCACCTTCACTGCACCAAAGAAGTTTCGTTTCTTTAGTCTTCTAAGATTGCGTAGAAAGTTACAGGCCTGGAGGCGGACTTGCGTTGTAACATTTGGTTAGCCAAGATGGGTTTGTGTACATGAATGCTCTTGTGAAGACAGGCTATCGAAGGCTTTATTACGTTAGGGGTAAAGGTCGTGCCACCGGGTCCAGTTGGCAGCTAGCTTTCATTGGCAGCGCGTACC